>CM037781.1:35715293-35765293 GCA_021229015.1 Solen grandis | reverse complement strand
ACCATATCATACCATACAAAAACCATATTTCACCGGTAATACTGGTATGTTTGAAAATGGATATATAATCCTTTGTGTGTACATGTGAATATTAATATGCATGATTTGCTCTATTCTCTGTAATTATATGGTTGTTACGGGTTCAATTCATGCTATAGAGAATCGTTCAGTATATGGTTAACTCGTGCTTTCATATTTTCTTTTTGCTGCGTACCTTTTTTACCTCACTTGTTCTTATTTACGGGCGATGACACAAGAAAGAAATATTCTTTCGTACTCTTTTCGCTTCGTATTCAAGAGATATTAGTAAATCATTCGATCGAATTGCAACTTTGATAAATATATTATAGTTAAATCCCCCCTAAAAAATCTCTTAGATGCAAAAGTCGTAAAAATAGTACTGTTATAGCCCTTTGCTTGGTGCTCAGCATATAAGGGTAGTTGCAGGACTGGTTGGCCCGATGTCAGGACAATGTGACTGGGTGTGGTATCATGCCACATGTCTACGGCATGATATTGCAGTGTGACAGCACTATATCTGTCTCATGTAGACATTGTCTCCAAATGACTGAAACACTGTCGGTGGGAAGTTAAACCCAACAAACAAACTCTTAGATGTACATTGAAAGCTGTTGCAGATCGATCATTATAAATATCTACAGTATATCTGTATAAAAACTGTTTGATTGAAAGTCGATTTTAGCACGCTTCGTGGCAATTATGTCTCATTCGATGATTACAGTGGACGCTTTACATTATAAAACCGCTCTTCAATCTCCATTCCATTTATCCCTATCAACGCCAAGTATCTCTTTAAAAGATGTTTCTTGTTATTGATGTAACGTTGCATTATGTTATTCTTTGTAATAAAAAAAATCGTATATTTACATCTTCTCTTATCATACCGTGAAGATCATGAGAGATTTTCCCGTAAGCCACAATTACTTTGATTGCAGTATCATAGATTCCGTATATTCGCCTTTGCTCCTAAGGAAATAAACACTAACAACTTTGAATTTTGATAATATCAATATTTCCGAAACTGACACTGTATTGTTTGCGATCACTTGACTCCTTGTGGTTTTCAGAGAAAATGATCGAAACATGATATTGAATTCACCAGTAAAATAACAGATCAAACCTGGAAGTAAATTCCGGTAGTGCTTCTGTGTTTGTTTAACTTATCAGCCTTCCGAAAAGCCACCCAAGTCTGCGATAAAAAGTTGTATTAAGCATAAAACAGAACAAGAAGCACTTGTTTATCTTGTTCCACGACAGTAGGCCTGTTGAAACCATTCCTAATTCCACTTGAGCACGACGACTTGATATTTTAACAGCTTTGATTGTTCAAGAGGGATGGGTGCCCGGACAGTAGGAACTGGGAAGTCCATCTGATATGTTAGACCTAGATTTCTAGTTGATAGAGTGCCAAGAATTTTACAAGTTCAGACATTTTTATAACCATACGCCGAGAAGTCTGGCCAGCTACACCGTGTATCAAGTTTTATTTTTGGCCTAGCCGCTATCAGAGACAGTTGATCACTAGTGTTAAGTCCTTCCATTCTTGGATACATATATCATTCGAGGTCTATTGCTTGCTTACTTTTATCGACACTTTCTCAAAATGATAACATTTTTTTTTCTAACTGCTTTGAAATAGAGGAGTAAGTAAATGTTATTGGAAAACACATCGAGGGGTGAGAGCGAACCTAGGCTAAGTGCATATAAATATATAATCACTTATCCTAGTTTCGCTCTCACCCATCGACATCGATTTATATAGATAATGATTTAACAGTACCGTACATGAGAAATCGCCGAGGTTTTATTATTATTATTATTATTATTATTATTATTATTTTCATTTTTTCAAACAAAGATTTTTGTGACTGTGATGAACAAAAAACTATCCAGAAAATGCCACACAAATATGTCTCAGTTCAAAAGTGGATATTTAAAGGATTTAAAACCCGAATATCACTAACAGAACCAATTTCAGTCTCGACTGTAACGAATATTACATTATAGAAAGTTTTCTGAAATTCCGTCCCGTCTAGTCATTTATAATGCAATCAAAAATAAAAATAAAATCAAAAACTTCAAACTTTTCCGCTAACTACAAAAACACTTTTGATTATATTTATTTTTCCGCCCTATTTTTAAATGCCTGAATTCGCTGCAAGTTAGGATGTAAAAGATTTCAGGGATGGATTGAATGGAATTACTCCCATTGGCCCAAAATCTCATTTTCTATCTACTGTTCGGGCTGGTTTGTATTTAACATTCCTGATTTGTGTTTTGCAATAAAGAAATTATTGGAACACAACATAAAGGAATAACAAAACACACTGTACGAATTTCTATATAAAACTGATATCAAACGCAATTTTATTAGAGATTTATGCCAGGTAACAGTTAAGCTCTTTGCCATACCTACGAAGCATTTCAAAGATTTGTCTTAACTTTAATTAAATCTATAAATTCTACATTTTCTAAATATTTTCCTATCAAAGAACAAAGCAATTAGCCGGTTTACAACATAAAGGGACTTTACCATTATCGAAATTTTTCATTAAAATTAAAAGAGGTTTACTTAATTTTTTTAAATTAAAGGGTGGTGTGTGTGTGTGTGTGTGTGTGTGTGTGCACGGTCGTGCTTGCGTGTATGTGTGTGTTTATACTTTCATCTAATACCGAAGAATTTTTTTTTTTAATTTGTATTAGAGATTTCTTATCACGACATTTAAAATATTAGATTAACGAAAGGTTTCTAATCAGTTATATAGATATCTTGATTTCATAAAATAAAAGTATGCACATCATATGTATGTACACGTACACCTGACACATTTTTAAAACTCAGAGTCACCTGTGAAACATCAAAATGCAGTAAAACGGAAAAAAAATGTTTTATTCATTTATTTATATATTTTTAACAGGTCTCTTGTAAGTTAAAAAGTATAAAGTATTTTTTGCCTTTTTGGTTTTAACATACTGGTGTTAAATCGAATACGTGATATAAACTCTTGACCATAATTTATAGAGAATATTAAGTATCTAAAACACTGCCAGTATTGTTCCTGTATGCGGTAGTTTAAACATGTGTGTATAAAATGAACTAAATAACACAAAGAGTTCAAACGCAACTCGCGGGATACACATTTAGTGCCTGAAAGAATTAGAGACATGCTGGTACAAGCTTGCGTATTAATACATTTTAAAGGGTTGGAAATTAAGGTAAATGCAATGCGTCACGCATCAAGATGATTGGTCTTCATTCGGCGGCGTAGTCGGAACACTTTAAACTTTTTGTTTTTAATTGAGACGTGCTCAAAGGAGTGCGAGTCTCAACAACGCCTCCCATCGATTTAATTAAAACACTCTTAAAAGCTGTTAAGTAAATCATTGAAAAATTCCTTCCATTAAGAGGAGTTCGCCATAATTGCAATTTCTGGGAAAAACGTTATTCACAAGAGAAAATAAAGAAAAAACAAAACATGCGAATCATCATCAACATCATAGTAGACGACGACGTGCTTGTTTTACTTTGATTCCACCGTGTCTGTGTGTTCACGGAAGAAAACATCCCGGAAGCATTCTAATGCACATGTCATACAACTTTCATGTCGCACAGTCGTGTGTGTGTCGTTATTCCTATAACTGGAGTGGTTGAATTTCTTAGAGTATTCGAAGAGCTGTTAAGGCCGTTAGACTTGCAGACTTGTGTTATTATCTTCCGAGGTGTTTGTTTCGCACTGCAAACTGTGAAATCGCCATAAGTCTTTGTTGTCGCATTGTCAAGAGCAAGTTTATAGAGGACAGCAGAAGTATAAAATGGCGCCTGAAGTTCTTTACCATGGGTTGACTTTTAAGGCAGCGTGGCAGAGTGTCTAATTTACAGATTTTCAGTTATACAATGTATTTTTATGTTTGATTTGCATATAGAACGTCCCGAGTTGATGGGGCAGTAGACATTTGGCACCAAAAATAAATTACCTAGAGTGGCAGAGGTGATGGAAACCTTTAAACGTCCCACTAAAGTATTGAATGAAAGGTTTATATGTACAAGTATTAGCATTTCCAAAAAATGCTAAAAATCGCCGTTAGCCAACTTACACTGTGGCGTAAAGGGAAATTATAAGTACTTGCAGTTGTAGGAGAAAGTCATTTATCATGTTTGGTTCGTCATCAATCAACGACGGAAAGAAAATTGACTAAAGCCTTGTTGATTTGTTAATGTCTTATAAAAAAAGCTAGTGGTCCAATACCATACACTCCATATCTCACACACACTGGGAATTATCGATAGTGCTGAAGACTTGTATAGACAATGACATAAACAACCATGTTCCTTATTGTTAAATTGCATGGTACTTTTACTAATATAATGACAGATCATGTCTGTTTGGTCCAGTATCAACAACAAAAATGGCCACAACAAAGGGGAGTACTCCAATCGAATCTGCCCAATTATGCGCCTACCAGTCTGATACCGTCTAGTAACACATACTTCCGGTAACCTATTAATACAGTCCAGATTTCCCAGCGTACAAAGCAGTTTCCTAGAGCTTGTTCCCAGTATTCTGATCTGATTATCATTCTGCGACCGACTGAGAAGGAACCTGCTTGACAATTACGTCAGCAGTGCGGGAGTAAAAAGTTGCTTTCTTGCTCGCCGCCCTGGGCCGGTGATAATTAGGGCTTAGAGCTGTATAATTACATTTGTTCATTCTTGCATTGGAGCCAGATTTTGTGGCGACACTATAGAGTGTCCGATTGACTTATCGAAGCGCCTGATATCTATTAAAGCTCGAATCAGTAGGACATTACTTAGTTACACTTTCAGTTTTAAGTTGATTTGAAATTATTGTTTCCCTAAGATTTTGTTTTTTTTTCATTCTGTTAGTATATGAATATTAAAGAATATGTGAATTTTGATAGCTAATAATAAAATCTCCACAGTCTGTGAGATATATATATATTGTTAGTTTAACTTAATTAATCAAATATTTAAACACTATTATGTATTTACAAAATGGTATGGTGGACTTATTAGTTATATATTCATTTAAGGGCTAACTTAAACATAAAATTATTATTGCGGCTGTCATATATTTGAATTGCATTACTAGTGAGGAATATCAAGTGGTATTTACAATATTCAACTTTCCACTCAACAAATTCGCTAAAGAAGAAGTAAAAAATTGTAATAAGAGTTACAAGAAGATAAAAATGAATTAGATACCATGTTTATTCGTATGCCCTTTACTCTTATTTCAGACAGAAATACATTAAAAATGTCACTTCAAATGTCGATCTATAAATAAATGCATACTGACAAACCTGTCTTCAGAAGTCAGTCAAGGGAATAAGAGAAAGTGACCGTTTAGCAGAGGTTGCCGCTAAATGAAGATTAAACATCTCTAAGTCAAGATGATAACAATGATATAAAAATCAGTTGACTGTCTATAAATTACATGCTTAGATGCATATGAAAGTGTGCACCCGAAGATTCGTTAGTAATATAAAAATCTGAGTATGCATAAGATGGAATAGTGTAATACCTATTTCTTTCCTGTATGTAATTCTTATTGATTGTATGATTTCCTACCTTACCGCTGTTTATTACAGATTACATGTTTATGACTATGGACATGTAAATATCATTTCCAGTTGACTTGTTCACTTGATCCAATAACAGCAGCAGCTGCTGCAAGGGTTATACATGATGATTATGATGCCGTGACTACGACGTTCATGAAGATAATACTTTAACTAAATAAGACCAAAATTACATGACCTTTTCTGGCGGAGTGTGGACCGGCCCATCTCTGGAGCTATTGACAGAGATCCGTATAAATTAGATTTATCTGTTTCTTAATGGCAGGGAAACATGTTTAATGTAATAAAGCACAAGTCAGAACATTACAGCTCCGCATTGAAAGACGCGACTTTGTAATGGATTGGCTCCTTTGCAGCTCGTGAAACATTTATGATCTAAATATAGTAACAATGCATGTGAATCCTATCAACTCTTTCGAATAGTACATATATGTCTTTATTAATCTTGATAAGTAATTTACAAAAGGATGTATTTGAGACAAACCAAGATTCTTTTTTCGGCCGTTGGCTGTTTTGTTTTCACCTGAATTCCGTGTCTAAACTTAAAGGTGAAGGTCGATAAACAGCTTATAAATGCTGTAAGTTTTGATTGGTCGACTTCAAAATCGAAAGAGATCAGCTCGTTTTTAAAAACAACTACCTTGACCCTATAACTGAAAATGGTTCTAAAATGAGACCTCAAATTTGCACTACTCGATTTGTTACATGAGTACTACATAATTCTAATCTAGTTAAAGCTCTATCGAAATAATCAAAATAATTAACAATAAAATATCTTTGAAAAAGATCCTGGGCGATATGCTAGGTTGAACTAATAGAGTAGATTGGTGTGGAGAATCACATGAAGATTGCAATACAGTCAACTTTCGATACATCGGCATTCGATACAATGGCAAACTCGGTTCCGGCACTAAAAATCGTGTAACGGATTTATTAATCTCTTTACAACAGCAAATTTGGCTACTGGTATCGGATACATCGGCTTAATCGATATTTAGAAACACTGCCGGTGTATCAAGGGTTGACTTACCATAGAAAAATTTAAGTTACTTGCTGTTCCATAAGATCGTATTTACTTCCGATACCGTAAATAGCAAACAGTCTGTATTTGAGTTTGCACAGAGTTCTTGTGCAGTTATTTTGAGAAAAGTAAACAAACCAGCCTGGATCATTAACAAATAAGAACGCTGCCTTTAAGCAGGTGCGCTTAGATATAAATCTGACCATTTCTGATTGGTCGTCGAAATCCACTGAATCCGCCGCCGCCGTCTTTATAACGTTTCATTCCTTCTATAACTGATTCAAAGATAGCACATTTTAAGTTATTTGTTAAAACTTTTCGAACGCAAAATAACATCTTTAAAGGTACATGGAGAAGTCTGATGTCAAAAACTACGATGAAGACTTCTTCACTTTAATTTCATACAAGACACATATGAAATATAATTTAGTTTAAACTTATTTATTTTACGTCGATTGGGAAACAAGTTCTTACAACTTATATAAATCCCTCTCGACGGTTCCTGGGTTGGACCAGTACTTTGCGCCTGGGAAGGTTGTGAAATTTTTTTTCCTCCAACGGGGTTCGAGCCCACAACCTTCGGATCCGTAATCGGATCCGTTACCACTGGACCACGGCGCCCTTGAAATATAATTTGACAGGTCAAATGATCTATATTCTTCAAAATTATACAGACACCTGTGTTGACAGACATACGAGTATTATCATAATGCCATTGGATTATAGTTGACATAGATGCTTGTTGAGTCTAACTCAAGACAATTTCGTTGGCATATATATTTGTGGATCGCTTTCCAGAAGAAAAAAAACATCCAAAGTAACATTATGATATATTTTTTTAGGTCAAAAATTCGTGGGAAAAAAACCATAACAATAAGGAAACTGTGGAAAGAATGCATATATAATAAAAACTGAAATACCGTTACTTTGATAATATAAAATTAATATATACATGCGCCGTTGAAATAGTTCATATACATGTACACATATAATCTGTGAATATATTTCTCGTGCATTATTATTGTAAATATCTGTCTACTTTGTTCGTTTGTTTGTTTATTGGGTTTAACGTCCTACCAATAGTATTTCAGTCATTTTGAGACAGATATAGTGCTGTCACCTGTCGACTTTGCGAATAAACTACATGTATATCAGTAGAATTGATAACAGTTGATGCTTTGTCGGAAGCAGATATCGGAACTGTAATTGTGTTTGATTGTAGAAGCCATGTTTCAAAGGATCCAAGAAGTTTCATGAAAACAATGAAAATTACAAACACATCAAAGCTAAACAAGTGCAATAGCAGTTTCCTAAGTGAATTAAAACTGTATTGCCTCGTAAATCTAACCGTCTCAGGGGACTTGTTGCGGTGTTTTCGGGTTTTATTGTGGTGTTTGATTGAATAATGCCAATAAAGAATCTTGTAAATTACATTACTCTCTTAGGAGCCCGCGTCAAAAACTTCTTAGAACTGTCACTCAAGAAGAATGCCCCATAACGTGCAATGTTGTGACATTTCAAATAAAAGAAAAACACCCCAGTCCGTGCTGTCAAAGAAAAGGTACACCAGAAATCAATATCAGTCCTATACAGAGACGGTGGATGAGAATAAATACTGTAAAATGATATGAATATTGTGGAACTTGACCACAAATGATTATAGAGGCCTTGAAGGTCAAGGTTACATACACATAGTAATATATCTTCTCTTGAACAGCTTTGAATGCAGTCGTGAAATTACATGAAATGTATTGCCAGAGAGATATTTAAGACATATAGAGACCGCCCTAAGATTTAAATTCCAAGGATTTTGAAGAGTTTTAATTAAATTTGAAAGCCCCTAAAGCTTAGATTTAATCTTAAACTTTATGGAAAATTATTCTTATTCGAGGCGGTTATTGTATTCAGACTGGTATTTAGATTTGGAATACTTTTATCTTTAAATAATGGTATTCTGCTATGTCTCCATTATCAGAATCTTATGGTGCAGACTCTGAATAAGAAATAAAGCGTGTCATTTTACAATTCACAGGATAATCAAATTTCTATTGAATGGTATTATCGGGCAATTCCATTCTGAAATATTACATCATTCTGACAGTTACGGGGATGATGGCGTATATAAGATCTTGAAAATAATTGGGTAAATGATATAGATGGAACTTTAAAGGCAGTATTATTGAAATAACCATGTTTCCTGAATTATATGGTACATCGTTTACCATGATATACGAGCCAAGTAGCAAATTTATCATATTACTTGTGCAGCTTTCCTATCTCATCCCTGTAAAATTCGAAGACAAATTACGTAAGATAAACAATAAAAAAATCAAAAGTCGAGCAGCCAAATAAATAAAAGATCGGTTTAGAATAGTCTTCGTAAGATGATAGCGATATTATTAAACTTTTTAAATTTTGAGGAAAAGTGTTTTCCTTTCTTTTATTTGTGTAAGGAAACAAGATTTGTAAATTGATTGTTGCCGTAACTGTGAAAGGAAAATATTTGTTGTCTGCAAATGGTAGGGAAATATCTTTCTATTTTCAATGTCTAAGAGCGGGTATCAATCCCATGTCATTAAGATGCAAACTTCTGTGTGATTTTGTTATAAAATGGCACCCTTGATGAATGCTCGATGGACCATTTTCCTATATAGTGCTTTTTGAAATAGCATGGATGGAAATTGAATAAATACATTAATAAATATTAAACAAATAATTTGTGAATTTCGTGAAACTTTCCCACCTCTCAATTTAAAGCTTTCCTCAACTCAAAAATCTCAAGTCAACGAAATTATGACATTTTCAAGAAAGTTAAGATCATCTTGTGTAAGAGAGCTTACTAATAAATAATTGCATATATACTGACCATTATTAAGGTGATTTTTGATCTGCAAAATAAGTTCAGGATAATCTCAGTTTGAGATGTTTGTGACCACTGGAGTGCGCTGATTTTTTCAAATCAATTGGTCAGCACAAAAGGAATTTTTAGATCGTAATTTGGGATGTTTCGTGAAGTGCAGCCATGGGCTTTTATTAAGGGGGCGGGCAATGCCTTGTGTACGCAAATGCGTAATTTGCGTACAGAGAGACATGCGTATTTAAAATGGGACCTTAAGTAAGGAATGGCAAAATGATAAAACTGTGATATTCCGACGAGAAATTAACCAATAAATGTATATTCCCAATCCCTGTATGGAGAATTGAGAAGCTCAAGAAAACAAGTATCACCGGTTTCCCAAACCTTGCACTTATCCGAGCAATACATTTTCCCCAACAATCCTCGGGATTTCGCAAAACTGCAGTAACTTTTACCGTTTGTCCCACTTTTTCAGCCAATGAAAGAGCTCTTTTTCAGTCCAAATTCAAAACAAGGGGACCATATGGCCGTAGATCGCTCACCAGAGTACATAAACTTATATAGCAGCAGTCAGATTCAAGATTCGGATGCAAAGAATTCTTAAGTTGGTCTATCATGTGCGGGCCTTATATATATACTCTTTATTTCCTCATTTCTGAGATTATACATTTATGAATAGTATGATAATAAAATGAACACAAATAATCGACCTGTAATTACAAAACAACAATTATGACATAATAGAAGAAGTGAAGAAAGAGAGAGTGAGAGAGAGAGAGAGAGATTTTAGTATAGTTGAGAGACAAATGCTAATTGTGGCTTAAGCAGATAAAGTATATATAGTATATATACATATGCATGAATAAGGAGCAATTAAATTTTAACCATTGCTTTCATAGAGGAATTTGAAATTTTCTATATTAAATATAAAATGAAACTAGGCACCCCCCTAGGGGCCTCATTTTTCAAGGGATCTACTTTATTCAAGCAATTATTGTAGACAGTCATGAGGTGACTATTTGTTCTAAATGAAGTAAAAGTCTGGAAATTTGGCTTCTAAGAAGATACATTTTGAAATTTTCTATATAAAGTATTATAGGTAACTGGATGACCCCCTAGGGGCCTCATTTTTTACGGAATCAACTTTATTTTAGCAAATATGGTAGGCAGTCATGAGTTTACCATTTGTGCAAAGAGGCATTTAATTATAATCATTGGGTTCATAGAAGATGAATTTTGATTTTTTCTATATAAAGTATATAAGGAAACTAGGCAATACCCTAGGGGCCTAATTTTTCTAGGGATCAACTTCATTTCAGCAATTATGGGAAACAGCCATGACGCGCCAAAAGAATTAATTCTAACCATTGGTTTCATAGAAGAAAATTTATGATATCTTTATATATGGAGTATACAAATATGGGATCGACTTTATTTTAGCAATTATGGAACACAGCCATGAGATGACCATGTGTGCTTAATGAAATTATAATTTGGCCATTGGCTTCATCTAGAAAAAGAATTTTAACCATTGCTTTCATAAAAGAATTTTGAAATTTTCTATATAGAATATATCATAAAACTAGGTAACCCCCTAGGGGCCTCATTTTGCAAGGGATCGACTTCGTTTTAACAATTATGGTAAAGCACTATTTGTGCCAAAGGAAATAAAATCCTTACCATTGATTTCAGAGGAGATTTATAAAGTTTTTAAAGTAAAAGTCTGTTGGTTGCCATGGCAAGCAGAGTTCTGCATGGATCATTCTATTTCAACATTTTTTGAGCCACCCAAGGATAATTCATGCCAAGTTTCATCAATTTCTATCCACGTCGCACGACGCACGACGGGTGATCCTATTAACTCACCGTGAGCACGTTGTGCTCTGATAAGCCAAAAATTTATTACATATTTTCGTATTTTGCCCAGGTTACATGAAATATGTTTGTTTTGAACGGTTACGTGAGTCGCGTGCTCATACCATCATACTTCAAAGGTGCCGCTGTAGCCCACGTGACAAAAGCGAGACAAACGGTAAGCCATGGTTCATATCTTAAGATATAAATTAACAATAAGTAATACATAATGCGACAGCTAAGCGTCAGTTGCACAGCAGTAACACAAACAGTTCTCATTAGCCACTCTACTTTGTCATAGATATTAACAATTATACATTATTTTACAAATCGTGATTCTTAACAGGGTTGTTTGCAACGTTGTTCTATGGTAGCACACATTTCTGAATCGCACAACGTTTTGGTGCTATATTTTGACATCGATTTCGCTTTTTTTTATTACGCGGAGAAAAAGTTCCAAATTGTATTTTCTAGTCTTATCACTAAATGGTGATAATTTTCATGTTTACTTCAGTACGATTGCTTTATGAAATTCAAAACTGAAATAAAATGTGTCGATAATGGATACTGGAGATAACGTGTTTAACAAACTGTAATTAAAAACGAAAGTACGCAAGCGAAAACATCGCACCTCATTCAGATATATTTTGAACCATTACTGACTGGAATTTCCAGCGACATATGTGTATGCAAGAGTTGGCCGAATGGTTCAGTGATTAGGCTGTTCGCCATGCAAACGGCGTTTGAAGGGGGTGTGTGGGTTTGAGTTCCAGCGGGAGAACATTTTTTCAAATATTTCTATTATCATTTTTGCAATACAAGATATATATATATTGTTTTATTATATTGAATATCATTAATTTACCTTTATTAAGTACATGGGTAATTAAAACGAAATAAAAAAATAAATACATTAAATAATGAAAATTTGTTGTTTTAGATTTCCTTCCACATATTCGTATAATCCTATACACTGTAGGCAAGAAAAAAGGGGAGTAGGATTGGCGGTATGCTTAAGCAGTCCATTGAGACAAATGAGGTGTTCGTCTTTTCCTTTAACGGCCGTGTTCACGCAAGGTTAAAGCGGGTTTATAACATTGGGTTTATTGGCATCGCTTGAAACTTTGATCATCGCTAAATTTACTTTGATGGGCAAAAACAAAAATGTGACATCATCACATTGAAAACACTGTTCTCTCAGCGCTATCAGCGCGTTGATATTTGTTAAGAAGATGCTTAAAACTAGTTGACATGATCTAACACATTCAGGCGGGATTTAGCTTTTAAAGCAGAGATCAAATGCAGCAACATTTACTAAGAAAACGTATTTTAGTTCCTAATGGTAACATACCCTACACATGTAACACATTTAACTTCAGTTGTAAAAACATACAATGTAGCTTTTGCCACTCACAACCATTAATAGCGTAGAAAGGTTGTTTTTATTTCTTTGCAACACATTTATCTGATACATTTAAGGCAACAGTGTAAAGTGAAGCAGCTGGTATAATACTTGCTAAGAATGTTTATTTTTTGTTAAAATAGATTCATCTGGCAGCCCTGTTACTTGTTTACTTGTGGAAATGATTGTTACATTGACTAATTCAATTTAAATACCTAGCCTCGGCTCCGATGCTTTGATAATGGCCTCACATTTTCGAAGAGCCAATCCGTGTGCCTTCTCGTCAAACTGGTGACTCATGTTTAAACCACTGTAAAGAAAAAAAAAACACAGTTGGAACTATTTCTTATGTGTTTTGCGTCAACATGGAACATGTTGGTGCATCTTGTGCGGACTCCCACTCGACAGATCCTGGGTTAAACCAGTACATTTTTAACCTTTTAAGGTCATTAATCAAATCCCTTAATCCAACTATCGGTCAATACAACTCAAAGAAAATAAATATTTGTAAGAAAAAATATGCGTAAAAATAAACCATGGTAGAATAATGAATATGAATAAAGATAGAATACAAACTTGCAAAAAATGAATATACATTGTACATGCAGTTTGATATAACAGAAAATAAAAACAGAGTATAAAAGTTTGATAAATTCCTCACATAGTAAAGTAAAATTCATTAGAGTAAGTCGAAAGTATGGTGAATATAAAAGGAATCTCTCAAAAAGTCAACCCTGTCTGAAGCAGCTAGTCATCCAAAGAAGAGAAAATGATACAACCCAAGGTAGCTAACTGAAGGTCAATTCATCCCCGAATTAATAGAACAGAGAACAAAATGTTAATTTCGTGACAGATTCTACTCAAGACTGTTTATACTGTAACGGTCTTACTTTCGGTGACAAATGTAACCAGCTGAGAATATTGCGTAGACAGACCGGGAATAGAACCCGCGACTCCTCACTTACAGGGGAGTGCTGTACCGACTTAGTTATCGAACCGCTTGCAGAAACATGTATCTCCGATAGGGGTTTCTTAAATGTCTTTACATACATTTTATAATGTAATTTTTGAGTACATATAAAAGTTACAATTAAAACACATTGTCCGTTTATTACAGGTGTCCCCGTGGACGGGTTTGATTTGGCAAGAGTTAGAAAAAGGATAAGTATTAGAAACATCATGCCAAGCCACCACAAGCGATTTATATCCAATGATTGCTTTCAATAACAACCCTCTATAAACATTTAAGGCGGGGATATGCCTGTTTATGGGTCTAGTTAATTGTATGTTTATATGATATAAAGATGTAAGATATGTATATAAGATAAGGATAATTATGTATGTAATTGTAGTTGTTGGTTACAACATTGATTCGGGCATATAGCGATGTCCAGCGAATAGCAGGTTGAGGGGGTGGGGGTTATACTGGTTATAATCAGGCTTAATAAAAAAAGTTACTTGTTTCCTCTAACCCGACCGACTCTATTATTATTATTTTATTTTTACCGATGACTTATTTTCGTAGCATTCGGATTATTACGGTTGCAAAACGCTTTTTTTTTGTCAATTCCTCTAAAACAAAATAGGTAAAAATGGAAAAAATAAAAGTAAAAAGTTTAGCCGACCTACCTACCCTATATTTTTCGGAGATGTTAGTGGAAACAAACAACGTATTTTATGCCCCATTTTTGTTGTGCCAAATATTCCTCAGAAGACATTTTATTAAAGACTGACTTACACTGGTCCTATAATTTACCAAAGACCATTTTTAGACTGGCGGTAGCCAATATTATTTAGCGGTAAATCAAAAGCAGGTATTGCTAATTTGCATAATTACCGCTGTCCTTTAAACTGCACTGCATCGCTCTGCGCTCAGTAGTATAGTGCACATCAGGTTCACTAATATTGAAGTAAGGTATGATCTCATTAGGTATGCTGTATTGTGCACATCAGGTTCACTAATATTGAAGTAAGGTATGGTCTCATTAGGTATGTTGTGTTGTGCACACCAGGTTCATTAATATTGAAGTAAGGTATGATCTCATTAGGTATGCATTTCATGAATGGAACCTCAATACGGATCATTATGAAACAAAGCGTCCAAAGCACTGAGATACTGCAGGTTGGGTTAGAACGAGATGACTTACTACCGGCTTTCTCTCAGGGCATTGAGCGCTTTGATCATCCTCAGCAGCAACACTTCAGAGAAACAGCTGGTAGCTCTGTTCTCTGCATATTGTTTTCCGATTAATAAAATTGTCAATTATGTTAATTATTATTCTTATCAAACAAATTCTTCAAAAGCTGTTGCCATATTGCAAATATCATTCATGACATTTGTTTGCTTTTTTATTGAATTTAACGTCCCACCGACAATAATTCAGTCATTTGGAGACGATGTCTACTTGAGACAGATATAGTCCTGTCACACTGCAGAATCACGCAGTAGACATGTGGCATCATACCCAGTCACATTATCCTGACAGAGGTCCAATCAGTCCTTGAACTATCCTTATATGGTGAGCGCCAAGGGAGCTATACCAGTACCATTTTACGACTTTGGTATGTCGCGGCCGGGGATCGAACCCACGGACTCCCTATTACGGGGCGGACGCTCTAACCACTCGGCCACCGGGACCGGTTATTCATGACGTGATGAAGGCTAAAATAGAAAGAAAGATTTTGCTTTCGTGATTGTTTATTTGTTTACTTGGGCTAAATGCCAAACGGAAACTAGCCACGTGTGTCTACATAAGACAGGCATGCTGCTGCACACTCAAATATCACCAACCTCCAGTGAGATAACGAAATGATCGTTTCACTAGTCTTGAAAAAGTGGCATTTATAGGTAAGCTTTTACCCATTGCCAGCAATTTCGCAGGCTTGCTTTCAGGTCCATTTTATGAATGTGTGTACAAAAACTACAGGTTTCGGCCTGGTAGGGGGTCTATAATCAGACGGTGCAAATTACTGGCCCAACTGAGGGTTTAGTACTAGTTGTAAGAATTTGCTTCCCAACTTTAAAAGAAAATATAGGTTTTAACGGATAGGGATTTGTGAGAAATATATTTTGTTTAATCGTACAAGGAGAAGGACAGAACATGCAAAAGGGAAAATGTACTGAAATGTGTATAAAGGAATGGAAAAAAGAACACTCGGACCTTAATTCATACATATTTAAAAGATTTATTTCAACAAATTATTGCCTCTCTGCGGAACACAATTATAATACAAAAATATGCACATCGGAAAAAAATGTAGAACGACCAAAAACATCCGGAAATAAATTGAGAAAATTAATATCAGAATGGAAATTTATCGCTTGATATCAATGGATCTGTGTGACTATTTTAGATAACAGTCGCCAGTGCTTCCGTTAAGCATAAGAATTTATTTTATTGTTTTATTGGTGAAATAATAATGAAATGATACCCACTGAAGTTGCATTATAGTGTTTCTAGTCCATACAATGGTGTAAAAGTTTTATTCCTTATAATTAGTCAAGATATATACTTTCTTGCAATGAGTTTTTCGGGAGACAAAGAATTCAACGTTTACAAATTATGTTAACCATATACATGTATATTTTGTTTTGTTGTTGTTTCTTTCTTTTTGTATTATCTTTTCTTCTTCTTTTTTATTATTCTTTTTATTATTTTTAATTAACCTTATTTCAAATTTTGAGAACTTTACTATCACATCGTGATTAAGCCCGTCCCGGTGACGGAGTGTTTAAACGATCGCCTCGTAACCGGGAGGTCATGGGTTCGATCCCCGGTTGCGATATACCGAAGTCGTTAAAATAGTTCTGGTGTATTTGCCTTGTTCTTTTGGTTCATTTCAAGGTAGTTCAAGAGATGGTTTGCCCAGTGTCAAGATAATGAAATATGTGTGGCATCATACCACTTTTGTAACAACTGCAAGGTTTTGTGGTGATGCAGCACAATATCTGTCTCGTGTAGACAGCAACCTACCATATCAACGAAAGACTCTCAAATAAATCAAACAAACAAATTCATATTAAGTAAGAAATGCAGTTGCATACAAACGTGTTTTCTTTTACATAATGTCAATGTTTTTGATCTTTGTCTGCTAGCACGGTAGACACATAAAATTGCATTATAGTCTGGCAACATAAATGGATCACGAAAGTGACGTCGTGCGTGCGATATATTGTAGATTAAAAACCGTTATCCTACCAAATTCAGCTGACATTATTTCCATTTATGGACATTCGATGCATGATTTCTCTAAAACAAAACACAACGACCATGCCTTCATTAAGCCGTCAGCAGGCGGAATGAGTAGAAGTGGCCGCTTAGAACAGGCGGCCGCTAAATGAAGGTATAACGGTCAAATAGCTGTTATATCAACTTGGCCGTTCAATGTAGGTTGTCACTAACACAGGATTAGCTTCATTTTTCTCGTCCATTTACAAGTTAGGCTTCCTTAATTGAAATGTATGTATGTCTATATGGACAAATTAATTTTTGTTTTCCTCGCCAGAAACATATTTTTTTCCATAAAAATCATGTAACACATACATACAAAGGGATAAACATTGGGAGAGTCTGAAAATAGATTCAGCAAGAAATATAAATTTAAAAAATATAGACAAATGATTAGCATGTAAAACATTTATATGTAAATATAAGAAAATGATGGTATAAACCAGGAATGTTAACAAGGTCTTGTGACAGGTATATGCATATTTGTGCAGAAAGACATATGCTAAATGACAGATTAAGTTCAAAAATAAATAACATTTCTTACAAAATATCGACACATGTGATCCCAATTTACGCAATAATGAATAGGTAACATATGTTGTAGACCAACATATTCACACAACGTACTGGCTACTGCTATCAAAGAAGAAGAAAAAACATCGATATATCATATCTCCCTAAATGTGCCAGTTATGTTATTACATGTATATAGTTTCTCGTGTAAAATACATTACTTTTGGAGGGAAATGTCAGAATTTTCTGGCATTGAGACAACCGACCCTGGAGTTAATATGACATATTTGACGCCAAATCTGAATGATCTACCAAACCACTTTTGACGATGTTAGTTTATGAGACGATAGACGGAACATTTGATGCGTGTCTCAATTTTCAAGTTTGTTAGCAAATATCACGTCATTTATGACAAAATAATTATGAATTAATAATGAAACGAGACGGGTTAGATTTACAAATAATGTGTCACTTCTACTTTAAAGACCTATATCATATGATTTTCTAATAACAATATTTGAAATCATTAATGTTTCATTATGGTGTGGAGAAAATTCAAGAACATACGAAATGAAGAAATATTTCTTTCCTTTATTTTGCATAATTTATCTTTCTTATTTTGATTACAATATAGCATTAAGTGTTTGAATTATAGGATATTTGGAAATATTTAATTATGTCTGCACATAACAGCTGTTCTCGTGTATATAACAAGGACATATAATCTAGTCAAAAGTGATATTTATCTCCGATGGTTTTAGATATACACAACGGACACGTTCTGCCATTACAATCTATGTAAAGTTTTCTACTAACACTATGCAGATATTTGGAAGACATCTTTACGCTGACCCGTTCCTTTGTGGGTACCCTACTCTACTTCTATGCTGATATACATGTACACAACAATTGAAAATAATCAAGGCATATTTCGAAGTAATATAAAATCATTAATTTTCATTTACATTTAATTAAGTGCAATCTGTTATAAAGTCAATTCGTTCGCATGTATGTAAAACCCAGATCGAGTGCCGGTCTAAAATAGTGTGGCAACTCGAAAATCCAAAGACCTATTTAGGAAACTCCTGTAACAGACAGAAGAAAATATTATTTTGTCACGTGGCAGGTCATTAATTTTGCATACTGTCTAAAATATCTAAAAATTCATAGAAAAAAATAACTTTCTCATAAAGTATTATTTTTCTAGTGCAAGAAAATGTTTCAGCTTAATTAATTTTGAAAATTTTATTTAAATTCAACCAGTGTAGAAGAAAAACAACAAAATCTACATTTTGTTCATGCAGGGGCTTCTGTATTTAACATAAAACTTTTTTTATTTCTTTACTAATTTTAAAAGATTAGGTATCATTTTGAAGGTAAAGTATTGTTTTATTGCAAGATATGAGCTACTTTCAAATATCTCAAATAGAATAGCAAACGTAACTTTGCGAGATCTGGACAATCTGCCTCGTGATTTTGTTTACTTGCCAATCTTTGTTATGATAAGTCTTTGGAAAATCATACGCCGATGTTTTTACAAATTGTGGGCTGATTTCTAATCCACACCGTCATTAATGGCGGCAAAACAGACATTCGCCGCATATGACGTCATACGATAGACGGTTGTTATGATAATGAAAAACGGAGTTGCAAACTTATTCTGAAAAGAATAAAACCGCTCTACAAAGACTCAAACCCTGATGGGATAACGGGGGAGGCACGATTAAAAGTATAAAACCCTAATTGGATCCTTTCGATGAAAAGTCTGGGATAAATAAGGCAGAAACTTGAAGAAAAAAAGTGTTCGCAGACGAAACCAATTTAATATTCCGTGAATATTGTCGTAATCCTTATTTGTTATTATATACATCATCATTAACGCTACCCTAACGTTTATTTTTGAATTGTTTTATTGTTAATGAAGCGTACCCGTTTCGAACTCGGCCCACGATCCGGAAATGACGTCATCATTTTGGCCCTCGATTTCAGATCTGGAACCAGTCTTACATGTATATTAGTGAATTCATGATCTAAAGAACACGAGCTCTATCAAATGACCAGATTTCGTGGGGGTTATTATTCGTGGATACAATTATCCACAGAATCGACAAAAAAAAGTTTTTGGCAAACATTAAAGCCTAGGAAGTTCCAAACACACGACCTAGACACCAAAAGATATGTTCTCTACCACAGGTCACTGGAGCAGTATTCAACGGGTATTAAGGTAAAGTCCCTGGAATGGTTCCGCTACGAACCCCCTCTACCAAGATAACCAATTACCCTAATGATACATTAGGAAACCTTGGTTTTCTCTGTGAAAGACCATGAGGTCAGAAATGTAGCGGAACCATTACAGGGACATTACCTTATGATAGCAAAATGGCAATATTTATAGCGAATAAAAACATAGAAATAAATAACATTGTTAACAGTTTAATACATATTTATATATAATAAATGATGCTTTCCAAAGTATAACAATATCTCGTACAATAGCAATGTCTTCTTAAAATTAAGCATTTATTTGGCTACCAAAAGCAGCCGAGTCTTATATTGTTTTACGACTGGCATGCGTTACTGCGTTCCTGCGGTCCCATAACAATAATGTTTCTGCATTTAAAAAAAACTGGTGTAGACATCTTATAGCATGTTGTCAAAAAGAAATATTATGAAAATACTTATAAAGTTTTTTTTTGTATAGACTACTTTGTTTTTTTTTTATCTCATCGTTGTTTCCATATCGCTCCTTTCCCGCGTATATTTAGGGATATGTCTAATTGACGGCCCAAGGATTAATCCCGTGACCTGTACCTAAAATTCCGGACTTTTCGTTCTCATTGATTGATGGGGATTGAATAATATGAATTAAACTGAAACTTGCATCATATGTATTATTTTATACACAATTATTTTGTTATACATGATATTGCTGGCTATAATTGTAACTGCACATTTTAATGACTACCTGGGGTCGTGTTTTCCCCAGTACTGCAAGTAGCATCCTTTGGTCTGTGATATGAATTTAACAATTGCTTATTACATTTGTTTCGGCAGCAGTTTTATGCTTGCGAAAATTGAAGCTTGTTAATTATGTATATATTCCAATAAAATTGTTGTGCGAATATATATATATAACCATTCAACGTGTATATATCAACTACGATCTAATAAAAATAGTTGCTAACTAACACCGGTATATGCACTGAAAACCTTAACATCAAATAGTAAACTACTTCTGCTGTAAATTATTTTTATTTATTTTACGTCGATTGGGAAACAAGTTCTCACAACCTAAACTAATCCGTCTCGGCTGTTCCTCGGTTGGACCAGTACTTGGTGCATGGAAAGGCCATGAAAAAGTCTTGCCCCTGCCCTTAAAAGTTACTTGATCCCACAAACTTTTGACCCGCAGTCGTGTTCGTATAATACTGCTATACAGTAAAAGCTCAAAAAAGCTCATTCTTATCCTTATACGTTTATTTATTTTTAGAATGAAAATTGCTATTTAATGATGACATTTGATTTCGATTCATTTCTACTGTTAAAGATTTCCTATGATTAATTTAAAGTTAACATTACTGTGATCTAAGAAAAAAATGTATTTGATATGAAAATGATGAGTAGCATATACAATATGATTAACGTTTGCAAACACAGTATTTGTAAAGAAATGCTTCTAATTTAAGTTTGATAAAAGAAAATAATAATGATAAGTATAATAATATTTTTTTTAAAGATTTATGCAAAATTAGTTGTGGTGGTAGTTATTGCAGAAGTAGTAGTAGTAGTAGTAGTAGTAATTCATTATTAAATACATACCTATTTCCCAGTTGCAGCAGCGTCCGCTGTAATTATCTCTATTCCCAAATCATGATTGTTCAAGTAATGTCCGTCTATATCCAAATACAACTACGTTCATAATATCACACACAACAGGAAAAATAAGACTGCATCATTCAAATTTATTTTTTACTGGTTAATCATTTCCTAATTTTGAATTTAAGGCTGGAAGCAACGCAGTTAAAATAAACCAACTTAGTTCCGGTACTTCAATATCAATTTCAAAACCAGTATGCCTGATTTCCCCACCACTTCAAACTGGCCTACGTCTTACACTGGCAGAGAATTAGCGTACGATACCAACGGATTCGAAGGAATATATACACCGTCGATTCTATCCGACAATTCCCCAAGCTTACCGGAAAAACCCGAGCTTTAACGATTCAGAGGCCCCGCTTCCTCCGAATCCATGATAACCATACGTACTCTGTGGCCTTAAAAATTCTGCGTATTAATACAATACAGCAAATCCTATTATTGGACTATTTTTCGATGTATATCTTTCCTCTCCTGTCATTTTTCAGCCACATGATCTCTGCGCTTTGCTTCCAGTGACAATTCAAATGAGTACAATGGTAATGCTGTTTTATTCTCAATATCAGTGAACAGCTGGGCGCATTATTTAACATGTAACCACCCATGCAGTAAAGACAGACATGAAGACATCCCATGAATCATGTGAACGGCTCTAAATATCAACTTCAAACTATGCTCCATTTATATTCTGCGATATGTACGTGTTTATGTATTGACAAATGATATTCAACAGTATACGGTCGAACAAATGTTTAGTTACTGGCGAGACGATGGCGATATCCGATATTCGTATTGTGTTGTTGTTCAGCCCAACAATTAATTTTGCAGTGAACATGGAATTGCTCATTGGTGTATTTATTTGATATGGGTTATTCCAAAAAAAGGTATGCCTTATTCGAAACAAAACTCCAGTTTCCGTATTTCAAATTACCGAATGTGGACTTTCTTTAAATATCAGGATTAAAGACATACGAGCGGTATTTCATTGTCTAAAATCCAATATATATAAATCTCTTGTGACCGTCTTTTCTCAAACAAATGTGCATAATATTTTTTATGATATATTATTTCTTGTTTGTTAACGAGATGCACATGCGCCAGACTCCTACTCGAAAAAAAAAAGTTAAAGATTAATATTGAATCACAAGAGACATACATGTGTTTCGACATAACTTCTTTTCACGAGAACTCGATTGCTACCTAGTCTTAGCAATATTCTGTGCGATTATCGTGCATAATTTGAGACAAAATACAAAATAAACTGCTCAGATATCTATACGGCCTCCATGGCCGAGTGATTAAAGTTGATACCTTGTATCACCTGGCCTCTCACTGATGTGGTGTCGAGTCCTGGCAAAGTAGTGCGGATTTTTTATGGCTGGCGCTATGTCCTCAGTTCTGCCCGGGTACCTCTGAACTCTCCAGCTAGACTTCGTATGTAAGTAAAATACTAGTGCTGTCCTGGCGTCGGTAAACTCCGGAACAACAGACCATTTCACTCCGAAATGAGACGGAAACCTACGTAAACCAACGATCACCTCCCGAACACCTAATCTACCTGCTGGTGTACAACTTCACACGTTGTTCAACGGGAAATAAACATACGCTTCATTTTCCCCCAGTCACTGGTTGGTCATTTTAGATCAGCGAATTCTATCGAGTACTGCCGATCATCTGTTGAAATGGTTTATGGCAATCAAATATGATACATGTACTACCAATTATTTCTAAACTTAAATGTTATTCTTGACAAAGGTGTGGGCCTCCGTGGCCGAGAGGGTAAAGTCGCTGACTTTAACACTCACCCAGCCCCTCACCACGTGGGTTCGAATCCCGGCAGGGTTATTCGGATTTTCATGTGAGGAAGACTTCCAGCTGGCTTGCGGTAGGTCGGTGGTTCTACCCGGATGCCTCTGTGCATTCGGGGTCTTCCTCCACCTGTAATTAGCTGGACGTCGCTATATGACTGAAATACTGTCGACGCGACGGTAAATTCAAATAGTCTAGTCTAGTCTTGACAAAGGTAGCTGAAAAGAAACCACATATTCTGGAACTCTGGTGGCGCCTCATTAATACAAGCGTTCGCTAACACATAATTTGGCTTTGGCATCTTTTTACTGTCAAACAGGTTGTTTACAATAAACATGATATAAAATCGCCTCAAAAAGATTATGCATATCTGGTGAACAAATGAAAGGCTGTACAAAGGTCCGACAAACAAATGCAGGTGAACAGAACTATCAATTGTTGGGCAAACTTCGTCAATTGTTTTTAGGCGGGGATGTGCTTCTTTTGGCAGCATGTTAATTGGCTTCGAGTGTATACAATTTCCTGAGTTGAACCACAAACCATCCGCAAGTCTTCCTATTGCCAACACTCGGCATGATATTTAATAGTCATCTTAAATCGCCTTTTTCACATTTTTTCATATGGCTTTTATGAGATACTTGCATGTCACAATTGACAAAGAAGACGTATTTTGTATGTAAATCTTGCGCATATAATTACGTTACGTGAGCGTAGATTATGGCGGAGTACCGCTGTACATACTGGAACCAGATTTCTGCCATAATGAGTTAAGAAATAGCTGAGTTTTAGCTAAATCACAAGTTATCAATAGCGTGCATTTTAATTCACACCAATTGTCACGTGGTAACTCAGAGTGGAAGTGATTGATATGGGGTCAATCTACTTCAATGGAGTTTGAACCGTTACTCGTAGGAGAGCGTTTGAAATAGTGTGCAGTTAGAAGAGTCCATCGAGATACCGATATCAGAAACTTTAACTGGAGTAGGATTTTATACATACCTGAGCAGAGTTACCGCTCGTTACTTTCAATACAAATTTATATGGCGAATGAATGGATCAATGAATCAATCAATTAACCAATTAATCTGTCGCGAGGTAGTCCAGGAGAATTAGAGGACTCCTCGGACAGCAATCGGTTTCAGGGATTAATCTGAAAACTAAAAGACGAATTTTTCTTCAGTTTTTTTGTCTTTATTAATATCATTATTGTTTAAAACAGTCTATAATAAAGACACATGGCAAAATATCACATACTAATACTAATATCTAAATTGCATATATTTTTTAAAAAAATATTTAATTGAAATTAAATGACATTTGTTTATAAGATATTCAACAGACAAAATAGAATCAATAACAATACTTCCATGCAAAAACACACAATCTTAACTAGCAATAAGAGACAACGAGTCTACCGCCTTTGACTAATCTTAAATATTCATATAAATAATTGTAATATAAACAGTCAAGTCAATGTAAGCTAACATAAATACAATAAAACCAAAAGTTAATTTAGAAAGTGCGACAATAAATAAATGAGTTAAGCTTACCTAAAAGACGATTTTTTCTTCAGTCGTCTGTACTGAAAGTCTTTTCGCCTTAGAATATATATAGACTGTCCGCACCGCGATAATGAATTAAGCTAAATGGGTTAAGTAACTTGATATATGTTTCTGAGAACCATTCTCCAAAAATGGCCAGTTCATATTGCTGATTCAGCAGAATTCTTACTGCCAGGTTTACTATTAGTACATGATGACATACACTGGTCAGCTAGAATCAGATCTTGGTGGGATGTGTGTAACATGTTTTGTACAATTTATGTAATATGTTTTGCCGCATGGGTCGTACGACCTTCTGGCTTATGATGAATAAAACTTTCAACTTTCAAATTTTCAACATATTACATATAGTTTGCTTTGTGCTTGCTTCTCTCACACAGATGTATATATGTGTCTAATTACTGACCATCGCTTGCTTTTGTGCTCTCCAGCATGTCTTAGCCCGTACACGTACTGTGTTTATGAATAATCAATTAGTACATTTATCTATCTGCCCACTAGGCAGAACGTCTGTTTAACTTTTTATGTTTTAAGCATTGCACTGGGGCAGTTTGTTATTGTCTTCATATAAGTGTAATATATTATTTAATTTTCCTATTGTTATAACTATAAATAGAAGCAATACTAATTTTACAAAATTAGTTGCCTATCAAATCAATTAAACAATCACTTTATCAATCAATCAATGTCCTGATAGTGATCTCCAAAATATTATAATTTACTTAATTGGATGAAAAAGAAAAGTTATAATAATACTTCGCTGCTTAGTCAATTAAAAACATATTAATATAATAATAATAATAATAATAAAAAATTTATTTATAAAGGAGTTTACAATTAAAATTTTTTAACGAGACATTCTGATAAAACATCAATATTATGTTCAATGGTGATAAAAGAAAATATAATAACAACAAACAAACAAAATAAAAACAAGTCTTAAGTTCTTAATAGAAATCACTTTGTATATTCATGCAGATGATGATGGCAATGGTGAAAATGATGTAAAAAGTGATGATGAGAATGGAAGAGGAAGTGTCTGCTTACATATCATTGTAAATATTTCAAAACTCTGAGCGGAAACCCAATATTAACATAAAGAACAAGAACCAAAGTGTAATATTTGATACATTAATAGCAAAAGAATTGTACATATCATTCGGACGTTTACGCATATATACACAATACATAATATCTCTTTGTTCGGTGATGTCCATGCTATATTTTGACATGTTAATAATTTGACAAACTGTATGAATCATGAATTAAGGTAGTTCCAGAACCAGTGCCACAGTATCAAGAGGTATCATGACATTGTCTATACGGCGTGATATCACAGTCAAATGACTGTAATAGTTTCTATTGTCATTAAATCATGGCAATAAACAATGAAAATATTACCAAATATGGTTTAATAGATACAGTCAAACCTGTCTTAACCCTTTCCCTCATATATACTCATTTTGACGCACTCAATAGGTACCACATAAAGCCTGATCTGCAGAAAACCACAGTTAAACCTTACCAAATTTAAACCTTTCCCCCTGAGGAGCAGCGAAAAAACCCCTGCAAGTTACTCGCAGGCTGGTCTGGTTTTATGCTGTTCCCATAGGCCTTTTCATGGTGTCCTCTATGAGGGAAAGGTTAAGTGGTCAGTCAAGGGAACGAGAGAAAGTTGCCGCTTAGCAGAGGTGACCGCTAAATGAAGTTTAAATATATAATAAAATACTACATCTGGGTAATATTCGTATCGGCCGCTAATGCAGGTTGGCGCTTAATACAGGTGGTCGCTAATACAGGTTCAATGTATTAAATATTTGATTGATTGTCCTTTCTTGGTCTAATGACACGTTTTATAGAATAACGTCATTCAGCGTGACGTAACATTTCATTCTGTTATACATATTGCTTGCAATGATGAAGAAAGCATTGTAAATACATGTATACACAAAATTGCCAGATTGAATACTTTACTTTCTGACTTTGTTAACAGTTTTTGACTAGCTATACAAGTAAGTCTTATAGTTTCGAATTCAAGTACACGCTTATAATAATGTATTGTGACAGACTCTTTAACCATATTTCGGAAGAAAAAGAAACTATTTTAGCTACTTTTATACTTCCCTGTAACACGTGCACCATAAAATACCTTTACAAAACCAAGCATTATCATTAATCACTTTCAGAAATTGAATGGATGAAACGGTCAAATATTTACTTCTTGAAGTTAATTGTAATTAAACATATGCCTGCTGTCAGTTTATAGCCAATTATTCTACCGTGCTTTGATGATTTTGTACTTTCGTTTTAAAGTATCAATCTAGACTGATGGTGTAACTACTTCTGTTAAGTGTTATAGATGCCTATTTTGTCCTCGCTGTAAGAGTCTGTAGTAAGGAAAACCCTCAAAATAAACAGATAATAATATCTGATGAAATTATTGGTTCGATAAATGAAAGAATTAATCATTCAGTTAATGACTTATATATGGAACCTACAAAAGCACTGACACACGTGTTGTTGACATTTTTATATAATTATGGCATCGTTATTTATTAATCTTTCTTCAGTGCGAATATAATAAAGTTTACCATCATTTATATTTATTATGAGTGTGGTAAAACGAATATTTTCTTGATTTCGTTTTCAGAAAATAGATATTAACCCCAAATTATTTGCTGTGTATTTTCAATATATTGTATTTTACGCTAATGACTTCTATGCCTTTTACCATTAGCAAAGCCCAGAGCCATCATGTTCTTAACTATTTACTTAAACAATAATTGTATCATGTTTTAGAGTCTTTAAGTGCAAAGTAATAAAAGTAACATTTGTTGTTCTTTAGGAAAATTTGATTTTTTGTTTGTTTGTAAAGTGACGATGTTTACACGAAACTTAATCAATTCAGTTCGGCCGAATATACACTTTTATGACAGAGTGGTAAATCACGCAGGACAAATGAAAAAAAAAGTAATAGGTAAGCTCTTACTTAAATTCTGCCATATAAACTTTAAAAACGCTAAAATACATTCACTAACAAAGTTTGTAGCGTTCACTTTCGCTGAAAACAATTATTGACGAAACTCTGAAAGGCCTCCATATGTGGTGCATGGGCAACATATGTGGTGCATGGGCAACATATGCGGTTTAATGCTGCACACCATGCAGTAAACTCTATTTCTAGAATTTTGGCAGAGAGGGTAAAGTCGCTGACTTTAACACTCACTCAGCCCCTCACCGCGTGGGTTCGAATCCCGGCATGGTCATTCGGATTTTCATGTGAGGAAGACTTCCAGCTGGCTTGCGGTAGGTCGATGGTTCTACCCCGATGCCTCCGTGCATTCGGGGTCTTCCTCCACCTGTAATTAGCTGGACGTTGCTATATGACTGAAATACTGTCGAAGCGACGGTAAACTCAAATAGTCAAGTCTAGTCAAGTCTTTCTAGAATTTATCTGGAAGGGAATATTGGGTGACAATTTGAAATGTTAGCCGTTGAATTTAGTCACAACTGGGTCTCATCTTGGTCTTTTCGCTTAATTGTTTGCAATAAAAAAAATCTGTATGCAGAGTTACCTCCCTTGCAGGGTAAACAGTAAATATATGATGGTTGGGTGCTGATTGTAAGGTAACCAGTCGAGGGTTATTGGTCAAACAGTTCGATTCTAGCCTAGCGATCTCACTTTGGATGATATTGCTGAAATTTATTACTTTTTGGTCGATTGGGAGAAAGATCCTTACAACTTTCACCATTTCTTCTCAACAGTTCCCGAGTTTGATCAGTGCTTTGGGACTTGAAAGATTGGGAAAGATGCATGCCCGCGCCGGGGCTTCAAACCCACAACTTTCAGACCCTGCCATGTACACTTCCACTGAATCAGCCCTAGATTGTTCAAAGTAAAGAATACAGGATATATACAAAAATGTTTGCATCCTCTTGTTTTCGATCACTGACCATTTAAATCTATATTTAGCTTTTTTATAAGCATAAAACATTCTACCCCAGTGATTCTAAATCATTTTTCAAGGTTAAGGACAAGCTGTATATCAAGTATGTTCCATTCAAATGTTTAAAGTAATAATGTAAGCAGAAAGTACTTACTTCCTGTTTGTTTGTTATTTCAGTCATTTGTGGACATTTTGTTTCTACACGCGACGGATAAAGTGCTGCGATACTGCGATATCGCGCCGTGGACGCGTCATGGTAACGCACCAGATCATATTACCCTAAATCTAGGCAAGCCAGTCCTAGAATCATCTATTCTCAATAGAATTATAAATACCATGTAGTTTAATTTTTAATGCGATCGGAATTGAACCACTCGGTTACGTATCGTGCTCTCTAACCACACGGCTTATCTATCAACGCATGTATAAATTAAACAGAGGAAAATTGTTTGTTTGGGTTGAAGATCAAATAATTAATTCACTGAGTGAACATAAAAGTGATGTTTTCACGAGTGGCGAATTCATCTTTTCATGTTCACGAATGATATTATACAATGATCTTTCACCAAAACAAACGATTTTTCTTTTTATTTAATACTTTAAAGGCCAGAAATTACCTGTGTTATCAAAACAAAAAAAAGACGTCAAAATTGGCGAGATAACCTCGCGTGCGTGACGTTTTTTATGACGTCATTTCTTGCGTAAAACCCAGCACTATTTAAAATTCCGATTAGTTTATAAATATCGTAGGATCGGTTTAAAGTTCCAGATAATTTCACTGTTTTTCTGATAATTTCACTATTTTCGTGATGATTACACTGTTCGAAACAATGAAATTTTCAGGATAATATCCACTGTTGTTTCTAAGTAATCCATCGAAAAGGTCAAAGGCGCCGTGGTGCAGAGGTAACGTATCCGATTACGGATCCGAAGGTTGTGGGTTCGAACCCCGTTGGAGGCAAGAATAATTCATGACCTTCCCAGGCGCAAAGTACTGGTCCAACCAAGGAACCATCGAGTGAAATTAGTATAAGTTGTAAGAACTTGTTTCCCAATCGACGTAAAATAAACAAGTTTAAACTTAAACATCGAAAAGCATTAAATAAAATATATTTAGTTGATTTAAGTATTAATGATTAGTAAGTCTTGTTCTCGTCTTAACGAGATCAATGCCGGTGTGCCTCAGGTCCATTGTTGTTTCTTATGTATGTAAATGACATCACTGAAAATCAAGTCAGTATAGCCAGATTGTTTGCTGATCACATTTCACTAGCATGTATAAGGTATAACTGCCAATGTTGATGATCTCGAAGGAGTTTTAAATCACGATCTAAATGTTATTTCCGAATGGTCAAAACAATAGTTAATTTGTTTCAATCCTGTAAAAATCGAAGTTTTAACCTATGGTCATGATCAACCACCAAAACCTGAATTTGAAATTACAATTTTAACTCGCATAAACATTTAGGCGTTAATTTTAGTAGCAGCTATTAATGGTCCAGCCACATTAACAACATAATAGCATCTTCATCAAAGCTACTTGGAATCATGCGTAAAATTAAATTCACCATCTGCCGTAAATATCTGAACCAGGTATACATATCCTTCCTACGCCCATTAATAGAATATGCCTCATTAGTCTTGGAAAATTGCACCCAATTTGAAAAGATTAAAAATTAGAAAGAATTCAGTTAGAAGCAACCAGGATAGTAACCGAAACAACTCGGTCAATTGCTCTGAACAATCTTTATCGAGAGACGGGGTGACTAACTCTCAAAAAAACGTCTTTATCAGAAACCAGTAATAACATGGTACCTAACTAGAGCTATCACTAAAGGTGATGAATACCCCCCACACAGCCTTTGTTTACAATCAAGTGCCTAGCTATAGGAGGTAAGTCACATTTACTGAATTGATGAATTTAAGTGACAAATTATACAAGACTAATAAAAAAAAAGAATATCTTTTTATGTTCAGTGGCTGTCTTTAACAAAATATTCCAACATTCATCAATTCAGTAAGGGCACCGTAAACAAATTAATCTGAACAGCATGCACATGCAAAAATAAAATAAAATAAAATTTAATTAATTAATTAATTAATTAATTAGTTAATTAATTAATTAATAATAAAAAATAGATTTAAATGACCAGCTAATTTAAAATTGTATATGTAATAAAGTTCTAAGTTCATCAACAGATAGATGAGATGAGGAAAACTGTAAAATAAAATAAATAAATAAATTAATTAATTAATAAATAAATAAATAATGATAATAAAAAATAGATTTAAATGACCAGCTAATTTAAAATTGTATATGTAATAAAGTTCTAAGTTCATCAACAGATAGATGAGATGAGGAAAACTGTAAAATAAAATAAATAAATTAATTAATTAATTAATAAATAAATAAATAATAATAATAATAAAAAATAGATTTAAATGACCAGCTAATTTAAAATTGTATATGTAATAAAGTTCTAAGTTCATCAACAGATAAATGAGATGAGGAAAACTGTAGCTAAAGAAAGTAAATTAGTTATTGGGAAATAATGCAAAGAAAATCAGCAAAGGGCAATGACACAAAAAAAAAATCAGTCAACTGTAATCATTTCGCAATATGCACATCTATGCTTGCTAGTGAAGCTTCCTATGAAATTTGATTGAAATCCATCAAGTAGTTATTGAAAAATAGCGTGGACAAAGAAAACTCCAAGAAATCAACAAAGTGCCATAACTCAAAAGAAAATCAGTCAACCGTAACAATTTCAAAATATGCACATCTGTGCTTGATATTGAAGTTTCCTATGACCGATTGAAATCCATCCAGTAGTTATTGAGAAATAGCATGGACAAAGAAAACTCCAGAAAATCAGCAAAGGGCCATAACTCAAAAGAAAATCAGTCAACCGTAACCATTTCATAATATGCACATCTGTGCTTGATATTGAAGCTTCCTGTGACGTTTGTTTGAAATCTATCCAGTAGTTATTGAGAAATAGCGTGGACAAAGAATATTCCAGAAAATCAGCAAAGGGCCATAACTAAAAAAAACTCAGTCAACCGTAACAATTTCATAATATGCACATCTATGCTTACCATTGAAGCTTCCTTGACGTTTGTTTGAAATCTATCTAGTTAATGAGAAATAGCTGGACAAAGAAAATCCAGAAAATCAGCAAAGGGCCATAACTCAAAAGAAAATCAGTCAACCGTAACCACTTCATAATATGCACATCTGTGCTTGATCTTAAAGCTTCCTATGAAATTTGATTGAAATCCATCCAGTAGTTATTGAGAAATAGCGTGGACAAAGAAAACTCCAGAAAATCAGCAAAGGGCCATAACTCAAAAGAAAATCAGTCAACCGTAACCATTTCATAATATGCACATCTGTGCTTGATATTGAAGCTTCCTATGACGTTTGTTTGAAATCTATCCAGTAGTTATTGAGAAATAGCGTAGTCTAAAAAAAATTACAGACCGACGGACGGACGGACGGACCGACCGACCGACATGGTGACTCCTATATACCCCCCCCCCCCCTCCTAACTACGTTTGTGGGGGTATAATTACTTAACAAATCTTTTTCCCAGAACTGCAGATAATCCTTTGCATTACAATTTAAGGAACACAAACGACTTTTAACCATCCTCATCGCACTGTTTTGTTTGAGAATTCGTTTGTTCCTTCATCCATTGAAGTATGGAAAAACCTTCCTGAACAGTTACGTAACTGCCCATCTATTAGTCGGTTTAAACGTGATATTCTAGCGTCCCAGTTTCCAACTAACGAAGTTCCACGGTATTATTTTCATGGTTAACGTCACTTATCGATCTATTCTTCATACCCGGTTAAGAAACAACTGTAGTAATCTTAAAGTGACCTTTATAATACTCACCTTGTATCAATTAGTGACAAATATGAGCACTGTCAAGCGGTAGAAAATGAGAACAGAACAGAACTTTTGAGAACACAATTTCTTTCGATGCAGTTGCTATTCAAATCAACATCAGCTGTTTACTGCTACACGCGTGTTACATTAATTAAACACAAAACTTTGACTTTCTCTTCATTGTAATCGTTGAAGCTGCCCACCAATAGATTAAGTCAAACAAGTTTTCACGTCGTGATTCAATAACAATACGTACCCTACAACCGACCCCCTCCCTCTGTAGTACTTTACTTTCTACTTCTCTCGATTTTTTCTCGTCTCACAACTTAAGTTTCTCATGACAATACCCGATTTAATTATTATTTCAATGCCATATATATGATACAAGTACATGAGGATATTTATTCAGTATAAACCATAAATGTAAGAATGATATAATGTAAGAAGAATATTTCAGAGCTTCTTTCTTTTTCTTTTGCTCTCTTTTTGTTTGATTACTCTGTTCGGTCTAACCGTCTGAAATTATATTTGTTCCCTTTGTTATCTTCGCTGCATTAGTGTAAGTATTACCATGTTAATTGCTGAATTTTATTTTTGAAGGGGAGTGCTGTAAATAAGGTTTATAACTTGTAGCCTAACCCTTTTGCTTTGTAATTGTGGTAACTTTGATTTGTTGTAAATATATGTTTATAGTGAGCAATAAAATGTGTTAAAGAAGCTGATTTAAGCAAACTAAAACTGTGTTAGCAAAATTTGAACAGTTTCTAAAGATCGTGTTCAAATAAAGCCAGCTAAGAGTCGAACCTCCCCGCAATGCAGAATGTCCAACTACTGCTCAAATACTCCACACAAAATGTGGTCTCTGGAATATATATAGATATTTTTTTTCCTGAAGGGAAATAAATGCATGTAAGTTTGACTACGATTTATAGAGGATCGTCAGAGTCGTGCCCTTGAAAAATTCACACAATCTGCGTGATTCAGGTTTTGTTTTCAGTTATATAAAAGACGTCCAGCTTATAACAGGTGGATGGAGACACCGAATACGAAGCGACACCTGTTTAGAATTACTGACTGCAAGCCACTTAAAAGTTTCCTTTCATGAAATCCGAGCTGAGTAATTCAACGACTTTACCCGTTTGATCACGGGGGCTACGGGTTTACTTTCTAGTCTTGAAGCGACATCTAATTACAGCGAAACTTAGACAATCAGGCATCAGGTATACAACCAAAGGTAAAAAAAGAAATGTGATATTCTTTTCTTGATTTAACTGTGTTTTACGTTCCTATTGGCAGTACTTCAGTCATTTCGGGACTACACAAGACAGATATAGAGCTGTCCTAATATCACGTTGTAGACCAAATCCAATCACAGTATCCCAACATATACGTACCCTGAAATTATTCTTGTGAGTCGAACGACACGCACAAATTACCATTTTTATCTACTATATAAACTCAATTTGATACAGCCGAAAAATGCATGATAATAATATATTCCTGTTATCAATATTAATCATCATTCCTTAGAAGTACTTAATTGATGTTATAAAATACATTAAAAAAAATGGTTCAGACCCCACGTGATTACAGTCGACCTCGATACAAGTGGTGCGTTACCCGGATTATTTCCTGGAGGAATCCATTCAAAAGATTATTGTTTACTGAAAACACAAAAATATTTAGAACTATAGACAGGGCGTTGAGGCTTGCTTGGTAAAATCAAAGTAGTTTCAAAAGCTACCATGCGCGTGTCTATATCTATTTGTAATGGTTTTAACGCCCATATCACCGTAAACTATACAATACTATACGTTATGAGCAGTCTTAAATTGCAGTATTACTGACATGGTTTAAGCCTCCGTCGTATCCCGTAAAGTGAGCTAGGGGTTATCGAGATGAACCGGGCACGACTGTAAAGGCCCAGTCTTTACTGTACCAGTTTGATATTTAGAGATTGTTTGTTTTGAGTAGATATGGAGTATATCTCGCCGAAAAAAAATAATTTGAAATTTTGAGGTTATATACTTTCTATATCTACGAAAAACAAGCACATTTTATATTAGATCATGGAAACAACAACAACGGTGGTGATGGGATAAATAGTTTTGCACAAAAAGCACAATAAAATACAGTCTTTTAGATTTCGTTCTTAGGCTATGTTACGTTCACAAACAAAAAGGTTATATCGGTTTGAAGTTTTCTTTTCTGCAGGTTTTGCTGCTCACTAATAATGGAATACGATAGCAATTTTAGCCATTTCGACAAAATAATCGATACCAAGTCAACGATCTTATTGCACCCCAAATACAAATACTTCTCTTAAAATTGGGGAATTATAGCCAATTTTCTTTCACCACAGAAGACCGATGACAGTGGTGATATGAAATATATCACTCACTGCACGTGCGGTGACGACAGAAATACATGTATATTCAATTGATAGAACTAAATACTTCATTGGTTTGCATGAAATAAATTGATGTATCCCGGATCGGTGATCCGGGATCCGGCGTAAAACCCTTACAGCACCAAAATGTATCAAGCATCGAATTACCTTTTTTGACATGCAATCATGTCGCTGGACAACTGTAATAAATCATGTGAATTTCAGCATTAGCTTTAACATAGAAATTGGACTTAAACAAAATAGTCAAAAAGGAGCATATGTATGACAAATGCGTCTTAGTGCTTCAAAAATAGTTTGACGAGTCAAGGTCAAGGTCAAGTCAGTTTACCTCACTTCGAACATTTTGTGCTTAGGTGAGATAAACTTCCTTATAAACCTTACAATGTATCCTGCACCTACCTTTTATTCAATTTGGTGGTCTTGAGGTCCTCTATAAGCTTGTTACAAATTCTTTCTTTTGTCTGAAGATGTATAAAACATTACATAGGAACAGGACGTATTTCAGATGAAAGTTTCAGCAAATATAAGAGCATGCTTTACAATTCTTTCCACACAAAATCACTTAACCCAATTTCACACAAAGAGTAGAACTATTTAAGATTTTAATTTTAGATATACATGAGTTACTTAAGTGTGCTTGTGAACATATATATTTTCAAATTTATGAGCGTACTTAACATATGAAACTGATGTACTTTTGGCCAAACACGTGCTTTCGTCTCTCTGAGGTGTAATGTCTGCTGGGTTCATTTAGGAAGGCATGGTGCCTTGCATGATGTTTCTTAGAACTGAAAATGAAATTAAGGTTTATCACAACACTAAATTAACATATTTAGCACCTTGTTTACAATATATAAATCAGTATTTCCACTGTGGGGTTTTATTAAATGTTTATGAATTGCTATGCTATAAAATCACTGTTTTGCAACCCTTTTTTCTTACAAATGTATCGGAAAAAGGAGGATTTAGAAACTCCTGTTATTTACCAGACATGATTTTTCCTTTATGAAATATACATATTTCTTACCATACTGCCTCACTGCACAACATAATTTCTAATAAATAGGGCAAGGAGGGCTGATACTGTAATTAAAAATAATAAAAGTTCATTAGACAAATGCTACCAAATGGACATTTTAGTTTGTTATTTATTAATTACAATACTACTATTTGCTACTTTCTCGTTACAACTATATTGCATTAATCAAGCTTTCACTATAACTGGTTGCAATATACACATGAATCATTCCAAATTAATTTCATTATATTGAATGGTATGTATAGATACTTATGTTTTATATGTAAATTACGAGTTTTTCCCACCTTTCAGGTTTATGCATATCAGTAATAAAATGCACTATCAATAATACTCATAAGATTTTTTTTTTTATTTTGAGCTGAGTTAACACGTAGAATCAGTCGAATAGTGTTTATTTCATTTTCTTCTTTTTTCAATTCTAAATGTATTTTCATAAACGTTTTTCATCAAACAAATGAGAAAACTGTACCATTTCCATCCATTTCCTTTCAATTGTTGATTTGCCCTCTATTATTTCTGCTTCCTGGACTAATACGCAGTCATCATTCTCCTGCTCAATGCAATAACACGCATATTTAAAGTTAACATAACAGTAACAGACACATGGTGATCAAATTAGCAAGAAGTTAAAAAGTAACACAAAATGAAATATAGCCTTTTAAGAATATGATAATTACGAACTGTTATTTTCCCCACACATTTACTGAAAATGCTTACCTTTACTTGACATTCCTGGCAATGGAAAACAATGGGCTAAGGTTCTTCGGCCAAACCAACTCGGATGGAGCCAGCCTTGGCAGGATTTTCATTGCCAATATAATCTATTTAATATAAATTACATTATATTCAATAGAATTTTTATGAAAATAAAAAAATAAAGGGATCGAACTGGCAAGTTTGCAAGACAAAAAACTAGTATAGTAGGTTATTATGAATTTTTCAGACTTCTACACTACTAGTGCATACTATGCACCGTATTGGTAATGAGAGTGTTTCAGTATTTTGAGTATGTATCAATAAAACTATTATGAACCATCTGGATTTAAGGCCTTCAAAGGCATAAATTTTCATTAGAATTTAAAACACAACAGTTTTATTTACAACAGCAGCGAAAATTACATATATACTACTTTGGTTTTTGGTGTTCTTATATAATTTATTAATCACGCACACATGTGTGCGTGTTTGTGTGTGTGTGTGTGTGTGTGTGTCTGTGAACCCAACTTTAGTTTCTAGTTACTATTTCATTCTCAAATGAAAAGGTGTTTATATCAAAATCATATTAAGAGTGAATAAGTTATGTTTCATATATACATGTATATCAAAATATGAAATCAATGACTTCTACACAAAAGTTTACATCGGTAGCCTTCCCATTCAAACATGGACTTAAGAAAGAAAGGGAAACACTTTAATTCAATTAATACTTTATTGTATTGCATGTAACCTCTGTACAGTTATGAACCGCTAAATATACATGTATATAAAAACTTTTGGTTTTGCTTTAGTTAGAGAGCTTACATGAGAGGTTTACACTTTTAATTGTTAAAACCAATAACCCTCGCAGTATTCAGATGTGATTGAAGGCCTTTAGACATTTATTACTTGCCATCATTTGCTTTGTTGCAGACACAGTACTTCCTACGTTTGTTTTTCTTTACACTGTCATAAGTGAAAGAAGACCTCTTTCTCTGCAATAAAATATGATGTTTAACACTGTAAACCTACACCATCACACACTTAGTTCATGAAACCAGTGTTTACAAATATAAAAATATTTAATAACTTACTTCTGTGACAAATACATACGAGCCACTTACAATACCTTAGATATTTTGTTTTTTGATATCAGATTTAAACTTTCAGTTTTGTGAGTTATGAGAAACAACTATTAAATTATTAACTATTACTAAATTATATTCAGTAATAGACGTACATGTAATTCTAATTTGATAAAATTTTAAGAATCTAAAGATATTTTTAAGTAAACACTTTAACTTAGATGCGCAATGGACATGAAATAGATTTTGGTACCAACATTTTTACAACAAAATTTATTTAGCAAATAATTACCTTTCAAAACAACATCTACCAAACCTACCTTTGGCTGAAGTTGCCTTAATGTTCTTTTCTTGAAAACCGGTGAATCTTTACTTTCATGATTTGTCTCTTGTGATACGTTTTGAGCTTTAGGGGGGGTTTCCTCTGTCAATTCTTCAGGATCAATCTTTGGTACAAATTCCTTATTCTGGTCTGCAATGGTATAAACATATATAGACAATGTAAGGTATGGTAAACTCAAAAATGAAACTTAATAATGGATATAATCATCTTTAGTGTTGAACATTGCAGTGCATTGCTGGCGCACAGAATTGAATAAAATGTTGATTTCTGTCTTTTAATAATTATTGTTGTTACATTCCTTTTGCATTAAATTATAATAGAGCTTCAAATCTTTCTGATCATATGAAGTAAATCAAGGTAAATCATGCATATCATATTGGGGAGTTAAGATACCTGCAATGAGAAGGAGGAATGCTGATAGATCCCTTCTAGCTTCCAGCACATGCTCAGCGTTCCATTTAAAACTGAGGCTCTGTCCATTTAAGAAATTTTCTGCAAACTAAATATTAATCAGTCAGCAAAATAAATCAAAAGAATACGATTTCCAATTATAATTAATTTAAATATCATATGCAATTGAATAACAGAGCCAATTTCAAAGCCACAGAAATTCCATTCATGTTTAATTACAATCAAATGTCAAACTATATCGTTAAATGTTAATCCATCAATAATAAAAGACAAATTAATATATTAATTTCCTAAAATGATATATAATTAGAACTCAATAAAGATGAGTGACTCATATTCTCTTATTCTGAATATCAACGTAAACTGGGTGTGAAAAATAATATTCCTGGACCCTGGTGGCAGCATGCAACACTTCACTTAGAATTTATCATTCCTGAGAAGCTTCATTTATAGCTAAGGTTTTAAGAATAATTTCTACTTAATGTTAAATGTGCACAAGACTTTAAACGAAATCTTGTGTGTAGGGTATGTTATCTTATCATTGTATGTTGATCTAAGTAATTTATATAAGTAATACTTAATGTATGATTGCAGAACAGTAAAGTCCTATTTGTTAACAAAAAGTTACAAGGTCCCTTTTATCATTCTAATTTTACAATCACAGAATTTATAGATCTACACTGAATGTTCAATACCTTCAATATATAGATCCCAGATCTGTCTAGAATGGGTTGGACATTCTATGGTCCACTGGTTTGGCTCATTGCTGTCTACTTTTGACAAATATCGTCTATGGAGGAAAGCGCTATCAATGAAAGAAAGTGATGTACATGGCATTGAAATATATAAAATATTTAGGTTTCATTTTAATTAAAATAAAAGAGTTTGGGTGTACTACATGCTAATTCCTTATTCTAAATTCAGTAAATTGATTAAAGGATTTTCTAATTATGCTCAAATTTTTATCTCAATTGTTATTCGAATGCTTTATAAATAAAGAAGGCAGCAAAAATTATAAAAAAATAAATAAATTTTGAAACAAAAAAAAATTTCTACACCACTTACAGATTATTAATTTTCTCATTGTAAGTTTATGTAAGTTACTATAGTTTTAGTATCTCTGTACTTAAGTATCTTAAGCTAAAGTCCCTGTAATGGTCCCCTTACATTTCGGGCCGCATGGCTAACCAATATGGATAACCAATATGTCCTAATGTTTTTAGGGCACCTTGGTTATCTTAGGAGAGGTTAAGTGGTCCAAGACTTAGCGGAACCATTTCAGGGACTTTACCTTAAGTTTCACACTATTATAGTACAATCGGTTATTTACTATCATGGTTTGCACCAGAAGCCAAACTTGGTTTTAAAAAAATAATGAAAATAAACTGTAACAGTTTAACATTTCACACATGTAATATAATCCAAATGAGTAAACTAAACAATGTAATGTGTCTCAGCGACACTGATGCCCCGCCGGCATACAACCGTGAAAATAAAACCGTAAACGGTCGCATGTGTTACCAAAGTTAACTTGACGCGTCACATGACACTACACAGGATTGAGAGCAAAAAAAAAAGGTTGTATAAAAAAGTAACTTCGCTCACGCGATATACATGTACTAAGAAACGCCTCTTTTTTTTTTTTTTTTTTTTTTTTTTTTTTTTCAATTTCTCCAATTTATAAATAGAGACTGCGACGTCACTAGCTTACTAGACCGTATGATTAAAAAAAACTACGAATTGTGCTTCTGCACAACCCTCACTGGTTTTCCATCTAGATACTTAATTTATAGACAATAAGCCTTACTTTAACGCCTACCTTCACTGGTTTTCCGTCTATAATACTTAATAAACAATAAATAAGCCTTGCTTAAGCACCTTCCCTCAGTGGTTTCCCGTCTAAATACTAAATAAATAGACAATAAACATTACTTAAACACTAACCCTTATGCGGCGTTCACACAGTGCCGATAATGGCTCCCGTTTGAGATCAGACAGCGCTACGACACGAAAAGGGAAAAAGTCGGATTACTAATCTCAATGATCTGGAATGTCCTATCATTGTCTGAACGCAGTCGTATATGTTCGTAACAGAGTCCTACGGATCGGGAATGGTCCGGAGAGGTCGGCCAAGCACTCCCGACAGTTAGGTGCGTCCCGTAACATTCGGGAAACTCAGCCGATTTTGTCTAGTCGGATTACAATCGTGACTTTGTCGTGACAGATTCTGCTGTATCGGATCAAAATCGTAACAATGTCCTGTGTTGTCTGGTCAGTGTCCTGTGGAACGGGCATGATCTGGAGAAGAGAATCCGCCGTCGCACGATTCTTATATGACGGGACTATCACGAGACTATCACGTGCAACGGTTTTCTAACGGATGCCTTCCGTCAGCGTCGGTTCATTGTCTGGTCACTGTCTGATCTCTGTCGGATCGCATTCGGGAGAATCAGGACGCTGTCGGGACAGATTCGGTCGTTTTTTACCATGACAAAGATACAAATCGGATCAGAATCGGACTGAGAACGGGATAATCGGGACGAATTCTGTTGGAAACGGCTGGTAAAGTAATGACATGGTAAAAATAGTTACGCATGAGCAAAGAAAAATAAGTCTTATAATGTTTTCATGTCACAGACGATTTTTGTAGCTGTAAATATTTATTTTTTACACAGCATTAATTTTTCAGCATTTTTGTGTTTAATTCTAGAATACTTATGTTGTAGAGATATATCCAATTGTTCGATCATATATACACTATTGAGATTTATTCGGTTTTAAATCTAGGAGAACGGGGGTTGAAAACGTAGTACCATAGTTGAAACTGTAGAATTGCCTGAATCTCTGCGTGATTACTTTGACAACATCAATACTGACCAATCACACAACCCGCCGTACCCTGAACTGGACACTGATATACTTCATGAAGGTAGCGCTATTCTTAATAGAATAATTACTACAGATGAGATTACTAAATGTATAAATAACTTTAAAATGGCAAATCTCCAGGTATTGATGGTATCTTAAATGAATACATCAAGTACTCCAAAGAGAAAATATTACCTGTTTATGAATTTTTGTTCAATGAATATTAGACTGAGGTGTTATACCAACTACTTGGACTGAAGGTATCATTATACCAATTTACCAAATAAAGAGGACTCAAAACAACCAGAAAATTATAGGCCAATCACACTATTAAGTTGCGTCAGTAAACTCCTCACAGCAGTTCTAAATTCCCGTCTAAATATATTTCTTACATAAAGAAATATTCTCTCAGAAATCCAAGCAGGATTTAGAGCAAATCATTCTACTTATATACAAATATCAAGTCATGCATTTTGAAAAATAATGACCAGTCTACATTTTATACAAGTAACTTGAGTAAGGCAATGCGAAAATCTATCCCCGATCCTCTTTTCACTTTTTTTGAATGATTTAGAGGAGAAGTTGTCATCAAAATGGCATAGGGGCATTCTTTTACCAGAGCCAGACAATGAAAACTCAAGTGATCTAAAGCCCCCCCCCCCCCCTTTCTCTTAAATCGTAAAGGATATTGATATCTATCCCAAAACTTGAAGTAACTAAGACAATCGCAACCCACTCTCTCTCCCTCTCTACCAAGACATTAACACAGTATAACTGATACAATTATAAATGTTTGCCACCAAACTATATGACCTATTATGTATGTTTGCATTGTATACTCATGTACCTTGTAAATTGGGGTGAGTTAATAAAAGATATGTTCTCTTCTGTTCTTTTCCGTTTGTTCCGGTGGACTCCGAGGTGGTGGGTTCGATCCCCGGGTATGACTAAGTTCTCGATATGATACTGGTTTATATTTCCCTTCATTTGCGCTCGGTACTGCTTTATATTTCCCTTCAATTGCGCTCGGTACATAGGGAATATAAATACACACCTAAAATTGAACAAATTCAATCAAAATTGTGTTCAGATCTTGTATTTAATGATTCCACAATTATCTACGGCTCTCGGGGAATGCGAATGAATCCTATTGTTTCTTTTTATTATTATTATTATTATTATTATTATTATTCAAAGTGTACATACATTATTGGTGTAATCTCTTGATCGGTTATATAAGTTATATAATGCTAAAGCGTTGAGATGGTATAGGTAAAAGGAATTAATCAATACGTGTCCCGAATTTTACCGGAATCTAACGATTTTTTCCGGTTGTAGTATAATGTAAATTGTGTAAGGTGATCATATTTCCAGGTGTGTATATACAGTGTTACTGGCATAAAGATACCTTAGTCTAAATGCGTCATAAAATCGATTAAAAAGAAGCTCTGCTGTTATAAGAAACCAGTACTACTGATTGTGTAGGCGGAAGTTAAAATGGATTCGAAAGGTGAGGCATTAAGGATCTGTATAATATATATTACTGCATGTGTGTGAACATTGTTTCTTCTTTACCTTTTTTGTTGCTTATCATTTAATTAGATTGTTTTCTTTTCTTTTCAAACCAGGGTGAAAAAGTGAGGTTGTTTTCATTATGCAATGATTTTATAATTCAAAGCATACGCCATTTTTTCCAAATATGCTTTCTATATATGCAAGATACGAATAAATGCTTCCTTTTTTTAAAGGGGGCACATATACAGCCTAAAAAAATCAATGCCCGATGGCATTTTAAGCACTTTACGTAAAACAAATATATAAAAACAATTAACGGAAATACGTGTATTTCTCAGGCTTTGACTAATATAATTACATGTACATGAAACCATCTTGCTCCAATATCCCTATATAATATAGTCAATCTTAGGAACTGTACGTTGTGAATTCATCCATTAAATTAAGAAACTATTTATAAACACAAATCTATAATTCAGCAAGACCACACCCACTTCCATACGAGAGACGCTCTTTATATAGCTTTATCTAACATTATCGACCTGGAGAAACAAGGACACATAAGTGCGCATAAAACTGAAACTTTTGCTCTTACTGTTTAATGTTGTGACATTTCTATTTTCGTCCGGGACATCACGCAAAGACTATTGGAGGTATCTGTTTCAAAACATTTACATGGATAGATCTCTTTAAGGAGAAGTGAGACGCGCATTTTTTAATTTCTTCTTTTTTTTTTAAAGTAAGAGTGTATATTGGTTGCCCGCTCTCCTTTAGTCATTACAAATACATTCAGGTATTCATTCACCATTTAATTGTGATCGTGGTCCATCAAGTGTTCGTGGGAATTTTATTATAGTATATGCAAGCCTTTATAGACTTTTAGCAAAGAACCTATAACAATTATATCTACTACATGTAGCAAAAATATTATCAAAAGAGAGTTTAGCAATATTTTAATATTTAAAACTTTAAAGTGTTCACATCCTTTTCTTGATATACCAATGAGCATGTTTAATGAAGCAGACCATTGACGACTTTCTTGATCCTTACATTAGATATATAACATTACTTTCTTCAATGAAGGGCTTTTGCCCTTTATCTAAAAGTTTCCCTGTAATTCCCTAAGGAAAATACCCTAAATGAGGTACCCTTGTCTCGTCCAAAAAGGTTTTCAATCAAATACCGTCCCGAAATGAAGGACCTTGTCCCGTGGCGAGAAGGTTTCCAGTCAAATACCGTCCCTAAATGAAGGACATTGTCCCGTGGCAAAAAGTTTTCCAGTCCAAAACATCCCTAAATGCGGGACCCTTGTCTCGTACAAACAGGTTTCCAGTCAAAAAGCGCCCCTAAATGAGGAACCCTTGTGCCATAGCAAACATATCCCAGTAAATGTGATCCGTAATGATGTACGTTTTAATGTATCTATATAAACACACATTTTGTGTAGGTTACCCTAGCCAGACCCAGTACGGGAACCAGTACGGTGGTTTTGACCCACTGACTGAAACACGCGAACCACCACCGCAGTATATGCCTCAGCGGCAGCTTGGACAGCCACAATATGGGCAACCACAGTTTGGACAACCACAGTTTGCTACTCAAAATGTCACGGTAAGTTCTCATAATCATCTGAGAAATATTTACATAGTTAGGACTTTCTAAAGCGACCAGTCTACTTTGAAGATTCCTTGGTAGGGGACATATACTATACTACATATACTATAACTCAAAGCTTACCGCTTAAAAGAGACATTCTTTTTTGTAAAATTATTGTTAATACAGGTGGAACTGGACATTGTCATGAAAAGAAGTCGAAATCTATTTACTTGTAATTTTTGAAACCAGCAGTTTGTAAGAGTTTTAATTCCTTTCTTATATCAGCCGTATTTCAGTTTTTAGAGATCTCATGGCGTATACAAATTGCACCTGGCTTTGGGATTATCCCTACAGTGAGTTGCAAGGAAATGTGGTACCGTACCAAATGCATTGATTACATAACTATTGTTTTAGATGTGACGAAATCAACAGGTCATAATGGAATATAAACAAGCTATTCAATTCATCTACTTTAACCTACACAGGTGATGCAGACGGGCCAGATGACTTACCAGTCTCCGCCGCACGACTACACCACCCAGGCCTTTATCGCCTGCTTCTTTTGCTTCTGGCCCACCGGTATATTTGCCATTATGAAAGCTAGTGAGGTAAGCGGATTATCTTTAAAACATATTATCTCTGATTTTTTTATATGGAGTCCATATAAAAACCATTCATGTCGCGTCGTGTAGCCAATATCGCACGTGCAATTTATCGTACTATTGTGTAACATGGAAGAGTGTCATAAAGGTGCTTAATGCAGGCGGGGTCAAATTGAAAATAATGTCACCGTTACTAAAAGTAAAAAAGTAATGGAATTTAGATATATTGGGGTATGTAGTGTGAGTAAGGACGAAGTGATGATGTACGAGCATTGATACAAATGTAGTTCTAGTTAGATGTATTCATTAAGGTCTTACCTGAATTATCGCACTATTTTCAGTCTCGCAAAGCCCTTGCTGCTGGAGATTACGCTAGGGCAAATTCGGCAGCCGATTCGGCCCGAACTTTCGTCCGCATCAGTTTCGGTATTGGAATCGCCGGTTTCATCATCAGTGTTGTGATTCCTGTACTTTACGTCTTTGTCTTTTTGGCTGCATACAACACCGATTAATATAGTCGGATATAAACAAACCAGACAAAAAAGAAGCTTGGTATACTCACTTAGGAATATGATACATTCTACACGTGTATTCTTTTGTGATAAATTTTCATGGATGAGTAATGCCACAAAACTTAATGTAAAGGAGACTTAGAAAACTAAAATATTAGTCGGACCGTATCGCCATTAATGATGACATATCAAAATCCATATTATATGATAAATGAAAAAGGAAATGTTTTAAATCTAGAAGAATCTTCTTTTAGGGGAAACAAATAAAAGCCAAAATAAAAAAAAATAAAAAAAATTGTTGTTGTTTTGTTTTTTTTCTTTTGTTTTTCTTGTTTTTTTTTTTTTACATTTTGATGGAGATGATTATAGATGTACTGTATATAAAGTAATGAACATTTCAATATTGTTAAATAAATAAAAAGTATTTGAGTGATTTCAGACGTTTTGTTCATTAAACCCGGAAGTAAAATTTCCAATACAGCCACGTGAAATCATGCTGTTAAGATAGCCTATTCATTGCAGGATTCATACATTTTATGCAGGCCAATATCCAATAATGTAAAATGTCTGCTTTATACACACCGCTCACGCCTGGTTGACTTTTTTAACTGACTGATAATTGCCCCCTTTTGAATTATGTGCATTGGGATACCATATTCACAATACAGGTTGCACATAAAGTTTCAATTCTAGCAAATATTAAAGATACTTAAACTTATTCCGTACAATATTAGAATCAAAGTTACTTAAACTTAACCTAGCAACACCTATGTCAAAGATACTTTAGTTTATAACCTATGTTAAGAATATTAGATCAAATATACTTTAACCTATGCCAATCAATACAAAAGTCAAGGATACGGAAATCTATGCCAAGATATTCAATACTGAAACCAAAATTAACATAACCCCCCAAAAACAATGTCTAGGTACTTTAACCTTTACCCAACAATACTTAAATCTAAGATTCTTTGACCTATGTCATGCAATAATTATATCAAAGATACTTAAATATATGCCCCGAAATACTTAAATCAAAGATTATTTTACCTATTCCAAGCAATACAAACGTCAAATATACTTTAAATAAAATATATACCAGGCATTAACTTATACCAATTAATAAAAATAGTAAAAAAATTTTTACTCAAGCCCAGCAATACTGAAGTCAGTGATACCTTATTTCATACATAACATATTAAGGTCAAAGGTACTTTAACTTATGTTTAAAATATTTGAGTCATCATAATTAAATTTATACCAAGCAATATTAATGTCGAAGGCACTTTTAACTTAAGTCTAGCATTACTTAAGTCAACAATACTTTAATTTATACCTAGCAATATCAATATACTAAAATACTTAGGGGCGGTCAAATCATGCCTGCTTCCCTGATAAAAACACCTAAATATTACATTTTGTAGGAAATGTTACTAGCTGGTAAGGTAAAATCTATTTTTGTCAGCTTAGTCATTTGCCTACATATTTCATAAAACAAGAATAGTTAAATGTGTTCTTACCTTATCTGGTTATTACTTAGCGCTAAGTATTGTTGGTGGAATTCGAATCAGATTGCATTCAGTAAGACGTTTTCAATGTTACTGCTAGATTAATACCATACAGGGACTTCGAGGAAACCATGCTAAAAGACAGTCCCTGTGTATTCTTACCTGACACCCCCCATTCACCCTTATATATCTGAACACTGAGGTTCTTATCAAGGACACAGCACTATATTACGGAATCCAGTTAGTGCCACGTTGAATGTCGTGTGTTGCTTTATGGAGGCGACGCAAGACAATTATAAATGACACACGACAATGCGACGCGACGCACGGCATTTTGAAATGACGCGATATTTCGTGAAAGATGAAAGATGATAGTAAATCAACGCGACATTTGCGCGCTAAGATGTTGGGTGTCATGTCGCATCCTTGTGCGTCGTTTCAAATTGCCGTGCGTCGCCTTCATAAAGCGGCACACGACATTCAAAGTGGCACTAAATGGATTCCGTACCGTAAAGGTATCAACGATCTGTCTATAAGATAGAAAGCTCGAAAGGCTTGCTGGTAAACTCAAAAAAGTACATGGTAGTTTTTACTTCTTGCCTTTAACATACCCCTAGTAAAAGTTCATCTACCTTGACAGTCTGGTACCTCTGAACATGATTTTGAAGTCTAAAACCAGTTACTGAGATGTAAGCATGATAGTACCGTGCATGCAAAACCGAAACATATACGTTAGAAGGAGTCGTGATTTTTAATAATCTAAGTCATGAGTGTCTGGTGCCCCTGAACACTCACATTTCAAGACAATGTCATGATTGAGATGTTTAGGAGTTTGCATGCAAGACTTTAACACAAAAAAAAGATGTGTTCGTAATATAAGACACAATGCCCCGTCCGAACCCAACTCTCTGGGTCCCCATACTGTTGTAAATTGAAAGGAATTACATAGTGGTGTAAGTATGCCAGGGATTCCAAAGTGGTGTAGGTATGCCACATATAAGGCCTTTATCCCATATAGTAAACGAGTTGCTGAGATACAAGCATAATACAAAATATAGTACGGTGCATGCAAATTTTTAACCAAAATGTCTAAGTCTCAAAAAGGTCATGCAATAAATTATCCTGACCTCCCCGGTAGCCGAGTAGTTAGAGCGTCCGCCTCGGGAGCGGGAAGTCGTGGGTTCGATCCCCGCCCGCGACATACCAAATTCGTAAAAAAATGGTACTGTTATAGCTCCCTAGCTTGGCGCTCAGCATATAAGGGTAGTTCCAGGACTGGTTGGCCCAGGATAATGTGACTGGGTGTGGTATCATGCCACATGTCTACGGCGTGATACTGCAGTGTGGCAGCACTACATCTATCTCAAGTAGACATCGTCTCCAAATGACTGAAATACTGTCGGTGGGACGTTAAACCCAACAAACAAACCACCTTATCCTCCTCAGAACCTTTATCAGTTTCAAGCCAACCATATAACCGATTGCTGAGATGTAGGCATAATAGTATGTTGGACGCAAACTTTAACCAAAATGTCTTAGTCCTAAAAGGGCCATAATTCGCATTAAATTTGGCCAAGATTCATCATCTAATTTGTTTATTTAAAGCAGCTTGTTCACAGATGGCCATTGACTTAGAATTTGATTTTAACTACATGCGTAAAAATGGGTGGTTTCCCCATCACAGGCAATACCGTCACAGACGGTGTTGAAACTGTATTTAGAATGATAAAACCAATATTGTAAAAACATTTATTTTCGATGACATTAAATTTCGTGGAATCTTTAATGAAGTCTAAGTCTATTTCAATGGTTTATATATTTATGGAATCATGTTCTTGAAAATGCGAGGTCTATGAAATAAACATTTTCGTGGGAATTAAATTTCGTGTATAAAGTCATTCACGAAATCGACGAAAATTAGTCCCCCACGAAAATTAATGATTCTACAGTGTTTAGATTTACTCACTTTTCCCGCATGCGCTAACCTACGAAATCGCTACCGTGAACTGGTGAAGACGCCATGTTACGTAACGTGTCCATCTTGGATTTAACCGATTTCCCTGAAGATGCGTTTACGAAAATGGTGTTTTTCTGTGTAATGTGGCCTACACTTTCCGAGTTTATTTGTCAGGAAACAAACACTTCACCAACATTAACGAGGGAGAATAGAAAATCGTTTTTTCTTTTTAAATCCTACCGATCATCTGTGAACGAGCTGCTTTAATGATCCCGAAGATCTTAGTGAAGTATTACATCAATAGACATAGCTGGTAACTAAGCCGTGTGCATCATGGAAAATCGCATGCAAAACTTAAACCAAATTTCGTTGCACGCAAAAACTTTATCGAGATTCTTTTAACTTTACAATGGGGAATAATTAGTAACATGCAATCCAGGGTTTTGGGTCTTGGTCATGATTCCGATGATATTCGTGAAGAAAATTTTTTCAGTAGTTAATGAGAAATGAAGTTGCATGCAAAACCTCAACCATTTGATACGCCAACGCCGACACTTTGACGCCAGCGCAAAGGTGAGTATCATTCCCTACTGCAAAAAAATGGGACCAGGTAGAGTTATAGTTCTTGGTCAGTGCACTTTTCCTATTCACCATCTATGTATATTTTAAGTTTCAACACCTTGCATTGGTTTCAAATTAGGGCCAATACTAAAGTTGTCCGCAGAAATGATAAAAGCAATATTCCCGACCTCCCCCGATCTAGATGCGGGGGCATGTTTTAATCAACAAGTGGCCAGTATTTGCATTAAATGCAGTCAAAAATTATCTGTCTCGAAAGGCTAACACCACTGAAAATGTTCACATCAATCAT
>CM037781.1:35665193-35715193 GCA_021229015.1 Solen grandis | reverse complement strand
ATTGGGTTTATTGTCCACTGGAATAAAACGAAAGTAGTTCAAACACATATGAACAATAGAATATTAACGGACACAACATAACCGACTGCGAATCTTTCTGTTGGGGGCTAGGAATTTTCATGAAGTTCCCAGGCGCCAAGTACTGGACCTACCAAGGAACCGTCGTGAGTGATTAATACAAGTTGTAAGAACTTGTATACCAAAAGACTTAATATAGATATCTAAAATTTGAATTGAATATTAACCCTTAACCTGCTAAATTTCTCAAATTGTCTTAGCCGGCATCTTTTTTGGAACTGTCCATATTGTCCGTTATCAATTTTAGGGATAACAAGATGAAAACTTTTAGTTGGTCAGCCAACAGTAAAGAGCCAGGCCAGCAGTCTGGCCTGGCTCTTTACTGGTGGCAAAGGTTACCACTTACATTTCCAGCAGGGTAAGGGTTAAAACAACATTCTTTAAAAATAAATAATCAGTTATTTCCAAAATGTTATAAACTAGACTTGTGCTGTAATCATCACCAGAAACAAACGTTTGCATTTTTACCGTAACGATACTTGATACGCAAATCAACTCCTTTTCTCATCAATGTCAAACCCCAATATAGAAAATAGGTGTAACTTTATAACAAAATTATAGCACTTGTTTCAAAAGTGTTTCTTGGGTTTAATGTCCTGTCAACAGTAATTCAGTCATTTGGAGACTATGTTTGCTCGAAACATACATACATGTGCTGCCTCACTGCAGTATCACGCCATAGACATGTGGCATGGTACCACACCCAGTCACATTATCCTTACACCGGGCCAACCTGTCCTGAAACTACCCCGTATATAACCCCCGCCATTCGGCCACCGGGAATGGTTTATTAGCACGTGTTGGTCGTGTATACTCTGGTTGCCTAGATTTTGTTGTTGTTGTTGTTTTCCCGTCAGGTTTGTTAGAGTAGTTCTGAATGTTGGTCGAAAAACATTGCAAAACTGTTCGGGTGCTATATACCATTAGCCTTGTGGATAAGCATGCAAACGTTTAACCCTTTCCTTCATATACTCATTTTGACGCACTCAATATGTACCACATAAAGCCTGATCTGCAGAAAACCACAGTTAAACCTTACCAAATTTAATTACAAAATCCTCATTTCCAGACCACTGAGGAGCAGCGAACAGCATAAAACCTGATCAGCCTGCGAGTTACTCGCAGGCTGATCTGGTTTTATGTTGTTCGCATAGGTCTTTTCATGGTTTCTTCTATGAGGGAAAGGGTTATATCTGTAGAAAGTTGATGACATTTAAATTCACCGCTTTAAGCCAATTCCAATGATAAACATCAAGAGTATTATTATTAAAATATTAGACTTAAAGCCATACTCCTGTATCAACTTCAAAAATATTCAACATGTACAAATGAAAACTTTCAATGTATTACTTAATACAATCATGGCGCTAACGGCTTTCCATAACGACCAAATAGTGAACCGTGACGAGCTGTCAGGGAAGCCTTCAAAATATTTCCTCAAGAAGTTATACAACATGTTAAAGTCTATAAATTGTGTAAAATGTAAAATATCATAAAGACCTCAGACTCATTATTTCTTGCAAGCTTTAATGTGATTACTGTATATTTTCTAAATGGTTAAACCAAAAAGCAGACGGCGTACTTTTAATCTTAAGATGAGCTGACAAATTCAAAGTTATCTGTCTCTAATCTTGATGTTGACTTACCTTCTCAACCAAAATCTAAGCTCTTTTTATTGTAATTCTGCAATTCCAAAATAAAACAATATTAGTTGGAGAGGTTGACAAACCCATATGACGGAGGTTGTAAATAAATGGGATCGTTCAAATGGAAAATATGATTTGAGCCTACCAAAAATGGTAAACATCAGTTTTAAGTCCTAAGACAAGTCAACAATTTAAATCTTCAATGCCATACATATCAATATAATGACATTAAAGATAACTTTGCTTCAAACATGCAAAATCTCGAAAATACATTATTGTTTAAATGCAAAGTACAACGATCGTCCACGGAAGTTAAAAATATAAATATATCAAAACTAGTTTTATAACCTTTTTAAATGAGCTTGTAGGTTGGGGTTTTAACAAAACAGAGCTTAATATGCAGGTCATTCTCAACAAAGTCCAAATAGAAAAAAAAAACGTATATCATGTAAAGTTCAGCTCTAAGATAGTTTAACCCTTTCCCTCATAGAGGACACCATGAAAAGACCTATGCGAACAACATAAAACCAGATCAGCCTGCGAGTAACTCGCAGGCTGATCAGGTTTTATGCTGTTCGCTGCTCCTCAGTGGTCTGGAAATGAGGATTTTGTAATTAAATTTGGTAAGGTTTAACTGTGGTTTTCTGCAGATCAGGCTTTATGTGATACCTATTGAGGGCGTCAAAATGAGTATATATGAGGGAAAGGGTTAAGGTAAGAATGTTGTGTTAGTTCACTGCTTAAAGTCAATAAGTCATATATCGGAACTCTCCAGTATTATTGCACAAATTAAATGTGTATAGCTATGATATTTAATTTGTAGTTTTTTCTTTTTCAGGGCCTTATACTAGCCATTCTGTTTTGCTTCCTCAATGAAGAGGTAGGTAGTGTCTTCAGAAGTAATTATTATATTGATTTTATACAAAACCAAATCTGTCTTAAGCGGTCAGTCAGGGTAAAAAGAGAAAGTTACTGCCTAACAGAGATGGTCGCTAATGGAGGTTAAAATTTACAAATATAAATAATACAGTTTCAACTGTAATCTACTATGAGATTATGTTTGATACTTATTTAAATGCATTCGAGTTCGTTGTCATTATTCTAAAAAGCACTCTGTCAACTCAGTGATTTCAGTATTCAAGAAATCTATTCTTTAATACGAATCAGCCTATCCGATGATTCATGTTAAACATTGTATATTTTTTTAACACGTTGATATAATTATAAAAGAAAAATCGGAATCTGTTTTGTATTTATGTACGTGGGTTCTATATCAAACAGGTATGACGTAAAGTATATAATTAGTGGCATCACGAAAAAATATATAGAACGGGTGTTGTTAAATAGTAGACGTGTGATACATGATATGTGTTGTTTTTTACTTTATATGTTGTTATACTGCGAAATTCACAAACAACGTAAGTAATATCAGGTAACATAGATAAACAGAAAACCAAATGGCGCCAAATCCATAAAGATATAAGTTTCATGCTGTTTTTGTTTTTCAGGTCTTGTTGTTGTTGTGTTTTTGTTGTTTTTTTTTTTGTTGTTGTTTTTTGTATTTTGCAATCGTGCAGTTGGGCTAACAGAAATACCGACAGAAACAACAAAGCATATAACGATCAAATTGTATTTGATTTTCTTTTTGTGTAACTTCAAATAAAACTAAATTTACATTATCAAATATAGGTGAGAAAATAGTTCCCGATACAATATTTTGCTTTTTAATCAAACTTACAGCAATGTATTTCACCGTGTTTCATAAAACAAAATACAACAATCTAGAGTCAATATGTTATTGTCTATCATTATTAAGACAAATCTAGTTATCTTTACGTTTACATTTTACGTTCCTCTTGAGATTGTTTTGGATCATTAGTGGTCCATTCTAAATGTCTATCTCTATTACGTATATTGTCTATCCTCTATAACGTATAATGTCTATCCTCTATTACCTATATTGTCTATCCTCTATAACGTATAATGTCTATCCTCTATTACCTATATTGTCTATCCTCTATAACGTATAATGTCTATCCTCTATAACGTATAATGTCTATCCCCTATTACGTATACTGTCTATCCTCTATTACCTATATTGTCTATCCTCTATAACGTATAATGTCTATCCTCTATTACGTATATTGTCTATCCTCTATAACGTATAATGCCTATCCTCTATTACGTATACTGTCTATCCTCTATAACGTATAATGTCTATCCTCTATTACGTATATTGTCTATACTCTATAACGTATAATGTCTATCCTCTATTACCTATATTGTCTATCCTCTATAACGTATAATGTCTATCCTCTGTTACGTATATTGTCTATCCTCTATAACGTATAACGTCTATCCTCTATTACGTATATAGTCTATCCTCTATTATGTATATAGTCTATCCTCTATTACCTATATTGTCTATCCTCTATTACGTATATTGTCTATCCTCTATAACGTATATTGTCTATCCTCTATAACGTATATAGTCTATCCTCTATTATGTATATAGTATATCCTCTATAACGTATATTGTCTATCCTCTATAACGTATAAAGTCTATCCTCTATTATGTATATAGTCTATCCTCTATTACCTATATTGTCTATCCTCTATTACGTATATTGTCTATCCTCTATTACGTATATTGTCTATCCTCTATAACGTATATTGTCTATCCTCTATAACGTATATAGTCTATCCTCTATTATGTATATAGTCTATCCTCTATTATGTATATAGTCTATCCTCTATTATGTATATTGTCTATCCTCTATTACCTATATTGTCTATCCTCTATTACGTATATTGTCTGTCCTCTATTACGTATATTGTCTATCCTCTATTACGTATATTGTCTATCCTCTATAACGTATATTGTCTATCCTCTATTACCTATATTGTCTATCCTCTATTACGTATATTGTCTATCCTCTATTACCTATATTGTCTATCCTCTATAACGTATAATGTCTATCCTCTATTATGTATATTGTCTATCCTCTATTACCTATATTGTCTATCCTCTATTACGTATATTGTCTATCCTCTATTACGTATATTGTCTATCCTCTATAACGTATATTGTCTATCCTCTATAACGTATATTGTCTATCCTCTATTAGTATATGTCTATCCTCTATCCTCTATTAGTCTATCCTCTATTACGTATATTGTCTATCCTCTATTATGTATATTGTCTATCCTCTATTACCTATATTGTCTATCCTCTATTACGTATATTGTCTATCCTCTATTACGTATATTGTCTATCCTCTATAACGTATATTGTCTATCCTCTATAACGTATATTGTCTATCCTCTATTACGTATATTGTCTATCCTCTATTACCTATATTGTCTATCCTCTATTACGTATATTGTCTATCCTCTATTACGTATATTGTCTATCCTCTATAACGTATATTGTCTATCCTCTATAACGTATATTGTCTATCCTCTATTACGTATATTGTCTATCCTCTATTGCGTATATTGTCTATCCTCTATTACCTATATTGTCTATCCTCTATAACGTATAATGTCTATCCTCTATTATGTATATTGTCTATCCTCTATTACGTATATTGTCTATCCTCCATTACGTATATTGTCTATCCTCTATTACCTATATTGTCTATCCTCTATTACGTATATTGTCTATCCTCTATTACGTATATTGTCTATCCTCCATTACGTATATTGTCTATCCTCTATTACCTATATTGTCTATCCTCTATTACGTATATTGTCTATCCTCTATTACGTATATTGTCTATCCTCTATTACGTATATTGTCTATCCTCTATAACGTATATTGTCTATCCTCTATTACGTATATTGTCTATCCTCTATTACGTATATTGTCTATCCTCTATTACGTATATTGTCTATCCTCTATAACGTATATTGTCTATCCTCTATAACGTATATTGTCTATCCTCTATTATGTATATAGTCTAACTTATTTTATGTTTATACTATATCCTCCATTATGTATAGTCTAAACTATATCGTGTTTAAAGCTTATCCTCTTTTACATATATATTCTTTCCACTTTTATTCTATCCTTTATTGTTTATTGAATATTGAATATGGAATTTATTCAATCTAAAATAAAAAGCATCGATACTAAGGAAAAATGATTAAAAAGCTGCAAGTGAAAACATGCAAGGAGTAAAGAGAAATAGAACTTGTTTAACCAATATATTCGTTTACTTTGCAGACATACATGTAGTTCGTAAACAGTTTTAAAAACAAAGAAATGACATTCTATATTTCGCTGCCAAACACAGCGTAATTGTTAAGAATAAAAGAAAGTCTACAAAAGATCTGCCATTACAACGTTCCAATTTCAATTCTAGATTGAAAAGATGATATTTATAAATACGATTCTTATCGTATTTGTGAAATACTTCGAAAAGAAGTGGTATGTTAGAGGAAAATACCGAATGACTTATTTCCGGCAAACTTCTAGAATATGCATAATTCATTAGATATTTTGAACAAATACTATATCAAATCTGTGCTTTCTTACAGTCTCTTCAAGTTTTAATTTATTCTGTCTCCCTTGTCTTTAAATTCGCCAGTGAGAGACTGAGTTATACGAAATGACGCCATTTTCATTGATTTGACATCAAACAAGGAAAAGGGATTCGTCGGAAGATCAAAGACCGAGAGAGGTCTTGTTTATCTTGAGACATCTATAACTTATTTAGATTTTCTGCATTTTGGACCAATAACCTGAATATCCTGAAATTTAAGGCGATTTAAGAGATTACGATTTAAAACACACACACACACACACATTTGAAACATTAAATATATTTGAAAATTCCCTTTCGAAGTGAAATATCTAGATTTGAAGGAAATAGATTAATATATATTTTTGCAATATTGTAATACCCAAATTCGTTAGGAATGTGATATTTCTCATAATGTGATTTGATACAGAAATTATTCTGATAAAGATTTTATAGCAGATTCAGATTTAGCCATTTATCTCAGGGAGTGTGTGGGGGGTGCGACAGGCATATGCTGCCGACAAAAATTACCATTCAAATCCCAAAATATGTAATTCACCGTAGAGTGAGGGGGTGGGGGACGGGGGGTTCTTTTCTTAATTCCTCCCCTTCTTGGATCTTCCAGAGGGTCATGACTCACGACCCCCTCTTGGTCTTCGCATGTATAGTTCATCAAAGAAAGTTGTGTAAGAATTGTGTGTGTGTGTTTTTAGATCACCTGAGCACAACGTGCTCAGAGTGAACTATTGTGACCGATAAATGTCCGGCGTCCGTCGTCCGTCGTAAACATTTAACTTGAAACGACATCTCCTCCTAAACCACTTGGCCATTTTAAAGAAACTTCACAGGAATGTTACTTGGGTGAAGCCCTTTCATAGTTGTTCACAAATTTGATTCCATGCAGAACTCTGGCTGCCATGGCAACGGAAAGAAAACATGAATTTTTTTAATCTCCTCCAATACTACTGGTAAGATTTCAAAGTTATTTGGCACAAATGTTCCTTGGGTCACTCTCTACCAAGATTGTTCAAATTATTTTGATATGTTGAAAAAACATGGCAGCCAGGGGGCTGAGCCCATTTTCCTTATATGTATATAGTACAAATTTAAAAATTCTTCTTGTCCTAAAGTACTCACTCGATTTATAGCTGACAGAGGGCAGAACCAATTTTCCATTATATATCCTAAGATATTTGCTGTTTCTTTTCTCCTCCCCCCCCCCTCATTAATATCTGGTCTCAGGTGCGACCCAGGGCCATCATGGCCCTGTTTGTTTGTTTTTTGTTGTTGTTTTTTGGTGTGTTTTTTTCTTAGTATAAAGTGAATAGTAGGCAGAGATAAACAATAACATGGCAGAACAAGTTATGAACTCAACTGCAGAATGTTTTCTACCTATCCGAATTAAACTCACATTGTCTATATTATAGGTACACAAAGAGATACGCCGTTGGTGGTGCAATAACCGTCGCTATGATAACGGCTTTACGCGCAGTTTGACGTTAACGTCATACCAGAAGGGTTCAATTATGTCACATTCCTCGGTAGCAACTGCACGGGCTACGCATGGTGCTGGAAAACTGTGGGGAACAAGGCACGACCGGAACGAAAACCCATTACAAGCAAGTCGACACGGATTAGTGAAAAAAACGCACACCGTTTGTGACGAAAGCAAGGACATGTTTAAACCAATGAGCGAAGCGGATCAAGAATATCCGCTTATGACTTAAATGGCATGGATATCAAGACCACATTAATCACCAAGTCGGATATTATAAATCATGTTAGTACCTTGTCGAGAGGCAGTTTACGAATGTCTAAATTGAATCAGACATGAATATGTCGAATTTATAGAATCTTTAGGCCACATTATTAGACTTGATCACGGATATATAGCGTGTTTTATACAACAGTGCATGCTTTATCAAATTATATCCAATTTATTTCTCAAGACGAAAATAGATTTGACTGCCTAGAGAGCAAATGACCGGTAGTCATTAATACCATATTGTATATTATTCTAGATGTCTGTTTACAAAGGAACGATGTTCACAAGATCATCGCAATGCGGGTGCAGAGACTCGTCTGATGTTATTGTTTATATCCAGTGATTATTTTGTCATACCTATCTTTTTGTAAGGATGGTACATGTATTGTATAAAATAACGGTAGAGGTACCCGGATCTTGGGGCAGTGCCTCCGAGCCAAACCAACACAAACAAACAGTTAAAGAGTCCTGATTCGGATGGGGTACCTTGGTGGGGGAAGGTACACCCGAAACTAAACCAAGGAAATTAAAACTATTAAAAAAATAATTGTTCCATTTTTTTTTAATTCGGCAAGGGGCGCATCCTTCTGCTATGTGTATGTTTTGGGGGTCTACCTATACACAAGCTCTTCCAATACATTGATTGGAAGACTTGTATTTAGTTTCAATCCAAAACGAGCCGTATGGGTTTGATAAGCTTTGATGATTAAGGAGGAAAGCTAATTAAGATTAAAACGTTACCAAAAAATCTGACATTTTTATAAATATAAAAAAGGCAATAATCCTTGAAGACAACAAGACAAGAGTTGTGGTCCTTGCATATTATGTTTCTTACATAAGAAGAACACGGCCCAAACATTAAACTTTTACCATAAAATCTGATATGCTCGTTGTTCAAAATGGTCATAATTCATGGATAAAACCAGTTAGAGCTATGGTTCTTGCATCCCGGAGTCAACTTATTATAATGATTAAGATTTTGATTTTTCAAAACAATAACATAAATAGTTGAGGTGAAGATTTGACCTAAGCATATATTTAACCAGAGATGAACGCCGACGTAGACGACGCCAAGTTGATGACAATAGCTCATCATGTTATATTTCAAATGAGCTAATGATATAAACGGGTAGTAAATATGAAGAGAGAAATATCATGCTCTATATTTATTCTGTTACATTTATTCTACAATATGTACATAGTTGTAAATTGTTTACTTAAATCATTATAAATTTTGTTTTTTGAAATTTAACTTCAATTAATAGCTTATTAAACTTTGAAATCAATTTGTGATACATTCTTGATTTTTTCTTTTTGTCCCTATCGTCCAAGTGATTTTGTTTTATGAAGGTCGCGAGTTCTATTCCAGACCGGTACATACCAAATCTAAAATGGGCACTGTCATAAACTTTACTTGGTGTTCATTATATGATAGTTTAGCACGTGTTCAAGATAGTATTACAGAGTTGGTATCACTTCACATGACAACGGTGTAATACTGCTCTGTAGTATCCGCAAATGACTGAAGTAAGGTCGGTGGGAGGTTAAAAAAAAAAAACAAGCAACGAAATATATGTGCTCTGAATTAACATACTCGAAAACGCGGATGGCGGCATAAGTAATTTGGGGTGAGAGGAAGAACAGTGAGAACCTGAGAACATGAAAATACCTCATGTTTCTTGAACCTCGATTAGAAATCCTAAAAACATTCTTATCTTAGCTTTTAGCCGCTGTTTTGAGAGGCGGCAATGTCTTGAATAAGGAAGGACATAAATGTACCATGAGAAATCCATCATATATTAAAAATGAACCAATTCCAGAAGGTGGTACGTGTAAGCGGACAAAAAAAATGACGAAACAGGACATTTCATTTAAAAGGATATACCAACAGCTGTCGCCTTGGAACGGTTAGTCGATAAAAGGATTAAGTGGAGTGCTAAAACATGGTGTCAAGGGGCCCCAACCTCTTACTCCCTGACGGGATTCTCTGATACGAATAATGTTAATTAAATTATCCCATCAAAGTGAGGCAGCTAACAAACAGTGAGCACCAGCATCTGAAGTAAAAAAGAAAAACAGAATTAATCCAATAGAACACATATTTGTATTAAAAATTAAGGATGAAACATGTTCGTGAAGTTAGCGGCCTAGCGGCCTGTCTACGTGAAATAAGCGGCCTGGTGGCCCAGCGGCCTGGCCGCGTGAACACAGCGGCCTAGCGTCCTGGCGACGTGAACTTTGAAACCTAAAATAGTAGCGTTCTTTTATCATAAATTCGTGTTTCTTATATCAATATGGTATAAGTATTACACAAAATATTTCTTTTCGTGTATGATGGTGAATTATCATGGATATTAAAGAAAGTAATATTTGAATGTATTTTCTCGACTTCATTTAAGTAAAAAAAAAATTACAGTTCATATTGAAATAATTTTATGTTTGTAAAGCGACAGAAAGGCTGGTTGAATACTAAAGGCCTAGCAGCTTTTTAGGATATAATATTGTTTATTATCATATACTGGTAAAGAATATGAGAAAATGTCCGCATTTCAGTGTTGAATAATTGTTAAATAGTACTTTTTCGAAATATGTTCCACCGTAATGCCACTGAAAGGCTGCTACGAAATGGCGGCGTAGTACTAAATATTGATTTAAAAAATAAAGTCTTAGTTTTCATCCAATAATGTGTGAATTATACTCGTCCGCAGGTTTTCAACGGCATTACTGAGGAAATATATCTTTGACAGAAAGATATCAAAAATCATGTTTTCAGTCGTAAAATGCATCTTTAGTAATGTTCAAACGATTATCAGTCGTAATTTCTCTTTTTCATTCCATGTTCCAAATATAGGTCAGCAGATTCTCTGTGGTCTTTGGAGAATATTTTTTTTACAGAGTTATGTTAAAAATCACGTCATCCGCCGTAAAATGCATATTTGGAGAGGCTCACACAGTTTTCATCCATATATAATGAGATTTCTTTATTCATAGGATTTTCGAGTTTCAGGTCGCCAGGCCGCCAGGAGACATTCAGCGGCCTTACGGGGGAGATAAATATATGACAGAAAGACATCCAAAATCATTTGTTCCACCGTAAAATGCATATCTGGAGAGATTCACACATCATTGAATGAAAACTAAGACTTTCTTTTTTAAATCAATATTTAGTACTACGCCGCCATTTCGTAGCAGCCTTTCAGTGGTATTACGGTGGAAAATATTTCGAAAAAGTGCTATTTAACAGTTATTCAACACTGAAATGCGGACATTTTCTCATATTCTTCACTAGTATATGATAAGAAACAAGATATATCCTAAAAGGCTGCAAGGCCTTTAGTATTCAACCAGCCTTTCTGTCGCTTTACGAACATAAAAATATTCAGAAAAAATCATTAAAAATAATTTCAATATGGACTGTAGAATTTTCTTTTTTTTTGGTAAAATGAAATGCGAGAAAATACATAAAAATACCACTTTCTTTAGTCTCCATGATAATTCACCATCATACATATAAGAGATAATTTCTGTAATACGTACATCCTATTGACATAAGCAACACGAATTTAAGATGAAAGAACGCTACTCTTTTAGGTTTCAAAGTTCACGCCGCTAGGCCGCTGTGTTCACGCCGCTAGGCTGCCAGGCCGCGAACATTACTATGCAAGGCTGCTAGGCCACTAACTTCATGCCGCCATGCCGCTAACTTCACGCCGCAAGGCCGCTAACTTCACGAACATGGATAAACGAGAACCCGGGTAACAGTAGGTCGGGTAAAAAATTGCCGGTACCCGTGTACAAAATATGATTATTACCAGTTACCCGATTTCGGCCTTATCTATCTTTTCTGTTATGATACCTCATGTATTTCTTTTCTTTATAATAATAATAATAATAATAGCCAATTCGTAATGATATCCTTTCTACCCCCTTTCAAGGATTTATCAACACATGCTTCAAAATGGGCGAACTTTGGGCGAACTTTGGATGTACAAAGTCAATATCGTATTTAAATATGTCTGACTCATTTATCAGAGGTGATCCGTATTCATTTTCATGCAATGACTACATCTTTAGGGGTAGCCAGGTACCCGCGGGTAATAGTATTACAGGTAAACAGGTTCATGTAAAATAATTGGACTCATTTCAGCCCTTTTAAAATACATAACAATATACAGGTATGAAAGCCACGAATATAGATATATATACGTAAATAACGAAACAGACATTTTGAAATAAACCGAAAAAAGTAATGACGTCAATTAAAAGTTTAAAATTAAATTTAGCCACCAAATGAGGAATTATTTTTTCATGGTAAAAAGTTAAGAGTCCAATGAGAATTGAAATATACATTGCCGAGCATTCCAGCAACAAACTCACAGCGGACGGAAAAACAACATAACAGAATCTAACAATGTCAATAATGAGCAAAATAACAAGCACGATTAACAGACTGTTGTTTTTGTTTAAACTGTAAATGTAAAGTGGTGTAAAAAGTAATAGATTAACCATATCAAAACGTTTTACCCTTAAATAGTAGTTTGTGAGAAGAAGAGTGTACGGGTCTCTCAATATTGCTTTGTCTTCTGTACATGGATGCACTATTTTTACAATCCGATCCACTAAATTCGTTAATTATATTTACAGTGATCTCGGTGGTGTTACTCAGGGTGAAGTTTCGTTGTATCTATTATTGAAAGCATTTCTTTTCAAAAATAAGACGTATGGTAAACTAAAGTCGCAGAGGCTGTGTTTTCACCTTTATTCTTGGAAGATGGCCGTTTAGCAATCGGAAAGGACCATATCGATGTCTTTATCATTCTGTTGTGGAATCAGGCGGTCAGCAATGAAACGGGAAGATCCTGCCGGCGTCTGTCCGGTGACGGTAAAACACACCGGAAACTAATCGTCAGTGGAATTGTCATGTGACCATGACATTAAATATATTCACAGAAATCCAAACTGATACAAATAACCTATTATAGTTTTCTAACATCGTGCTTGAGGTCATGCAGACGCGACAACTGCCTGTAAAAAAACCATTAAAGTGTTCTGGTAGAATACTGATGAAAAGAAATATACATATCTTGAAATGCCATCACGGCATTTTAACGAAACCCTGACTGCATTAGTCTACACCTTATACTATCTAGCAATCATTTCTTTCCAACTGAGCAGGTGCTCAGCAATAAAGCTGTGGAATTCTTCATTTAGTGTAAGAAAAGAGAAGAAATTACAGACTATTAAATTGCTACAGTCCTCCTCAAGAGATCAATTGTCTCGCGCAGAAACGATATAATACATCTCATAAATACACGAAATGTATATGATTTATACACTTACATATTTTTAAACAATCAAAATGTTTAATGTTTTTTAATCGTCATAAAGAATAAGTTTTAAAATGTTGAAGTGTAACTTCCGTCATAGTTTCAGATAAAGTTACTCAAAGACATTCTATATTGACAGAATTAAATGATTTAGCGTTAAATGATATTTAGCTAGTTAAATGTTTTTGAGTCGCAGATACTTTACACAAGTGAAACAATAGGTTTTATATTTATAGAAGATTGTGACTGATTTGTGCTTGTTTGTTTAGGTATATTCATAATGTCTAAATGGTTTAGATCAAATCATTTTTCGGTAGTTTGACTACACTGTTGGCAGAGATATTGGCAACCTATTCATTTTTTAACTTAAAGACAATTTCAAAACCTGAAAATCACAACAAATACATTTACTAACTGGATAATTTGTTTGGTCACGCAGAGCTTTTCAATTAAAACAAACATATCAAGTATATCAATTATTCTATGTATCATTACGTTGATCGATCATCAAATCAATAACAGCAATATATACAGTCTTTCAGTTTACCAATCTTACTGCGGACAGTAGAACCTACATAAATAGAAATACATAGAATGACGCGGTCTTACGATACACAACTTTCGAACTTTTATTTGAGTGTATTTTCTTCTGTTCAGTCACTCATATTCAAAAAACTTTTTGGAACATTTTGCTAAATAAATCTGCAAACCAGTCATATTTACTTTTGTTTTAATTTACTGTTTTGCAATAAACAAGCAATGTAGTCTATTTTTTTCTTTTCTAATGAGTAAATGAATTGCGTTTTTAACATTGACAATGCCATCATTATAAACTAAACACAGTATTATGAACAACATTTTTAGTATACCACTTGCAAAACCACCCTCAATTGACTCTGATATTATTATTATTATGTTCCCTCTAAATAATATTATAAGTGTTTGATATTACCTTCTAGATCTAAAGTATCACAATCATTATATTTGGAACGCCTCAGCTGTCTTATAATGGCCATCTTTGTTATGTTATGTACATCTTTTATTATGTACACTCTTGATTATATCATGTAATTTCATCACTATGTCATGTAAATTCTTTGTTACATTTACCTCCTTTATTACGCTAAGTATATTCTTTATCATACTGTGTACATTCTTCATTACGTTATGTACATTTTTATGATGTTGTATTAATAATTCATTAAGTTTTGTAGAGTCTTTATAACATTGTCGTAAAGAAATAAACATTCAACACAGTAATACGAACAGTGTATGTAATAAAACAGAAAAGATCACGCAACACAATAAGAACATCACAAAATAAAATACAATGCAAAATGTGCATAACATAAGAAAGATTGTACATAACATACACAAGAATTTGCACGATATAATAAATACGGTACACAACATAACAGAGAACGTCCACAATGTAAGAGAAAGTGTACATAATGTATCCGCTGTCTCGGTTGAAATTGCTATGGTCCGAAAGTTTGTTTTGAAGTAAGCCGGGACGAATTGTATACGTGGTCTGCCGTCTTGAATCACCATTTTCCCAGACATTTCTATGAACAACTTTCTACGATATATTATGTTAAATATGACAGATATACTCATAAATCGGTGAGGATTTATTTCGAAATAATTTCTTTATCATGTGCATTTACTAATATCTTTCATGTACATGCATATTTTATGGAAATTTGCTTGTCAAAATATTTTAAAGTTTTCTAACATGGCTAATTAGCGTCATTCATTTGGAATGATATTTTATGGAAGCCCATTAGGAGGAATTCATTATCTCACATCTATGATTATTATCTGATTCGATGTCGATGCTGCTTGTGGCCACTTTTATGGAATATTTTGAGTTTATATGTGATATGAGAATACCTTTGAAGAAACTATTAGTAATGTGTGTATATTCATGAACGTTACTATTAACCTAAAATTTCTACACATCTTAACCCTTTCCCTAATATAGACTCATTTTAACCCTTTCCCTCATATAGACTCATTTTAACCCTTTCCCTCATATAGACTCATTTTGACGCACTCAATAGGTACCACATAAAGCCTGATCTGCAGAAAACCACAATTAAACCTTACCAAATATAATAATTGTAAAATACTCATTACCAGACCACTGAGGAGCAGCGAACAGCATAAAACCTGTAACTCGCAGGCTGATCTAGTTTTATGCTGTTCGCATAGGTCTTTTCATGGTATCCTCTATGAGGGAAAGGGTTAAACATGTATTTGAAAATAAATCTGACAAAACAACAATTTTATTTACTCCTTTAAATGAACAAAATGTATATCTTGCAGTTGAGAGCATTTCTGGACTAATTTACTTAAATGAGAAATTAAGAAATGCAACGTATAATGAAAACATTTTAGTAAAGTCAATATCTTAAATTCTATAAATAACACAGCATTGATATCCTCAAGAAAAAAGCAACCTCCATTAGATTAATTTCAGTTTTTAAGGTGACATTTAAGTCTTTAAAAATGTATAAGGCTTTCTATGAGTTCTTTCTTTTCTTCTTTCCTGTTTTTTTTACTTTTCCCTTTTTTAATTCTATCATGATTTTTATGGGTTGGTCAATGATTTATCTCTACAAGACACAAAATGAACCATCATAAAATGAGATATGTATCGAAACAAAAGTAAATGCATTCTGACAATACCCACACATATAGCGCTTCCTAATATGATAGTAACATTCTGTCAGATGCGGGTCTCCACAAATTGCGGGTTATACATTACCAGTTATGGCCTTAATTTGATTAGCTTTAATATTTTCTGATTTTCATGTCATTTTTTCCATTTATAACATCGAGCAACCGAGCTGTGAGCTATTGGTGGCAAATTATTAAAATTCCAATGACGCTCGTCCGATTATCTGTAAAATGGGAAGTCTTTTTTGACGATTCTCAATTTAGATATTTGATATCCAAGAAAAAATATCAAGACCTCTCTCTCTCTCTCTCTCTCTCTCTGGCTCTCTCATAGTATATTTTCTATTATCATGACAATTTGTGTACCATTACATCTTTCTCTTTCTTAGCCTATTTTTTCTGTTAACCCTTTCCACTTTCCATATTTGTTTTAAAGAGCGGGTACTCGATGTTTTAAAACAACAATGGAAAAGTTACTTTGTACAAATATTATAACTTTATTCTTAATATTGAAGGTTATCTTGGTATTTTGCCTAAAACATTTAGATCTGCTTTATCTAGATTTAGACTTTCAGCACATAGTTATCGTATTGTTACTTGTAGATATGCCCAAAACCGGAAAGAACGACACATGCGTGTATGTAATCTTTGTCAGGTACAGATATAGAAGATGAAAACCACCTTTTCTTGTCTGTCCAATTTATGAAATTATTCGAAAAAAATATATGAATTGTTATTACTATTGACGTCCAAGTGTTTCAAGTTTGTTGACTTATTACAGTGTTCTAATACATCAGTAAGCAAACGATTGTCAAAATATGTTTATGAGACTTTCATAATTCGCAGTGCAATTATCCAATAAAATCTATAGCAAATATGTGTTAGTTCAGCTCCTTTATATCTAATTTCGCTTTAATTGTAGTCGGGAAAAGAATCATATACTGATTCCTTTTGGTATATGACTATTTTATGATTTTAGTTGAGTGTTTGTTGTATGGTTCACGTGAAAATTGTATGTATATGTTTTGTATTAATTACGACTAGAAACTGTATAGTTTATATCGAAATAAAGTTTCTTATCTGTTCTGTTCCTATTTATATTAGTAATGCGTTTAGCAAATTTATGTATGTGTCCTTGTCGTAAATGCAATTGGCATTGTTAGTATCATTTTACCATACGTTTCGAATGATAGTTTGAGACTGGTTTCCGTTTATTACTCCCAATTAATGTTATAGGTTTGACATTAATTGGATATTGGCTTTCTAAGGCACAGTCTATAACAATCGGAACATCTCATTTATTATCTAAGTAACTCGTCACGGATTTAAAACAAATGCCGCCATATTGACGATTAACCCTAATTCCCATGCACTTGGATCCAAACACTTTCACATTTCTGGTTTGAAATCCTTCAAAAATGGGAAAAATCGGCTTCAACAAGTTTTGCCTAACAATTGAAATTGATGTGCTTCACGAGGTATCGGACACTGGTTACCTGGTGTCCAGGGGAAGCTTCGAGGACGTCATATGAAGCCAATGGAAGGCCACGTGTAAACTTTCCTGTATCTGCAGAAGAAAAAAAACTTTCCCTTAGACATCCCTGAAGCATAGGTATTGTTTTATCTTCATATTGAAGACACAGACAAATCGGTGATATATATCTCCGGAGATGTTTGAATAATCGACGAATGTTGGGCGAAGTTTCGATGACCTTTCGGTAACATATTCTCAAACTCGGTGTTGCATCTTGGACTGAGACGGTCAGCAAAGTTATGGAACAATGCTGGAAGCATCTACATAAACCCAAACAGCCTTACATTGACTCTCTCTCTCTACCAATAAATTTTCAAAACCTCCATAATCTTCCAAGAGATACCTGGAATGGTTCGCAGGAACTCAATGATGCATCACCTCAACACAGAGGATAATCACCCGATGATGTTCGAGGAAGGTCGGAGCACCAACGCATATTACCGGACAAGGTTCCTACGAGTTTTCTTGAACATCCGGAACTATCCCTGACGAGTAAAGTCCATATTTCGGGAAACATTCCCAGAAGTAATGTGCCTATAACCGAAGCATCAGTAAACGTTCAACGGACCATACACAATGCCTTATACGTGTCATTTCTAATGGAACATTGAGATTCATCGAGGGGATTTTGTCTTTTTCCACATAATATTCCACAGCATGAGGGAACTATATATTTCAAATGCGCTATTTGTCACTCAATTAACAGGCACTGCCGGATATGATCGAGTAGTTACGATTGAGTCTATGCTAAAAAAAACGTTGATCAAGACTGATTATTCGACATAATGGTATTCGATAGCATGATATTCGTCAGTTATAGTAAACTAGCGACTGGTTATTTTTTTTATTACATTTATTTATTATATCATTATAATTACATAATCTGATGCGTCTGCAAATGTTGTTGTTCTTTATTTTTTGTTGTTGTTGTTGTTGTTTCTTTGTTATCATCAGTCCGATTAAGACCTATCTTTATCTAAAAAGATAAGTAATAAAAAGTCAGTATATTCATTATTTTCATATCTATTTATCAAACTGTTTGAGTCAAAAACTGTCTTCCGTTCATACTATTCTCTGTAGCGATGTTTATTCAAGATTGAACCTTTCTTGCCGATCGAAACGGTATAAAAATCCGGTTCGTTTGTTATCCGATGATTGTGTCTTATTTAAATGGTTGTTTCCCTGAAATGAAATAAAATAGACATGCATCATAATTATTATATACTTACATATGAAGAGAACAACAGAAAGGGGGTCGATGGGAGGGAGAAATGTGTATATATAGTATAATAGGAAGAGGGAGAGTACAAGAATGATATAATTCGAACAAAGACAGTCATGGTTTTAGCGTGGCATTCATAATGGTGACAAATCCGAGATAAAAAGAAATGGAAACTCAGATATATCGGATCTTTTGTTTTTTTTATTTAAAATGAAACCAAAGACGGCGTGTTCATTTGACACTAGATAGACGATTTAGTGCGTATGTGGGTGTATTTAGTGTCATGAGACGGACGTCTATCTCTTACGCGAGATAAAACGAAACTATGTTTCGCAATGATAAATAACACGAAATTGAGAATGAGAAAGATCCATTCATCTTGATGCAAAAGCAATCGCCCTTCAATTTACATCCCTCGCCTCATATTTTGAACTTAAAAATGCCTCTGTGACCGAGTCGCTGACTTTCTAGTTAACACTCAACTCGAAGCGTTAATATAAGGATGACAACTAGCTTACTTTCGAGGGTGGGGGGAAGAATGAGGGGCTCAAATCCCAGACTGGTCACTTGACGTTTTCACGTGAGAATGTTACCAGCTGTATTATGTTAAGACAATTTTTCTACTTGGCTGGCTCTGTCTCAGTTACCATATGTTCTTTATAAATATTTCCAGAGGAGTCAAATGTTTTGACTGTCTGAGCCTCTAAAACAATTTCGAGATGGATAACATCAGCCGAGAGAAAATTTGGTTGCAGTCATATATGGATAATGTAGTTCTTTGTGTTAGTCCAAATCTCTGCGTATGGATATCTTAAGAGGACAGTTAAAAAATGTTAAATATGGTGAAATCATCGTCCAAAGAAACACATACAAGCCACAAACCTGTGAAAATATCGACATCTACCGTATATTTTAGGTCTACTCTGACAGAAAATGAACTTTTATCTCATCCCTTTCATTAATCTTTCGAACAATTGCATGAAAGAGTAGGACCTTTTTCTGTGCAAGTTCTTCCATAACCAGGGACAGGTAACTGTAGTCTCTTTTTTTCTTTGAGCCCCCCTTGTCTGTAATCATCTCTTTTTCTGTGAAACTGTCACGGTAAGGGGAAACACCAACATCATTTAATTGATCGTCGTAATATCAGTTTTAATACAGCCTAGCCATCAAACTCCACACAGTGATCTCCCTTGCAAACAACTGTAAGGGGAGGTAACTACTGCGTGGAGTTCTTCAAAATCTTTTAGCCTTCGAGTTGAAGTTAATGGGTTATTGTTATCTTCAAAAGGAAGTGGGTTAGCAATCTGAGGTAAATTTTGCACCATAGCTGGTTCAGTTTTTAAGACGATATGGCAATATTTAGAGAGAAAAAGCAAGAAAAAAAATATGTTTAATCATTGGGAAGTTGAATATGCTCACCGTGTATGATCAAACTTACATCGCAAGCATTAAAATTAAATGTTGTTTATATAAACAAACATTTCAACATTCATTTTGAATAATCTAGAGATATCATTTGAATAAATACCACACTTCATTTTTATGATTTATTTCTTCCATGAAAGTATTTACATTTTTTTATTTTATTTTATTTATTCATTTAATTTTTCTTTTGATATGCAAAATATGAGACTCGTTCAGTTTCCATATAGCATACTATGAAGATTTAACGATTCGGAATTTAATTAATTGGAAATCAGCCACAGTTATTGATTGGTACAAAAAAATACCACCCAACCTTCAGATAACTGAGTGAAAATAACAAAAGAGTTGATTTCAATAGACTTTGTTGAAAGCTTAATTTATGGTGTCTAATATTTGCAAGAAATAAAAATGGATGATTTATTCATTTATTAAAATGTCGTACATGTATTTACAAGCAAATTGTATACATGTATTACCCTATAATCTTTAGACTTTTTCCAGTGTTACCAGCCTTTACTTCTGTAGCATATAATGAATAGTAAATTGTATTATATAAACGACAGTCAAGATTCTCTCAAGTCATTTCCTACTTCCCCCACTCTTTCTTAAAGTTGATAAAAAATCTTAGAATTCATTGGAAAATGAACATTATATCGTGTCATTATAAAATGTATAAATTGATAATTCCAGTCAAAAAATATGTTTAAGTTAATTTCGTGATTTATGTCCTGCGACTGTCCCAATGAGCATGCGCTAAATGTACGTGTCCATCTTTGTTATGATTCAGTACCCGATGTTTCATCACACCATTAAGACATCTAAATATTTTACTTTCATGTGGTATCAAATTAAAACAGCGCCATGCACAGCGCGCATTAAATAATACTGAAAAGCTACCAGCCTTTCAGATTGATCATGTGCCTACTAGTGGTTCTAAAAAAATTACCCTTAACCTTGAGAAAAAAATCATCAAATCATTTAGCATTAACGTTATGCATGTCTTCGCCTTTGCTGAGCAAAGCATTTCGTTCATCCGCCTTTCAGTTCTGGCGTCAAATGTCGTTTCGACGTTTTTTTCTCTCTTTTATTAGCACTTGAAAGCTTGCTGTGCAATTTTCTAATTAATAGTTTTCACATGCACAGTGGGCTTCACATTTAATTATTGCGCTCCATTTTACGCAGATATATCGGATTGCCGCTCTTCAGTCGATTAATATCTAAAGTATTTCACGAACATGCATTATTCATATGATATCGAATTTTCATTAATTTCAGGTTATTTTGTCACAATCTGATTAAACACGTGTAGCTTAAAATGATTATATTGCTGTTTTGGCTTATTTGATATAAATTGTGCATATAATTTAAAATGGCAATATGCATATTTATGAACACGCTTTCATTTATACGGAACCATTTATCAGAAGCATCTATAGAAACAGCGACGTATCTGGTTGCCTTTGCTTTTATTATATATCAAAGGAGTTAACATAAACGGTATAAAGTCCTCCGATGCTTTTATCGGGGGCCTGGTGTTTATTTCTTGGAAACAAGCGTTGACAACCCCCAGTTTTAAACTGCTGATAGAATGGCCTCCTGTAGTTATACATCCAACGAAATGAAAATTGGTATGTCCGTAAGACTTTTAAATAAATCGAGTATGTGTCTAAAAATTGACGTTTTCCTGGGTCAAATACACAGTTCCCTAAGTTGTTTTTTCTAATCTCGCTATCCTAATATACTTTAAACAGAAACAACCATTTATTGATTCATAAAATCACAATAAAGCCATGCTTTCTCTTTGATAGATATCAATCACCGTGTCAAACACATGCTGACATTTTTGTGACTTATAACAGAGGTAATTAAATGTGACTATTTGATTATTGGTGGTAAAAGGAGAAGCGACGTCTTCGTATTGAAGAATCTATTTTCGTTGAAATTAATTTCCTTTGCAAAAACTGGCGTGTATTTTCATGGCAAAAAAAAAAAAGAAAAGACATCGCGTAAACTTTCTATTGAAATTCAGATCTGGTATTTAGGCACTTTTAAGTCTCATTTTTTTTCTCATTAATTTTGATATAAATCAGCGGCATTTAGGCAAGAATTCATGTTATTTGTTTTGGGTCATAAAAGTTAGTAAAATGTTTTTATCCATTTGCCATACGTTTCGATAGAAAAAAAACATACTATAAAACATTCTTTTTCTATTTTAGTGGCTAGCAATCATTTTTATTATGGTCATATCTTTAGACCTTACGGTCAAGGATAACCCATGAGTGAGGTCCTAATTTTAAAGTATATTTTACGAACAATCAAATATATGCCTGGAGCAATTGTTCTTTACACGAGGCTAACAAATTAAACGTATACAGAATGCATATTGCAGGACAGTTTTAGGCGCTACTAAACTTTGTCAGTATTAATTAGCTCTTGGTGAAAGTTAGCTGGGAGGCACTCTCAGAAAGACGAAGAAAACGCCGTTTTAATGGTTTACAAAAGAAAAAAGCTCTGTACATCCGTCATCATTAGTACTATGAACTCAAATGTTGAAAACCCTCGCCTTAGAAATAATGCTTGCACCATTTCTGGTTTTTCACTCTAGAACAACTACTTATTTCAACTCTTTATTAACAACTGCCTGTCTTTATATGAAGCCCTCGTACTACTATATCGATATTAGACATCTCCAAATACTATCTCGACTCGGCACAGAGCACAGCTCACAAAAGCATTGTCTCTTAGTAAAAGGTATTGTGTTATAACCAGAATCGAAAATAATTATCACTATTTCATCTCTTTTCATCTTTATACGCACTGTTGTAATATAATGTTGACGCTACAGGATCTTAGAATTTATTTTATAAACTATTTCGTGGTGGCTCTTTGACCAAAGTGAACTTATATTTCAAAGTGTCCAGACTTTCATTCTAAATACTAAACGGCTTGATATGCACGCTGATCACTGTTTAATGTTGGTAGACGACCTCTCCTACACATCTCTTTCTTCTTTTAACTCTCTCCTTTTTTGTTTTATTGTTCCTTATGCTCTTCAAAACTATCTCCAACCTTGAGAAACGGTTTTACTTTTACTACAATGAAGAATTCCGCGTATTATAAGTTAATTTAGCTCAAGACGTTTTCCTACATATCAATTGAAAGAGCTATCGACATGTGTAATTAAGTGTTTAGTTGTGAGCTGTGATTCTGTTCACAGCCTATCCCAATTTGCTTGAATAGTATGTACTATGTTGTATGAAAGGAACAATAATGATTCAACTAACAATTAAATAATATCTAACTATATTATATATGTCTTAAAACTGTGTAAAAATATAAGAGAGAAAGGGTAGGGAGGAGAAACCCAAAAAGATAAGGAGGAAATGAATTTTGGAAAAATATAATGATTTGATACAGGTAATGATTTAAGCAGTATCCTATTGTTAAAATTCGAAAATACCCTGAAGTTTCCTACTTCAATCAACTCTTGTCTTGACTAGTGTTTCGAAAGTTTACAATATGTCAGGGTCATAAATCTCAGTCACTTGTGGATAGTACTGCGAACAAGGTCGCATCGATTCGCCATCCTGTCTCCCTCCCTCCTATTTCATTCATTCGCTAGTATTTTTTCCTTTTTTTTTTTGACTTTCAGACAAGTGCCCCACTAATTTACCCAAACAGAAAATGGTGTTTGCATACTTATACCAATTATTAAATGACCCAGTACGTTTCAGCATAAATTTACAAGAGAAAACTATTTTCGAATATTTAATAAAGCAAAGCCTCGTATAAAATTTAACTGACTTACGAAGTCCTAACGTTTAATTTACGGTAAATACCCCGAAACCCTTTAGTTGTTCAAAAAGGGCACTTTGTGCAATATAGTGAGAATAGTGGGCGGGACGTGTTCTGAAACATACAGTGCAGTAAAGTCTCGTATATCTCCGTGTAGGATTGGTGTTTCAGGTGTATGTGATCGTTTGTTATAATTGAATAGACTTACTCCGGAAACACATTGGGGTTTTTTCCGGGTTGAGCTGTAGGTACAAATACATTGCACCGTCAGAAATGAAAAAGGTCTACACAGAATAAAATAGAATTCAATTGTTTTGCATGCTTTTCAGCAAAATTGCATGAACATCTTGTTTGTACACACATGGACAAAACATTTATGTGAGTTCCGGATATCTTTATTTTTATATAGCGAAGTAAAGAAAATCCACGTACTTCTTCAACAAACCCTCGTATGTTATGTTGACGTTGGTGTGCGAGAAAGTTATCACTAGCGATTTTTCTTTGGTATCTTTCGCGTAAGTAGGCACAGTTTTATATTTGAAAAAGCATGTTCGCATGAGCACTTACTTTATACGTCTGTGTGATTGATTGCACTCTTGCTTGATGGTCAGTAAATGAGATGAGTACATGAATATGTGTCCCTGTATCGGGATAATGTGACTTAATGGTGTGTAGTGAGGCAGGGAACATCCCATATGCGGCGATACCATATATTCAAAGCACAGACATCTTAATCTGAATATATGTTGTCGATCCCTTTACTGGGTTTTACGAATGTTCAGGCTAGTTAGAAGTTCGGCACAATCACCAACATGAATAGCCTATTACAAAATCTGTTGAACATATATTTTCCATTTAGACATCCTCATCTGCCTGTCTTTGCTTAATGATTGTTCATTGTTTGGAAATAGGTGATTTCTGGCTTTATTGTTATTGTTTGAAAAGATTGGCAATTATAGTTGAAAGTACAACTTGTATCATTTAAATAATTGTAAATCTTATATTAAATCATGAATCAAAATTATTTAAGATATGGAAAATCATATTGAATTTTGTAAATGACAAATTAATTAGACTTTGAATTATGGCATTCGACAACTTCAGTTTTCACCTTTATTTGCGTTAGAATATTAATCATGTTACGTTCTGATTTAATCATCATTTAGCAGATATACCAAGCCGTCTTTCATATCCATTCGACAAAATTTAGTTTTTCATAATATGCGTTTGCCATGGAAAACATACAGTTACCATTATATGCTTATCTAATTTTTACATATTCTGTAACATGATCTTAGTTTATACCTTTCCTATTCGAGCATATTATTAAAGGCAAAATATAACTTAGAAATTATTTAAACAGTGTTAATCTACCAGAATATTCTAATTTTATAAGAAAGTAAACCTAACTACAATGCAATCGTTACGTTATTCGGTAATATTCGTAACTAACCTGTATTATAAATGCTTTTAAAAGATTGACGGTTGTCTGAAAAAGATGACAGGTGAAAACTGTTAGAACCCTTTGATTTCCGACGTATTCTATTTTCAACGATCATCTCAAGAGTATATGTTTAAGAAAAAATATTACATTATTTGTCAAATAAATTTTCAAATTGTTTAATGTTATGCAATAAAGCAGTCTCAATACATGTATATTTTATGCTTAATGTTGTGTGCTATTGTGCTGCGGGGAAGACGATAGAGAATATATTTGTCTCGAAAATTACACAGTCAGGATTTTGTTTTCTCAACACTTCGAAAATGAACTTAAATGTAACCATCACGAACGACAGCTGAAATTTGAATATTAACTGCGAAAATGAACAAAACTTAAATAACCACGACTGCATAATTTTGGAATTTTGGTAAAACGTTGGCAAACTAACAAATTCCAGATTAAAAGAAATAGGGTTAACATGACATCCTTGAAACAATGTCTCACTATTTACTGTTTATTAACGGATGATTCATTCTGTGTTCTTAACATCGCATTTAGAAAGGGTAAAACTTTATAAGTTTTGTTCAGTGTGTTTTAGTTCTTTTGGTTACATGTTGTGGGTTTGTACGTTTGATTTAATATGCTATGAAACACCTTAGAGAAGTGTTCAGTGTACTTCTAGAAGTAGTCAAGATTAGCTATGCCGCGTTTCAGAGGCAAAGTAAATTGAAGACCATAGTAAATTCAATTCTATTTTTTTAGCTGACCTGAGCACATGTATTCAAGTGAGCTTTTGTGATCACTTGTGCCGGTCGTGCGTCGTCCGTCGTCAACAATTTGTTTAAACGACATCTGAAACCGCTAAACAGAATTAAATTAAACTTTGCAGGGATGATCCTTGAGTGAACCTTCAATAAGTTGCTAAAATAAACACTTGATCCATGTAGAACTCTGGTAACCGTGGCAACGGAAAGAAAAAAATGAAATTTTAAAAACCACCTCTTTCGAAAATACTGGCCAGATTTCAAAATATTTTAGTACAGATGTTCCTTGGGTAACCCTCTACCAAGATTGCTAAGATTATTCCGATCCATTAAAAAACATGGCCGCCAAGGGCAGGGCTAATTTTCCTTATATGTATATAGTGAAAACTATAGAGACCTGTTCTCCATAACTGCAGGCCAAATTTCAGAATTCTTTGGCACAGGTGTTCCTTGGGTAAATCTCTACAAATGTTGCTAAAATAAACTTGAATCCATGCAGAACTTGATATCCAAATGTATATTAACAGGTTTCTATATATATATATATATACTTCTCTAAATATTTCGGTAAGAATTTAATTTCATTTAACAATAATGATCACATCTTACCCCCTACCGAAAGGGCTCAAACAAAGCTGATCCCTTGAAAATTCAGCTGACTAGGAATTTGGCTGATCAACTTTTTGGTTGACCTACTTTACTCAAAAGAACGTGTGTTTTTTGTTTGTGATACTGTTTGTGAGCACTTGACCTAGGTATGAATAGAAACTGTCAAAATATCAATAAGGGGAGGTGTTTCATACAAATTGCGGAACCGTCCATTAAACTACATTTATCGCTTTAGCCCCCGTAACAATATCCAGCACGAATATTTTTCATTTCTTATTTCTCTATCATTTCAACGGTAAGTGGTACTAAACATTGTTTATTACATAATCATATAATATTTATAATGAAGATATCAGTATATCAGTAAAAAAAGAATGAAAAAGACCTCTCTACCAGTCAGTTGTCGGTCAGCTTTTATGGAATTAAATGCACATATGGTACGTGTTGTCAAAAAATATCGAGAAATTGTGATATGTCGAGATTTGTAACAGTCTTCGCGACAACGGCATGCTACCTACTGTATTAGGGCATCTGACTGAAATATGATTGATGGGGTGTAAATTCAAGCAAATACAATGAGGATCACATGATCGAAAACGGAGCACCTGGAGAAACTTCGTTTGTTTGTTTGTTAGACGATGTCTACTTGAGACAGATATAGTGCTGCCACACTGCAGTATCACGCCGTAGACATGTGGCATGATACCCCACCCAGTCACATCTTGACATTGGGCCAACCAGTCCTGCAACTATTCTTATATGCCAAGCCAAAGAGCTCTACCAGTATCAGATAGTATCTAAATGAAAAAAAAAAGTTTTTATTTCTAGTTTATATTATTTACTGATGGTTAGGACATTCCCACGATTCAGTTGGAAACAATATGGTTTTCCCAGTCACATTATCCTGACACCGGACCAACCAGTCCTACAACTACCCTTAGATACTGAGCGCCAAGCAAGGGAGCTATAACAGTACCATTTTTACGACTTTGGTATGTCGCGGACGGGGATCGAACCCACGACCTCCCGCTCCCGAGCGGACGCTTTAACCACTCTGCCACCGGGGACGGTAGAAACCTCGTTTTTCTCGACGGGCAACACTAAACATTATGTATATGACCAGGAATCGAATCCGAGATGCATTGTTAAAATTCGAATATTGTTTTCTTTCTTGTTTCCCTAACAGCAGCATCTTTTCCCTATACTATGAACTGCAGTTGCGATCATCGGAAAAGTCTGGAAAGCAGGAAGCATTTTAATTATATATCAGCGGATTAAAAACAGCATAACCAAGTCTAATATTGTCACTAATGTGCAAAAAAAAGTGATGAAATAAATAAAAAAATAAAACGCTTTATTAAACTGATTTTTTTTGTGTGTGAATGTTTTTACCATGCTTAAGCAGCTTATTCATAGATAATCGGTAGAGGTTTAGAGGTTTTCTTCTATTTCTCGTTCATGTTGATTAAGTGTGAGATTCCTGACAAAATAACTCGTAAAATGCACGGGAAAACGTTTCTTGTTTTTTTCGTTGACGTTCTCATATCAAGGAAGAATGTCGGTTAAATATATAACACACTATCCCTGATGCAGGTAACACGTTCCACAACATTGCATCTTAACCAGTTCCGGGTAATGTTTTCAATTGTTTCAGTTAAGTTTGTTCAAGTTTGAATGTGATCATTCACGGGATAAGAAATTCATTATATAGATTTCATAATTCTACATAAAGATTCAATACTGTTCGTAACGCTATTGCCTGTAATAGATATTTTTCTATCACGGAATGTTACATTCGGTTACCATACGTCTGCAGATGGGTATTGATAGACATAATACACACATATATTCTTAGTCAATGACCATCTGTGAAAGAGCTGGTTTAAGATGCTTAAGGATGTGATGATATATATATATATTTATATATATATACATATGTAACCGTTGAAAAAAAATCCAAAAATTTCTTGGTTCATTCAATTTTGCTGTATTTTATATAAGTTACTAAATATTATAACAGCCCTCCTTTAATAAAACACAATATGATCTCTTTCCATTTCCTAAGAAGATAGTATTAAAGCCATGTTTGTACATGGACCAACCTATTCTTGAGACCACTATTTTCAGGAACCGTTTTAGTTTTTATTTGATGACGAGCACACGTTATTGTCCAGGGAAAATAATGGCCTGAATGATATTCCAAATTCAGAGATTTAGTTGTACCATATTTTGAGATCCAATATCAAAACGCAATATTACCAATGATGTAAATGCCATTCTCAAAACTAACGATGCTGAAATAATATGGTCAAAGACAATATGCCTAAAAATATCAGACCTCGCCAAAAATTAAACATTGGTATACAAGAATAATGTTCCTTCAATGCTTACGATGAAAAGACAAAGAAATATCCATGAACTTTGAACCACATCATTGTAAACATGTTGTTATGATTTCCATGTGATGAGGATCTCCATCCGTTTATTATAGGGCCACGTTAAGTACACGTCTACCCTGTAAAGTGTTAAGTTAATCTTATAATTTGAACACCCAGTGAGGAAAAGATTTCGAGGGGTGAGAGCGAAACTATGCTACGTTCATACGTGGCCTAGTTTTGCTCTCACCCCTCGATATGAGAAATAGAAAATGGAAAATATATTTTTATTTTGACTAAAAAACATCATATATAAACTTATTACGTGACACATTAAAAAAGAAGTTTCATTGGTAAAAAGATATGAACAGTATTAACTGTTTTTTTATTGTTAATATATGCTCTTTAACTATATTTTTACTTATCGACAATTTAAAGATATCTTATTTGTTTCGACAGTTTAACTTAATTTTGACTATACAAATGTTTTGTTTTATTGCAATTAACAAATGGAAAAAAGATCAAATTGTATATTTTAATAAATTAGATACTAGTTACATGGTTTGACAAAAATCGGTTTCCATAGAAACTCGCATCAAATTAAAAGTAGTTTCACATTTACAGAAAAATGAAGAAAAAAAACACAACAAAAAACAGGAATAAGCTACAAGGAATAATTATGCGATATTAACTATTCATCAAACAACATAATGCAATCAATTAATTCACACATCAGTCATTGAAGCTATCATTTGTTTATCTGTATGGTGAAATGAAAATCAGCAAAGTATAGTTTTACTCGTACCTTCATTCTAATTATTTTCAATACAACGTACATAAAAAGAAATATACAGACTCACCACCCTCAACGTTAGAGCACATATCGAGGGCTCAGCGCAAAATGGTCGTATCTTATATGTATTAAAGAACAAGTTACGACCGTCTTGCGCTAAACCCTCGATATCTATGTATTGTTTTCTTACTCACCCTGATAAATAACTCCCTCTATTCGAAATGTTGATTTTCTAATTCTTTCACTTTTGCAAAACAAAATATGTCTGAATCTATTTCACTAAAGATATCTACAGAACAATTTAACAAATTCAAAAGCAGTGTGAAATGTCTCAGACTGGGTTTTTTCCCCGTTTATTTTCTGGTATGGTTTTCATCCCTATATATTGTTTTAGAGTATCTTAAAACAATTATGTTTTCTATTGGATATTTGTTTCATCTGATGTATGTGTCTATTGTTAGATGTTTCACTTTACTGAGATATTCTTTTCTACACTTTTCGTATTCAAGAAGTGCGAGGTTTTGTCCCCTTGAAACCATGTTTAACCCTTTCCCTCATATATACTCATTTTGATGCCCTCAATGGGTATCACATAAAGCCTGATCTGCAGAAAACCACAGTTAAACCTTACCAAATTTAATTACAAAATACTCATTTCCAGACCACTGAGGAGCAGCGAACAGCATAAAACCTGATCAGCCTGCGAGTTACTCGCAGGCTGATCTGGTTTTATGCTGTTCGCATAGGTCTTTTCATGGTGTCCTCTATAAGGGAAAGGGTTAATCACCTAGTTGGCTATTTTGTCGGGAGACTGTTTCAAGGCGGTAGTTGGTATTTTTCAGTTTTATTGTAATGTCTTATATTTTGCTTTGTTCATTCACGTGGACCTTCTTCTTTTTATATATTTTGGATTTCTCCAATGATTTGCTTTGTCTTATAATAGAATACCAACTTCACTATCAATTAAGTATTAACACTTTTGCTATCATGTATACCAAACTGTACCGGTAATTCAATAAAAAATAAACTGAACCAAAAAACTACAATTTTGTATACCACTTACAACATCACTAATTGTAATACGCCTCATATTCTTACTAAATAACAGTAATATCCATAGGCAATGTAAATATTAACCAAAATTAACATAATCTGTGGAACATTTTTAAATTTGATATAGAAATGAGACACTAAAACGGTAAAAGAAACTTACTCACTTTGTATCAAACCATCTGTACGTTATGTACAAAATATTATGAATAGCTATCTATTTTGTTTCTTGCATAATATTAAATAATGCACATACCACTCAAAGTCATGGCTTCGATTCACGGCAGGGCCTCCCGGATATTTTGTGTCAGGAAGCCTTTCAAGCTGGTCGGTGGATCAACTATGTCGGGTAATTCATTCTCTTTTGATTTTTATCTTTATTGAAACAAATGGTTTACTTTGAAATGGCTTTGGTATTAGTAAGAAACAAATAAATAAATAATAGGTTGTCTTTGTTATTTAACCTGACTTTCTTGGGACAATTTACGGAGTAATTGGCATGAATGTAATTTGAGATAGTATTCTAAAATTAATTGTGATATGTTGATTTGAAATAACTGGTATTTCTTAAAAGTCAATTTAAATATTTAATCAAAGTGCAAACTAAACCGCTGTTAGACATAATTCACCAACGTGTACAATAAAAAAACTCATTCACGACCTTTTACCGTTGCTCAGAGGTGCCTTTTTATGAGATTTTTCCTGTACATATAATTCATAATATTTGAAGGTAAAAATTATCAGCAGTAAAGTTGTCCAAGGATGCTATGTTAATACTGAAAGAAGTGGGAATCAGTCATATTCAAAAAATATTTTGACAGATATATGTTACTGACTTGCGGAAGCCCTCCATTGTTAAGCAAGATTTTACATCCATTTACTGAATTTATGTCGTTTTCGATTTCTAGTCGTTTTGTCATAATCTAAAACACTTGAATGTTTTCACAGCAATTTTCTCATTCATCTCAAGGGCTTCATACTCAAGTCATTGAAGGATATATGACATGTACAGACTCCTTAACTTTTTGAACTTTATATCTAAATACACAAAACTTTACTTTCGTAATTGACAGTTTTGAAACAAGTAACATGATTAAAACACTTTTGGGAATTGAAGAAAAGATGCTGACGTTATGAGGATTTCTGCATAACAACATATATATAACATTTTTAATTTAACCTCTAAGGTCAACTGAGTATCACTTTTGCAGTTTGGGGGATTTCCGAACTCATTTCTTCTAAAAGGAGTAAGTAATGAGAAATAAGTATAGAAATATTACACATAATTAAAACATAATTCTTATCTCAACCTAATCAATTTCCGTAAGATATATTGAAATTTTTACAATTAAATTATTATATATCCTCTATTCTATTTTACACTTTAGACATTCCAACAAGTCTTTTCTGTGGGTTAATACAATGACTTATCAATGCAAGACAACAGAACGTGGAATGTCTTCATATTAAATGAAATACTGAAACTGATTTTGAAGTGCATAAAGTATTTAATGCTTCTTAGCATGATAGCATCATTCTATTACTTGCGGGTCTTCTAAAGTTGCGTGTTAACTTTTAACGGTTAAAATTACATATAATATTTTGTGATGTTCAGCTTATATGTCATGGTAAATAATTACAGAGCCGTGAGCTCCTGGTGGCAAATTGTTAGAAAGATCAAACGAAGCCATTCGATTATCGTTTTGATTAGAAGTCTTGTCGTGTCGAAAATAAATCAAGATGCGTTTGAAATTGATTTCCTATATGGTTAAATGTGAATACATGTATTTGGGATTTTTATAAAACATTTTATAGTCGAGGACTTTCTTTACACTTCCTCTGGCTGCAATTAGCTGTGCGCCGTCATATGACTGAAATAGTGTACTTCTAACACTTTTTGGTATTACTTCAGTTGGGCAATTAACTGGGTGAGGTTTTTGTCAGATGGTTAGATCAAATTTTTTATACGGATCAAAATTGTGAAATGATTTATATGTAGCGAGTTTCCTTTATTGTTCATGACTTATTAATAGATTGACACAGGATGGATACCTACCCAACAAGATCAAACTTCATGTGTAGATCATACAAGTTTATTAAATTAAGAGCGTATGCTAGCGTTTCCCCATTTTTATTGCAAATAATAGAATTTGCTCATATTTGATATTTTGCTAGTTCATTGTATTATTGATAGAAAAACAATATAATTTTGGAGGTCACCGACTTCGTTTTTATTTAATTCCACATTTTGATACATGACTAGCAACAGGAATGGCATTAAATCTCAAATTTGATGACTACAGAAATTCATTATTAAGATTTTTAACAAATACTTTATATAATAACAAAATCGTGAAAAACGTGCATATAGAGCATAATTGCTCTAAATAACACACATAAAATCTGAAAATATCCATCTACATTCAATTATGTGCTTGTTGTTGTTGTTGTTGTTGCTAAATAAGCGATATTTTGTCACTACAGACTGTAGCTCTATATTAATACAATTTCTCAAGTTCTACATGAAGGAATTTGCCCAAAGTTGCACAAATAGCAATTAATGATTTTTCTTACAAAATTTAAACAGAATAAAAGGGGGTCACCGAACTAATTTCCCCTAAAATATGGGGTTACTTAAATAACCGAAATAGACCGAAATAACCAAAGTACACTTTTGATGCATCGCTATGCATTTTATCAAGTATTTTTTCACTTATTTGATCGTAATGTTATCATATCGAGCTGGAGAAAAGTATTTCTTGATTATTTATTTCCTTGTGTGACTTATTTTTGTCGTCGTTGATTTCAAAACGACCGATCATGTATTTATTTATTCAAATTACATTTTAGTGTTTTAGGTGACAGTTTTCAACTCATAATCCATTTCCTATTTTGTAGTATTTATGACCAACTGAAATGAAGTGCATCAAAACTTAGTCTATGTCTTTTCCGCTGGCAACTATACATTGTATCATTTCTTTAATACATCAATATCTCTCAAAATACTCAGTATTAAAGTAAAGCAGTGGTATTCGGTATGCTACATGTAGAATTGTGACACAATTATTAAGATATACCGATAGAAAGATGTCTAATCTGCAGTTCTTGAATATATGTAATTCATTTAACTTTTCGAAAACAAGAAATGTAATCTTATTTAATGTCCGTTTCTTTCTTATTATAGTCACCGAAGTTACTTAACTGTCAAAGAAACTAATACAAAAGGAACGTAATTGAAAAAAAAAGTATCAAGTACTAAAGTGTGAATTTGTCTGAAAAAGAATAGGAATAATTTCTCACAAGACCCATTTAATATCCTTACTTGGCGTTTTAAGTGTTAGAAAGAGTAAATTTATGACCCTTTATGAAAGACTTTAGACATGGTCTAGATAGGGTGGCTGTGGAATTTTTTTAAAAAAGGTGATTTCGGCTAGATTGTAATTTAATGAATGGCAGCAATTTAAAGAGACTTAAACTGATGATTAAAAGTAAATCGTAGTTAAAGGTAGGAAATATTTGGGAAAACAATATCATTTTTGTTATTGCTGTATTATGTAGAATTTGAATTGTTGCATGCAAGATTGCATGCAAGATTTCAGTCCAGCAACTTGAGATTTTATTTTTATTAGCATTAGAATGTATAATAATAATCATATTTATGTGTTGTAAATGGTTATTAAGGTAATCATTTATTTAGCAAATCTGACATTTTTTCAATTTCAGGAATCTGCAAATAAATGCATCTGCAAAGTTGCTTTTCATGCAGACTCAGTGAAATTTAAAGATATCGCAATTTAATGTGTTTTACAGTATGCGTATGTGTGGCATCCATGTCATCTCTATAATGTAATGTTATCTTCTTTTACTCTAAATTATCACGTTTATCTATGATATGATTTTTCCTTCAAACAAAAAAGATAAGGTATAAAATAATTAATTTTAACTTTAAGTAATTAAATGTTTAACTTCAAGTATATTCTAGGGTTATAAAAAATAAACCCGAAAACATTGTCAGTGTAATCGGTAATTGTTTGATTTGATAACATTCTAAATTTAAGTAATCGTTGATAACATTTCTAACTTTGATAAGGTAAATTATAATTTAAATAATTACATTTTAAGAAATTGATTGCAGAATGATTGAAACAACCTTTAGATTCATGATGTTAGGACAAGCCATGATGTACAGATGTATCGACTGTGCAGAGATATTACTTAATGGGGGAAATAGAACTGTTGCTGTTCAGTGGTTGTCATTTTGGAGGTTTTTGCCTTATTCGGATATTCTGTAACTGTTTAAAACAGATAAACTCATTTTAAATTATCATCGTTAGTGATTTTTATAATGCTAGACATAAAGGAATAAATATTGATTTTCAATTTTGATAACGAATATAAAGTGTCTTTGAAAGTAAGTGATGTTTCGAAGAATAATAACGATACACATCTAATGATGAAACTTTTGAAATATGCATTATGCATCAGATACCTAATGCTTTATACCTACCCATTGATTTTCGCCTTCTTATTGTGTATTTATTATATCTCTCGCCTATTTAATTCTCAATTCAGAGCATTAACAAATAAAAAAGTGATGTTGCAGCCATTGATTTGGCGACAAGCAAGAACTTACAAGTGTTTTTATTTTTTATATTAGAATTTATACTTTGCATATCCATAAAGATTTATCTCCTCATATCGGCATGTTGTATATAATACCCAATAACCTTTTATATCTAAAAAAAGTATTAGGATTTAGGTTTAAAACTTTTCAAAATCACAGTTAAAAATCTAATCATATTGCGTTAAGGTCAAGGTCAAAGTAATAGTTTCAGATTTATATTCAGACAGGAAAAGTTCATTCCGATATCTTGTAAGGATAAAACATCATTAAATGACATCAACAAAGCGAATGTGCATGTGCAACTATTTAGGGCAATTATAAATTGAATTTAATGAAATATTTGGATATTAAAAGAATGAAATAAAATTTCGATCATACAGCGCAGCACATCTGATCTCCTTTTTTCAATCATTTCATCGGCTGGTGGTATGTTTGTTACAAAGTACCTGCGTATATCCTTGCTTTTTTGTAGATTCTAAGAAGACAGTGAGTATTATATTGGATATTTTAAAGTCCAAAGTGGCAGTCTATGATAGTCCTTATTGAATTAGACATGAAACTCAAAAAATTATAGAGTGTTGAGGCCACACTATCAGACTAATCACAGATGACTGATATATATCTGATGTTATGCATCAGTGTGTATTATTTCAAATAATACGTCAATAAAATCTGGCAATTTAATTCTCAAGACAACAGATAAGGTTTCCTACAGTGTAGCTGACCTGTATTTCTATACATTTGTATGAGGTCCACTTATCAACATTCTGATGCTAAATTGTGTATTATTTGATGTCTGTTTTCAGTGAAACAAAATTCATTACAAATTTGAGATTATAAAATCGGGTAAAATATTCAAAATAAATGTTGTCGATGACATGTTAATAATAGAAAAAATCATTATGTTATCATTTTTTTAATTGATATCTTAATAAATAATTCATTGTTTCAGAAAGAATTGAATACAAATATAAAGAACAGGTCTAGGCTATCTTACCGGCTATTAAAGGACAAATGATAACATGGTCTTCTTAAGATATATTTACACACGTTGACATTGGAATTTTATTACATTCTGCTTGATGTAACACAGCCGCCACAACTAGCAATAACCTCTTGTGTGAGTGTTTTGGTATAAATTGTGATGAATTAAAACGTATACAGCTGGAAACAAAATATTGATATTTTAACGAAATTCTATATTTTAAACTAATAAGCAACCGTTTTCCTTCAGCTGATCAGATGCCAAGTAATAACGCTGTGAAATTCTTCTGTATGAATGGAGAATAAATTAAATACTTTTCTCAGCTGAAATAGACCTAGACAGATCTTTTTTACATAGAACTGATTATTTCAGGAAACCCTATATAGCTTAGTGATATCTCATGTCAATGTTCTGACTCTTTGTCATTTTTTATTTTTACTCGTTTTGTCATAATCCATATCACTTAAAAGTTTTCACAGCAATTTTTATTCATCTTAAAGGCTTCTTATTCATGCCAAATTTTTATATAGAATATTAATCACCTGCAGACAAAAAAAAATCAAATATTCGTGATTAAAAGTTCGGAAACAAGTTCATGATTGATACATTTTCTTTTCAACTTATCAATAACATGGTTTTCCGCTTCGTCGCAGATGATTAACAAATAGGGAAGATGATTTGATCATTTGTAGTATTCTATGTCATATCTATGAACACACTTATCATAAATAAATTTTGAAAATTTGCAAAATCTGTCCATGTCTAAGATGTCATGATTACATATACTAAAAACGTCTTTTATAGTCGAGGTAATTTCCATACTGACAAGCTAGTATTAGCATTAAGTCATGAGGTATAAGAAAAGCCATACAAAATACGATATACCGTCCCCGGTGGCCGAGTGGTTAGAGCGTCCGCCAAGGGAGCGGGAGGTCGTGGGTTCGATCCCCGGCCGCGACATACCAAAGTCGTAAAAATTGTTCTGTTATAGCTCCCTTGCTTGACGCTCAGCATATAAGGGTAGTTGCAGGACTGGTTGGCCCGGTGTCAGGATAATGTGACTGGGTGTGGTATCATGTCACATGTCTACGGTGTGATACTGCATTGTGGCAGCACTATATCTGTCTCAAGTATACATCGTCTCCAAATGACTGAAATACTGTCGGTGGGACGTTTAACCCAACAAATAAACAAAATACGATAAAACACCACATTGCTCGTGTCAGCTTCAACACTTTAATGAATAATAAAATATTGTTATCATACAGCTCAATAAGATATTATAGTGTAAGAAGTACGTATCTGGTATTATTATGTTGTCTCTTTTGTGCAGGTTTGTTTAATGCAAAACAATAGTACGAGAATTGATACCGGTCCCGGTGGCCGAGTCGTTAGAGCGTCCACCCAGGAATCGGGATGCCGTGGGTTCGATCCCCGACCGTGACATGCCAAAGTCATAAAAAATGGTACTGGTATAGCTCCTTTGCTTGGCGCTCAGCATAATAGGGTAGTTTCCAGGACTGGTTGGCCCGGTGTCAGGATAATGTGACTGGGTGTGGTTTCATGACACATGTCTACGGCGTGATACTGCAGTGTGGCAGCACTATATTTGTCACAAGTAGACATTGTCTCCAAATGACTGAAATACTGTCGGTGGAACGTTCAACCCAACAAACAAACGAGAATAATTATTAATGCAATGCAAAATGAAATATCGGAACTCACTTTTAAATGCATTTTGACTTGCACATAAGACGCTTCTTCAAAGGATAGTAAAATTCTGTTACACGCAGGTTTCCTCAAGTTGCGTGTTGACTTTTTACGGTTTGAATTTGATACATTTTGATATTTTCTGATGTTAAATCCAATTTTTCCAGTAAAGCAATGAATCACTGAGCCATGGTCTGTCAGTGGTAGTTTATCAAATTTTAATTCAAATGAAGCCGTTCGATTTTTTTTTTTTTTTTTTTTTTTTGGAAGCCTAGTTTGGTCAAAATAAAGCTAGATATAGAAATTTGATTTCCTGTACGGTTGAAATTGTATATTTGATGTTAAAGCAGCTCGGTCACAGATGGTCATTTGTCTAAAAAAATATTTTAATTATAGGTGAGTAAAACGACTGTAACTACCCATCTATAGACACATTGGTCACTAAATGCAATCATCCGTTATTGTAAAATATAAGCGGTTTCCCTATCACAGACATTATCGTTACGAGCGGAAATGAAACCATATTTAGAGATATAAAAGCTATAATTAGATTATTTTTTTTATTTATTTTTTTTTTTTTTCATTTGCCGACACTCTATTGATCACGCTCACTCTTCGCGCATGCGCTCACTTCACAGGCTGAACCACTACCTGGATCTTGTGGAGACGCCATGTTGCAAAACGTAGCACGTGATACCATAGGCACCTGCTTTGGGATATTCTATATTTAACCGGTTTCTCCGAAGTGGGTTTTACGAAAATGGCGTTTTCCCGTACAAAGTGACCTGTACGTGCCGAGTTTATTTGCCAGGAAACAGAATTTACCAACATTTACGAGGGAGAGTAGATTTCCTTTTTCTTTTTACCGATTATCTGTGAACGAGCTGCTTCAATGTATTAACATACGTGTTCTTTACACCCGGTTTATTCGTGTAGTTTGAACAACTTTTCTATCGTCTCCAAAACTGAAATACTCTCTCTCTCTCTCTCTCGCGATCGCATCTTTATATATGTTTCTGCTTTCAAATAGTTGTATTGAAACATAACTGCTAGACTGGAAAATCAAGAATACGATATAAAACGACATTCCTAAGTACATATTAAATTCAACTTGAAATACATAAAGGTATAAATTATTTGGAACCTCCTTTTGTTTGATTTTTGTGCATAAACTATATGAAATATTTGCATTTAACTATATTAGGCCTGCACCCTAAACCCACAGAAATCGATATGCGAATTTGGAATATGTTTTATCAATTTGTTATTCGTTTTGGTTGATAGTTTGAGAGAAGTTTTGGATTGCTAGTCCCAAATAAGCTTATTTGTTTGGACATATCTATGTTGATTAAAATTAATCAATACAGTTAATGAAAGGGTTTTGCCTTTTGATTGTCAAGGATATTTTTTATTGTTTTTTTGTTGTTGTTGTTGTTGTTGTTTTTCATTGTATTTTTTTACCAACCTCGTTTACACCTATATTTATCTATGAATTATATAATCATTAAATTTCTTATATCTTCATTTTCAGTCAAAAGGAGCACACTTTACGATTCAGAAACTTGTAAATTAAGTAGAGAATTTTTGCAAAGGCAGTTTATTCATTATCAGATTTGTATTATTCATGCCCTCGAAAAATAACGTCTACCACAGCGATCAGAACAATATGAAAACTTGGTTCCTTTGAATTCCGGTGGGGCGGCTTATTTAGACCATCTTGTAAAAGAAATTGTACTTTTAACAGTTTTCCCTGACATAAAAAAAAACTAGACATGTATTATGTTGAATAAATACACACATATAAAAACATATTGGTTACGGGTAGCTTAGCTAAATATGCTACAAGTGAAAAAAGACTACAATTATTGTAGGGGACCTTAATTTTCATCTTCATTTACTTGACAATCTTGAGACAAAGATTTTTAACAGTTGCTTGGATGCATGTCGCATGCGTCAAGACGTTAACCACCACACGTTGCCGGTCATACGTTTGATGTGGTGATCAGAGACCATGATAAATCTGTTTTACATATGCAAGTCTCTCTGGACCCGTTGATTCCAGAAGAAGGGCGTCACATGATCATCTGGCTATTCTTGTTGACGCTAGCAGCAAGTAAAATGTATCTTTTAAAATTACTGTCCATCAACATTGATTCATTGAGACACGACTTAAGAAATACAGACCTCTTTAGCAAAATTTGCATATCCTCAAATATCCATGCTTTTGTAGCCTCTTATTTCTAGTTCACAAAAATTCCCTTTACGCAACAAGACTATTGTGCTGAGACCAAAACAAGTAACTGCATGAAGCAAAACATCAGAAACATATATTATGCAGGTGGCGTAAAAGTAAACAAAAAATTGATCTCGAATTGTATCGAACAAAGTAAGCTGATGTAAATAAAATGCTAAAACAAACCAAGGAAGATTGAGTCAAGCGGGCGTGAGAGCAAAGATCTATTTAAGATTACTACTATACTTTGGAAAATTTGGGTGATACGTATATTTTGGATGAAACAATTTAGGTGATACGTATATTTAGGTGATACGTATATTTAACGGCATTCATCTACACAGCAACTCGCACATAAATTATGTGACTTCTTCATCGGAAAGACTGAAACAAGCAGAAACAAAATTGTATTACAAACACAGCCAGTTTTTGATCCGGGTGACATATTTATGACTATACAGGTGTCATATTAGTGGACTACAAACAAACTTCCGTAGAAGAAAGGAAATTGATAATTTAAAAGTCTGCGAAAAATCATGTGATCTAGATCAAATTCCGACATAATGGAAAGGCTTGATCAATCACACCTGTTTTGGCAAGAAATATAAATGCACTTCTAGACGCTTCTTATGTGCCCAAGTTAAAAGGTTCGGGAAGATGACCATGTCTTAAAAAAGCTAAACCTAGATGTTTAGACTACCGTTTCTATCCAATATCTTGGAGAAAATTGTATATGTATATAGATATATGCTCGAATTGCACGTAGTTCTGCATTCATTTTATTGCACGTTATGTGAATTCGCACCGACGGAATTCACCACAGTGGTCAATACTACTAAACCTTCAGTTGAAACCATGTTCGTCAATATGACATGTAGATACATGATGTAGTGTTTTGTTTTCAAGAACTGACATATTTACACAAGGAAAACCAGACAAGATGAATTCAATTAAATATTTGAAGAAAAAAAAGTATGTACGATGGATTAAAAATATTCTGGGGCCTAACAATTTATTTGCATCTTGTCAAAACAGTAACATTGCACTTTAATCTGATCCTGGTATATAGCTGTGTGTTGCATAAATCGCAGACACAGACGCCTATGTGACTTTCGATGTTATATTCGACATTCGGAATCGGAAAAAGCTATTTCATGCGTATGTCGTTTTTCTGTCATGAAAATCGAATGTGCAATATATCACGGTAACTGTACAAGAAATGAAATCTTCAACCGTATATTGATTCATCAATTCCCATTTGACTAGATGTAATTGAACGGTCACATTTGAATAACATTTTTAATTGTCACATTCTATCCACATTGATATCCACATTGATTCGACTCGTTGATTGATAATTAATATGAAAATAAAGAGTCAGATTTGTAAAGTATTTTTGACAATCAGGCCTATAGATGGAGAACACAAGATCCTTTGATATGTGTGTGTGCGTTTTTGTTGTTGTTTTTTTGTTTGTTTTTTAAATTATCAAGACCAAACAGACTGACACTAAATAAAGTGGAAATCAATTATAGAAGTTGATAAGCATAAATATATTGTTCATAAAAACCTTAATGCGAGTTTGTGTCGGAAGACTTTTAAGTTGTTGCATAGACAAGATTAGCAATGGTAAGAATTGTGACAGGGGTCACTCCACATGAGTTATTGAGAGCACAATGTACCTAGATATCATCTGCCGATATCCTTCACAGTTAATAATCTACCTTAATGGCACCCAACTGACATGAATTCTCTAGAGAGAAATTGTTCAAATATTGAAAAATTAAATATTTAATTTTCTTTCACCAAGAATGCCAACTTAATTTGAACACACATAACCCTTGCGTGATACATGTATACCCTACATAACCTTTACATCAATTCTTTTTTTCCTTAATAACTTAATGCGGCAATGACACACGTTTCTTTCGCAACAATTGCTAGAGCCTCAACGATTCTCTATATTTTGAGACGTCCCGGAGGTGTCCTTGTTTACCTCTACATTTTTTATCTAATATCTATTAGTAAATTTAAATTCGTTTTAATACCCATTGACATTTTTTTACCTATTGCCGTCACTAAAGTTTGTAAAAAAGGTAAGCCATTTTAGATATGTCTATCACATGTTTTTCTTATTTGATAAATGTTAAATGATCTTTGAAATACATCTCCTCTTTTATATCAGAGAAGTTTATAAGGTGCATATAATGTTCAAGAGGAAATTAGACAAAGACTATTTGAGCTGATTTTCTTATTAATAAGCATATGTCTATTCAATTTAAAACTATGTTTCATCTCAAGAAGTCTTAATTAATATCTTATTTCATTTTCATCAAATAATTGTCATTTCACGAACAAACCTTCATGTTCCCGATTCTCACGTATTTTCTCTGCCATTTAATCTGTACGTAATCTTTGGTAGTATGGATTAGCAATATTTTTGCTAATTCCGTTTTTAATGTAATAAACTGTCGTGATTTACATCCTCCTCACCATACAAATCTACTGATTAACAATTTCATATGTTATTTGTTGTCTTTAATTGTTGGTGATTAACAATTTCTAATGTTATTTGTTTTCTTTATTTGTTGATGAACCCATCTATTTAGCTTCAGCATGACACTACTAAACTATTATAAAACCAGGAATATAGAGCAATATAAATTTGCCTTTTCTTTATATGTTTGTTCCACCTTTGAGTCGAAGTATTATATGGGTCTCCAAGCATCAATGAAAAATAGATAAACAAAGTTCACTGTGAATTTGATAGCGAACGTCATTATATTAATAGATTCTTAATGTGTTTTTGTGCATACTGGAGCTTGGTGACAATAATGTAAGTTTATAATAATACACTATCGCAATACGATCAAACAAATGCAAATATGCTTTATGATAAGTTGGAAACTGACTTATTCATTTGAATGTTCTCTACAATTAGATTCTAAATTTTGGAAAGGGTGCTGAATCATATACTTTTGCTATTTTTCTAGGGAAATGCTAAATGTTTATGTCTTAAGTGACCATTAGTCGTCAGTCATAGATATGTACGAGGGAGTGGATATTCAATTTCTCAAGAGGTTTGATTTTCTACATAAATTGTTTTCATGAAAGACTGTGTGTCCAGATATTGCAAACTGTAATGCCTGTCTGGTTATAAGTATTTCCTTTAATAATATCAATGAAGTATGATGTCATTCATGCGAGGGGATGGACTGAGATTCAAAGGTGACATTCTAGGCGATGAATCAACGCCTCGTGATCAATGGTATCAAATGCTGCAGAGAGACCAAGTGTCACCAGACTTCAGCGGTTGAAGAATATCGTTTGGGACTAAATCTGTAGGAAGAAACAGTCTGAAGGCAGATTGATTGACTTCATAAAGGTCATTGTCAGATGATTTTAATTCCACCGACTCCGGTGGCCGAGTGGTTAGAGCATCCGCTTCGGGTGCGGGAAGTCGTGGTTTCGATCTCCGGCCGCGACATACGAAAGTCGTAAAAAATGGTACTGCTATAGCTCCCTTGCTTGGCGCTCAGCATAATAATAAGCGTAGTTGCAGGAATGATTGGCCCGGAATCAGGATAATTTGACTGGGTGTGGTATCATGCCACATGTCTACGGCGTGATATTGCAGTGTGGCAGCACTATATCTGTCTCAAGTAGACATCGTCTCCAAATGACTGAAATAATGTCGGTGGAACGTTAAACCCAACAAACAAAAATGAACAATTTTAATTCTATTTCGACGTTTATACACTGATATCCATACACACATGTGTATACATATTTCTACTCGTACACGTACGTGCACATACATATACAAAGTTAACAAGAATACGTGAATACATACTAACATGAATACAAACGCAGATGTATATACTACATAAATACAATGAATTTCTTGTATTTCTTTGAAAATCGAATCATACAAAAGGTCAGGTCAGATCAAAGCACACAGACCTATTAAAGGAAACAATGAATAGTTAGTAACCTATCTATATATGTTCTGTTTAAATTGACGTGAGAGAGCTGTTTCGGAAATGAGTTTAAAGGTTAAAATCCTTTGTATTTATAAATATATTGAACCCTTCAAAATAAATACAATGAATAATTTGCAGTTTTATGGGAAATGAAGCAGAGTTCGAAAAAAAAAGAAGAAATTAATGAAGAACTAAATCTTGCAATTCACATGCACTACAACAATTTTCATTTTGAAACACTGAAATGTGGTTTTATCAATCAATCTGTCTGTTATTCATTTTATGTGCGCAAACATCTTTTTATAGCAGACTTATTATTTCTGTAAAGTTTACGTTTTCGTTTAATAAATTTAGGTAGACACACACTTTTGTGCCCTTGATTTTAGCATAAGCGACTGCCAGGAACAAGAGTGCAATAAACTGCCAATACCAATTGTATCAGTATGTGAGAAAATCGAAGGTCAAATGCTCAACAACTTGTTATGTGTGTGCTCACATTCTGTTACAGATTCCAACAGTATACACAGTATAAGTGCATCAGTGTATCAGACATAGTGTCCAACTGCTGGTACATTTAATGATAGCATAAGAGCATGGAAGCATGTGCTAATCTGTGTTTACAGTTACTAGTATTACGTGTGAATATATTTGTGTGCGTGACACACATTAGTATTGTTGTAGTTAAAAGACTCAATTGTGAACATTGGTAGAGTCACTAATAATAAAGGCAACTGTAGCATCATGTGCGCAACACGTGAAGTCTCACAAGGATGGTCATAAGCAAATTAGGGAACATTAATCGTGAAAAAATTATTCTAATAAAATGTTCTAATAAAACATTAATGTACGTTTCGTTCAAAACCTTTTACAAGTATTAAAACAAATTTAAATTCAGTCTGCCCATTTCCGTTATCTTGCTTCGATTCACTGCCTGCATGATAGAATTCTAGACAATCGTTCTGTAAATGTTCTGAGTAGTATTGTATGTAGTAAAATACCACCTACCACATTTTTGTGGATGCAACATTTTAGTGGATGTCACATTTGTGTGGAGGTCAATATGTAGGACGTTCGTGTGCGACGAATGCACCCATTGGTCGACGGAAACGCCCGAAGTCGATTCGTGGCTATTCTGACTGGGTCAACAGGTAAGTTTTATATGCTTGACCGCTAGTTTTGCAGTAAATTACGCAATGGCAATTAATAACGGTGCACGGAGGCAAACGGTCGGTCGACGGAAACGCCCGAAGCCGGTTCGTGGCTATTCGGAAATGTGTACTGGTAAAAGTCAGGGCAATAAGATAGAGGAGTTTGTCACCCTCGTACTGATGGCTATGGACTAAAAAATCGATAAAACGGGACATACAGCTTTTTCGCTCCAACGTTAAAGCGGTGCATAGCTTACCTCCGGGTTTGCTTAAAATTAATCATCCGTCAGGTCGTGTATTGTTAATTACAGCGATTCTCTTTCGTTTCTTACTTTTCCGACTAAAAGAACATGGGTCAAAACGCAGAGTTCTCGCAGGACTACGCTCAAACAAATTTTTTAAAAACAATTGAAGGAAACAACTCCGATTTAACGCTGGACTGTTCTAATTTGTGCGAGGACGTGAAATGCTTTTTGGAATATGACTTGTTACTGCGGACATATTCTTTTACGTTTAGAAAAGGAACGCCAGGGTGGAAAAGGATCAGTATGTTTAAGTGACGATGATATCGGAAACATTTTAAAACTGTTGCCTGTACTAGAAACATTAGTCGCTTGATATTCTAGCAAAAGATCCCCTCGCCCCATCGACGTTCCATTTGAGGTTAGCAGCGCCAAAATCGGAGAGATGATTTCTGTCGATTTCTCCATGGCGTTGGTGATGAGAGATTGGTCTACACCCAGTTCAGTTGACCCATATATACCACTCCATAAGAAATAATAAATATGTTTATAACAGACTCGAATATGAAAATAATTATCGTCGATTAGAACTTTCGAATTAATTCAAAATTCCCATATAATGTCACCTTGTAATTACTAATTCAAGTCGGGGTCTTTTTTATATTATTCAATTTAAAGTAAATGACTACATGCATCAAATAATTGCTATACACATAAAAGTTATTTTGCATAGTCTAGAATATGAAAATGTTAATGATATTACTAATTGATAATGTGTTAGATATTAAATATTATCATGACATAAATGAAACGTAATAGCTATGACCACGATAAACATCGTGAAAGAAAACAATTTAACAATAGGTCTTATAATGCCGAATAGCTGCGGGCATATTAATGCCTTTACGGTGATAGAAGCGAATGCTGGTTCTGATCTAAGTAAACGCACAATAGTGTTTACTGGAGACAGGATGGGAGAATGTAATAAATGCGGTAAAAGTTTCTTGAATTTAATACTATGAACGAAAAAATGTTACTGGTACTTTTAAAAGAATCAAAGCGCTCAATACGCTGAGAGACGGCAGCCGGATTAACAGGAAAAAAGCTTAATAATTGATACAATAGCGGCAAAAACCACATGACGCAAAAACTCCACACTCTCTCCTGCAATTATAGTCGGTAGTAAGACAATCGAATTCGCACTCTATTTGTTACAAACAATCCGAATTAGGGTCATGAACCTGACTGTATGAACTTCAGAAGTATAGGACCCGATTTATATACACTATCTACTGTTACTTAAGTGTAAAACTTGACAAGGTACTTGATTGATTTAGATACTTGAATGTTTGTTTCAATTTCAAAGTTAAGAAATGCTCAGGGAGTAACCTAACTCGCTTTCATGCAAAATTACGCGTGAACTACTTTACTTTACATTTCATTTTAATGTATAAACATGCTTTACATTTCATTTTAATGTATAAATCAGAACACGGCAATTTTCAAAGGTACACGTTCAAAGATATATCAATTTTAAAAAGTACAATACAATACCAAAAAAAACACAATATTAGTTAAAAACATATCATAAGAGAAAAACAAAATAATTTTCAAGTTGAATGAGAACATAAATAAGTCACTTTAAAATGTTGTCAACATATTATTGTCGCTGAAAATGATGTGCGGAAAAGTGTGTCTTCCAAGCGTGTAATCGTCAATACCATTCTCTTCAATTTGTTTTTCCACTGATCTGTTTTCATCACACAAAGAAAGTCTTTGCTTTCAATGAAACGCTTATGTAATTGTATAATGGCTGGGGAAAGTTTTGAAATGTGCATAACCTCCACTCAAGTATGAATAATGTCCTTTTCATTTACTCAACATATCTTCAAAGTAAAAATCAATTTGATATTCTTCATCATTAGTGTTTATAATACAGTCGTGTTGGTGTTGAGAAGGATGGTTTGTATGACATCCATAACAGTTCTTTCTCACTGTCATTCCTTTTACTTCACACAATGCTTTCGCATATAGAAAGTCAAAATATGAATTCATCAACATCACATTTGCAGATGGTGAAATGCAATGATCAGTTGGTGGAGTTGTAAATTCTTCTTCATCGACATTGACCGTCATTGAATCACAGCTTTTATCATCATTCATTATATCCTCGGATAGTGTATTGAAACAAGCAATTCTACATGCACGATGCGCTCTTTTTGTGTGGTGAAGAGGTTCTGAGTGAACGTTGAAAATTTTACAGTATTTATATTTCACACAACTTTCAAATTCTAACGGTCACTTTTTGATTTTTGTTTGTTTTTGTTTTTGAATTCTAACGGTCACTTTTATTTTTTTCCCGCCTATCTGATCAACACCCCAATGATGGAGGACGCCATGATTGAACAACGGTTGTGGATCAAAAGTTTTCCAAGGCTTCCAAGATTGATCAATGTCATTTTGTGAAATATTGCTTTTTAACTGTCCTATGGTTTTTAAAAATAAACAACTTGGTGAATGCAATTTGTGTTCTGTTAATGGATCGTCTTTTTTTCCCACTTGTGTAGTCTTAAGGCACATGAAAAACACTCCACTGTATCATTTTTACCCGTAAATTAAAATATCCAGCTGATGAAAACTGAAACTTGTTAGGTTGCATTTGAGGCGGCCACAAATCAAAGCTGTTTAAACGATCTTCAAAAAATATCAAGGGTGATGACTTAAAGTCCAACTCTATTAATTGTTTTGTTGACATGATGACAATCCGTTAAAGAATGATGACAAAAATTGTATACTCTCTTTTAAATCACACGGGTTTTCATTTTTTTTTAACTGAATGTGAATTTCTTTCATTCTTTTTTTCAAACACACTTTGATTTGATGTCGTTTTCTTTTTAACACCATCATAAAACCGGCTTCTAAAGTACGTTATTATTTTAGTCCCCGGTAGCCATGTAATTTTTTCAAATCCCTCTTCATTCATCTCATTATTCTTTTGTAAAGGTTGTGCTTGAGTCATTTTCAATTAGCAGAAAAACAGCCACATGTTTTGAATACTTTAAAGGCACTGAGTTGTTAATAAAAGAACAAAACAATATTCGTTTTGTATACACATCAAACACTTGAAAACAAAAAATGCAACGTACACCTTATCTCATCTCTTTATCTTATTAAAAAAACCAATACCAAACGATCAATGCTATTCTCATCCTTTCTTTATAAGCACTTAAAACAATAGCATGCCGTCAATAAAAGAACAATTCAACGTTCACCTTATCTGATATAAACAATAAACAATCAAGAAAAATGCAACATTCACCTTATCTGATCAATAGGAGTGCCACCGCATCACATTCCTGCACGTTTACGACACCTCAAAGACGTCAAAATAGTCCGTAATTTTAATTTCTAATTGTTCAATTGCACTAACGCAATCATTGCTATGTATGGGGTTGTCTTTGACAGTTTGTTGTTACACTCCCCTCCCTTAACAATTATTACAAGCCGGTCCGCAATGCCTGATTTATTCTTCTACAGCCATATGATTTTGATGCACAGAAACTTTTCTTACATTCAATGTTACATGAATAATGTTCATACAATCTGCACTTGTTGACATAAAATCTGTATCCTGATTTATCAGTTGTTTGAGTTTATGAATGCCAATGTAATGTTTATCAATGAAATCAGTATATATATGTCCTTACCAATGATTCAGTTATTGTTGACGCTACCAGCAAGTAAAATGTGTCTTAATGAAAATTACTGTCCATCAACATTGATTCATTGAGACACGATTTAAGAAATACAGACCTCTTTAGCAAACTATGCATATCCTCAAATATCCATGCTTTTGTAGCATCTTATTTCTAGTTAACAAAAATTCCCTTTACGCAACAAGACTATTGTGCTGAGGCCTAAACAAGTAACTGCATAAAGCAAAACATCAGAAACATATATTATGCAGGTGGCGTAAAAGTAAACAAAAATTGATCACGAATTGTATCGAACAAAATAAGCTGATGTAAATAAAATGCTAAAAC
>CM037781.1:35615093-35665093 GCA_021229015.1 Solen grandis | reverse complement strand
TACGTGCGGAAGTACATATTATAGTTTCGAGTAGTATTGTGGATGGTTCACATATTGTTACGTGTTCTGGAATACAAATGTTTATGTTTTTGTTGGTTCACAAGAAGCATGTGTTCTAAATAAATAAATGCATGTCATATTCTGTTGTGAGAAGTCGAGTCCATAATCCATGAATTATATTATTTCATTCTTTGATTTTATTCATTTATGCGTTGTCTTATATGATTTTACTAATAATCGTCTTACTATATATTAATTTTAAATGCGTGACGCGAAAGTTTTAACTCAGCAAAAAATATACTCGTTTCATATTGTTTTCAACATGTGACGGATGCGTTTCAACTATGCACAAGACGTAGTATCCCGCCTTTTAACTGCATGAATTGTGATAGGTGGTCTTTAATGGAACGTGTTTTTCCATGTGTCATTTGACATGTTATTTTATCCTTCTTTACAAACATGCCGAGTCAGTCTTAACCTAAGTAAACAAACTTCTTTTCGACTTGATATTGGCCATTTTTGTAATCCCTCCCGCAAATATTGACACATATCATCACCACGTGTTGTGTTGTATTCCCATTTATGTTTTTCTAACTTAGGAACGAAACGCATCGGATCTATTTACATTTTTATGCTTATTAACAAATGCAATATATGCATGCATCTGCTGATTGCTTTCTTAAGTTTATTTCTAATTCAGCCAGAATTTAATTGTGGATTCTTTCTGATCATGTTGAAAAATAGCACAGGGCACAATTCCAGTTTAACTCCAAATCCCATATTTTAGTGATATATAGCTATTCTATATTTATGTATATGCAATGTTTTAATTTATAGCCTGACACGTTTTGCCAGTTATCGTCAAACCCTCTTTCACTTGAGACACACGGAACTCCAGTGCCTTAAGTTCTTTAATTTATTATTTTATCCTTTTCGGTTATTTTGACGTGTAGCTAGCAATCAAAATCTTTGCAACTGTAAGGAACCGATTGTGTGCGGTGGGTCTGCGAGGTAGATGTCCCTGCGTTGGTCTCCTTGTGACAGCTGAACGAGAAGAGGGCATGCCTTATACTGAACAGTAAACGACATGTTCAATATAGCTTTACGATATTTTTAGGAACCGTAAAATTGTTATCAATAACTCAAAAACTAATGACCAAAATCAAGGGAAATTTTCTATCATAATGTATCAAGGATAGTATTTAATTGGTTTATTTAAAATTGAATAAAAATCTAATGGATTACCTTCAATCACCCCTTATATCTACCCTGCATTTCTTATTCGTTTTAGTATTTAAACTATTCATCAAATGCACCATTTTTTTTTCTTATTTCATTGGGTGCAATCTCTTTAAACCTTTATAAAATGAAATCTCACTGGCGTATTCATGCAAAAACCTTAATAACTGCAAAATGAAGCCCATGTTTATTAATCGCCACCCACTTGCAATGAAAACTAACATTTAATTAAGTAAATATGCATGGACTTGACTGTTAGCATTTCTTGGGTATGATAAAGACGTGTGAGTGCTATGGCGAGGCTAATGTCTGGGGTAGGAATATATTTTCTAGATTTAAAGTAGCAAGTAACACCTTCACACTCCACTTTTTATCTTTATATTCGATGGCATACAAATATTTACAAGTCATAGTGAGTCTGTACAGACTTTTGCTCAACCAGTACATAATACACACCCTCCCCGAAAACAATGGTTGCATTTAGTCGTCCATCGTCGAATACCCACGGCCGATCGATATACCATCCATAGACCGTGGGATGGTGTGGAATATTACGCTATTGCATTGGTCGCATCACGTTTTTAAAACCAATCATAAAGGCCGTTTTACACAGCTGCCGGACGCAGTCATTTTTTTTATTGTTTACTCAACTTTCAAGCCTCCATGCCGAAGAGTGTTGCATTTATAAGTCGCGTTTTCATTGAATGATAATTATATTAATAACTACTGTATTACAGCGATGTTCTTTCCTATTTGTCATGAGGTGAACGGAATAAGTCAGAGGGTGTATTCGACGATGATAGTTGTCGTTCTGGCCATCTGCCTCAGTCACCAACAGTCAGGCTTCAACGGTACATAAAAGAAACAGAGTTATTGCCCTTTGGATTTCTTTATGATTGACAAAGTAGATTTTTTGTCCATGCTTTTTTTCTCAACAATGACCACCGGACGGAAGCCAATGTTACTTAATGGGAAGCTTTACTAGCAAGAAGATACGTAAACATTTTCACCGTTTTCAAGTTCCATGTTTTATCACCCAAATCATCTAACCTCATAAGTACACTTAAATAAAGCCCATTTAATCATACAAGAGGAGAAACTGTTTCTACGTTTGTACTCGTCTTTCTTACTATATGCTAACGTATTTATGACACATTCATTTTTGCTAAATATAGTACAACAGAAACCGTGTATGTTGTGGGTGAGATAGATCGTGATAGATATAAGTAATGTCAGTCAAGTGGCGATGCCACGGATGGACAAGACCTAAAAGCTATGTAATCTGTAATTTCTAAATCAGTTACGAGCATACACATCTAGTTACGCGACATTCCATACTTACTTCCAGATCATGTAGATCTAAATAAATACGATTCCAAATCCCCTAACCCTAACAACACACAGGAGCAAAATACTAGTCCAACTTTCAAACCGTCGCGAAGGATTACTCGTAGTTAAAAATATTGCTTTCCGTTCGAAATAAATTGAAGAAGGCATATTAAAAAATACGATTCTTCTAAATTTGTACCATTCTTCTAAATTTGTAAAATGGCAAAGTGAGGGGCCAAATTGTGATCAAAATTGTGGAAAAAAATAGTGTTAAGTGTTAACACTATTTTGTAAATTTCGGTTAATTTTGATTCCTGCTGATATCGTGGATCTAAAGTTTGGTCTAAACCTATGTGTTTAATTTTACCTCTCATCTTCAGTAATGTAGTCCCGTACAAACTCTCTAATATCTGATGATAGAAAAGTGCTGTCAAATGTGGGAAAGAAAGAGTATGGATAAATGGCAGCCATTAAAATCACCAGAAAATAAATTCAATAACTTCATACAATTAAAATGTTTGAACTAGTAAATGGAATATTTACATGTCACTTTTGAAAGAGTTCGCCGTGCCTGTATTGATCATATTGGACAAATAAATCGCCACAAGCAAAGTACAAGGTAAATGAGGCTTTATTTCTAATGAAGAATTCATCATTTATAATCTCTCACAGCATAACTCCACTTATGGAAGTGTATTATGACCATCAACCTAGAGTGTATGCAATACACGAACTTCGATTCTATGTTGTTATGTTAAAATAGTTCCATTCTTTCGTTACCAGAGAGCACAAAATAAGGAAGGTGCGTAAAAATATTAAAAGTGTATTTACTTCTCGATGAGATGGTATTTCATATCCACTCATAACAAACAATTACCCTTTTTATAAACATTCAATACATTGAGCTTTATATGCGTTGATAAGCTTTGGGAAAAAAAATGAGATTAGCATACCACACTATCTCATTGTACTGTACCTCTCTAGCTTTGCGCAAATAGGGAACCTTAGTTCAAAACGAATCGCCGCTATGTCTAAAGGGTAAAAACAAACAAAATCACCCATTATTTTCAATATCATTTTTTTTTGTAAAAATAAGTCTTACTGTTGTTTCAAAACATACACTTTAGACAAATCTGAAAATACGGACAAAATAATACTTCATAAATAGACACAACAATAAAATGAAATCAACAATTTCTTAAACCTGATAATCAAAATACATATGTACGCAACTGCAGCCACGGCTTACATACATTATAATATGTACATCTCATATACCTGTCACTTCATCTGCTGGTATCCGTAGACGATTTAACAAATAAAAAAGTGAACTGGCTCGATATCCACCAACAATACTTAGTTCTTAGTAATACTTAAATTCTTAAACTAGGTAAACACACATTCCACTATTACTATTTATGAAATATTCAAGTACACGACTAAGTTGAAATGAATTATTACCTTAATAACTAACAATAATTGATAAGAAATGAAACATTTGGTTATTCTTTTAGAGAAACGAGAGTTCTGAAATTCGCCCTAAAGTATTTAAGTTTTACTTAGTGCTAAGGATTGTTGGTGGAATTCAACCCAGTTACCTTACACTGTGATGTTAAATGAAAAATATATACATGCAAATAATGAAAAAGAATGAGGTAATACCAAAACAAACGAATGTAAACCTATTATTAGTTGTTATTGTTGCTTTATTGTTGTTGTTTTTTTTGGAAAAAAGATGGAACATTTTCTAAAACAGCATTTCGAAGAGGATGTTAATAGGAATATTTCATTGCGATATGACAATACCTTAATGCAAAGTTTTATAAAAGAAAACATGGTAGGACAGCTTAGAGATTGTTTAAGAAAGACAATATGTGGTGCATTTTGCTTTAGAGGAAGAGTAATTAATAGATCAATGGAAAGAAGTATAAGCCTTAGCCGAGATATGCGCATATTCTTATGTAGTATTTATCTCCCATTTTGCCATACTGTGAAGACATTCGAAAATCACAGCTTAAAGTTATCCAATTTTAAACTGGTTGTTAAGGCACCTTGTACATTAATTTACTTAACGCCAAAACACGTATATCCTCGCCCCGAATGTTTGTCGGGGGTTGTTTAACTACGGTAACTATTGAAAGAAAGATTCACGTGCATTTGTTTGTCGGAGGAATGTAAAGCCTTTCACTTGTTAAACCTATATGCATAATCATTTCGGGGCGTTTTGGCGTCATGTTAATTCCAATCATGAGCAATTGTATATTTAAAGCCTCTCTCCCACGAATACTGCATATCCCCATCAGCGCTAGTCACGTAAAAATCACGGGTCATCTCACTTTACCTCGTCTCAAATTTGTTTGTGGGGGCCTCCGTGGCCGAGAGGGTAAAGTCGCTGACTTTAACACTCACTCAGCCCCTCACCGCGTGGGTTCGAGTCCCGGCAGAGTCATCCGGATTTTCATGTGAGGAAGTCTTCTAGCTGGCTTGCCGTAGGTCGGTGGTTCAACCCGGATGCATCCGTGCATTCGGGGTCTTCCTCCACCTGCAATTAGCCTGACGCCGTTATATGACTGAAATACTGTCGAAGTGACGGTAAACTTAAATAAGCAAGTCAATATTGTTTGTATAAGAGTTAGGCATACATGAGGTTACTGTATGGTTATCACAAACCTACCTGGATGTCATGATAGCTTAGTGATTAATTCACTGACTTTTCACTAATTCTACCATAGTTCTGCCATACGCTTTTAATTAGTGAAAGGGGCATTGGTTGCATATGGTTATGGATAAGTGGCTGGCAGAAATATGCCATTATGATTATAATTCAGTTATAATACTGAATTCAATTTAAAATCTCGTGAATTACATTTAGTTGTCGGCTGCAAAATTTTACTCTTATAATTATTATACTTCAAGATGGAATTTTCTAACCTTATGATTGAATATCGTCCAAATTCCCTTGTTATTTGATTTTAATACAGTTAATAATTATAGTTACTCAATACCAAAACATCGGCAAAAAATGCTCTTTTCAAGAAAAAAAACAACGTTTCATAACAATAACAATATGATGGCTGTACAATTATTTACAATATAGAAGCTTTAAATTTCACGTTTTCCCCTTGTAAAGGCAGTTCTTGTCAAATTAGCGGAAATGAATGGCTTAAATTGTTAATTGAATGTCCCCTCGGAAATCTACATACATGTCTTAATTTGTCAAAATCCGTAAATAGGAGATATCTACGTACTGGAAAATACAGACGTGCAATGCTAACCGTCAGCTGTGAATTTGCAATAGTGTTATTTACCATGATGTCCACGGGTTCGGGTACCTTTTGCTGTAGTGTTACGTGAACTACGTGGTTTATAACACTAATACAACTCCATAGCTGACTGTAAGCATAGGTTGGTTACCGACAAGCAACTCGCTGAGTCATCACATGCACTAACGTTATCTATCGGTATACATTAAATGATATCTATACTGAAGGGGAAAGAAATGCAGGGTATAGAAAATTAAGTCAAACTCAGTCATTTATAGTCTGACTTTACTGTAAACTACATTTGACAAGCCAATCCTCAATTAAGAAGTTCCATTCTTTTTCAAAGCGTTCTTATGCCAGCATCTAAATTCGGGTTGAAACCGAGGAACATTCTATCCATGCGCTACCTTTTCTTTTTAGTACAGCTCACTGCTACCGTGTTTAATATCGACAAGTTTGATATGGGGTGACAACACATTTTAAAATCGATAGATATCAAAATGTTCTACATTTAAAGGTATACATGATCGATAGCACATTATTGTCTAAAATGTTTAAGTAAATAAATTAAGAAAGAGCGTGAGGTAATTTTGATTCGATATATAACAAAGCAAATGAACGTGGCCACACACACACACACACACACTGAAAAACAGAGGATTTTTTTTCTATTTTTGTAACACTGCATGCGTGGTTGTAGACAACGTCTGAGACCCACGTCCAATGATAATTTCATCGGCCGTGGGATTATACGGTCAATTTCTGTCGTTTTAGTACTACAGCAAAGTTGCAATTTGATTGGATGCCCCGAATAGCTCGGGGCAAATTGAACAGCCAATCGTATGGCCTGTTCTTCTCTGCTGTAGGATTGATCGCAATGTCTACCTCTTTGGCAAAGTGTACTCGGTTTGTTAACCGCGTTTTTATTGGTCGGTATTTATATCGACTTACGCTTAAAAACGACGAAATGTTAACGTATTTACCCACGGCTGATAGATGGAGTGAAACGTAACAAATCAGGCGTGGGTCTCAGACGATGGGTTGTAGATAACACTTCACAAATGGCGAATGTTACCAGACTGAAAAAAGCATTGAGGACACACACTGAATAAAATCAACGAATCAAAACATTTGAAATAGCTTGCCGTGGTATCGGCCACCTGTGCAGTAAACCTATTTAAACATGAAGGGAAAAAACCCCCAAAAAACACATGTATGTTAACCCTTTCCCTCATAGAGGACACCATGAAAGGACCTATGCGAACAGCATAAAACCAGATCAGCCTGCGAATAACTCGCAGGCTGATCAGGTTTTATGCTGTTCGCTGCTCCTCAGTGGTCTGGAAATGAGGATTTTGTAATTAAATTTGGTAAGGTTTAACTGTGGTTTTCTGCAGATCAGGCTTTATGTGGTACCTACTGCATGAGTGCGTCAAAATGAGTCTATATGAGGAAAGGGTTAACACCAAATTGAACCTCAGTTATAGAAATGTTTCGAAGAGGCCACTTTGTTATTATTTTCTAAGCTGGACGCTTAAGCCAGGTTTGACTGAACACAGAGGCAGGCAGACGGACGAAGAATGAGCGAACGATTCAATTTAAGTCACATTCTGTCAGTTTATAACAACGAATACAGATTAATGAGGTTAACAAAATAAGGTAACTTACACAAAACACATAACAACATATAAAAGGCAGGAGCTGGTCCATCCATCAAAACGTACTTCCTATTCTAGAATCTTGTATCACAGACATGTTTATCCCGTCCTTTACATCCTCGTCTCTTTTACTAATGCTTTATTTTTAATCTTCTCCGTTTTTGCAGCCATGGGCTTTATAAAGCTCCGCCTTAAACGTCCATCTTTATCGAGCGTCCATTTACACAAACAATTCGCTTGATCCGTCGAAGCATCCGACGAAACGTGATCCGACGGTTTACTCCGCACCCGACGATTGCTGTTAATGCTGTCGGCGAGATGCTGAGACTGCTGCAGAAAGACGGGGTCTGGTTTGGAACAAAGTCGATGCCAGGACTTCTTGATTTCCATCTGTACCTGTATACAGAGGACATATCAGATTTTAAAATATGTCGCTTAATGAAGATGTCGATAACTTGTCATGTTTTTCGATGAATTGTAGTGTAAATGACATTGAATGCGGTGACAAGAGAAAGTTCATTTAATTCGAGTTGGATAAATGATGATTGTATGTTTGTTTTTGGGGTTTGACTTCCCGTCGACACACATTTAGAAGACAGATATAGTGCAACTCGCAGTAGACATGTGGCATGATATTACATCCAGTAACATTATCCTGACACCGGGTCACCAGTCCTGGAACTATCCGTATATGCTGAGCGACAAGCAAGGGAGCTATATCAGTTTCAATTCTACGACTATGGTATGTCGCGGCCGGCGTCGAAGCCACAACCTCCCGATTTCAGGCCGGACGCTCTAACCTCTCGGTCACCGGGACCGGCTTAGATGAGCGGTGTCTGAAACAGTTTAAGCCATATGCGATGTTGGAACGCCTAAGTACTTTTCCCCCATGAAAATATAGATGTATATGTTGAATGTTTATTCAAAATCAAGATTACATCGTTCATAATTGCTGATATTGTTTTAAGATTAAAGTTCATTTGATGACACATGTACACACCTCTGTATTTGACTTAGTGAATCATGTCGTGTATTCATACTAAACCGTGTGCAACCGGTCGCTGAATTGTCTTAGGACCATAGGACCTTAGGCAGCTTATTATTTGCTCATATCGACTTTTTGAAGCCGCGCGCGGCCAACGAGACTTCAACGAGACCCGGACAAGATTGGAAATCAAGTACACATTTATGGTAAGTTCCAATAGATATTAAAAGAAATATCAGTAAGCAATCATTTTTTGAAGATTTGTGTTACTAACAGTCAAATACCCTTACCGGAACAAATCACGGGTTAATTCTGCATGTATGTATCTTGACGTTTTCTCATGCCGCGCTTGGTCATATCGGATCAATTCTCTCTCTCTCTCTCTCTCTCTCTCTCTCTCTCTCACAATTATAATTAAACTAAAAAAGTACTCTAATCATGCATTCGTCCTCTTTTTTCCTTCATCTAAACTCACTTAAGCTAAAATTAGTAGTTCTACTAAAATATTTGGAAAGTAATTGTTGTTTGGTAAGCCCAAGCCCCACCGAAATGTCCGAAAAGTATAAGAGAGAAGTTTTCGTGAGGATTGATATTCGTGAATAAATCCCTCCAAGAAATCGACGAAAATAGTGTCCCACGAAAATTAATGATTTCAGTGTATGTATACTTATGCTGAAATCAACTTCACCAGCCAGTACGAAAACCAGTAGGTGCGGGAGTCACATATAAGGACCATCTCAAAATGCATTATTTTTTACATGCTGGTTCCAAAATGTCTACCAGTAGAGCAGCAATCTCCAAGCAGAGTTGTCGTTCGTTCCTCACATAACATCTCTGCAATGGGCTCAATGACAAGAATCTTGTCAAAACAGAAAACACTTATAAAACGTGGATTTAAGTGTATTTTAAGGATCAAAAGTAGAGAAAGATTGAATAAATACTTTTTGAATCATCATAAAACGTGTGTAAAATATTAATATTTATTGTTATTATGGGAACTATTTCATGCCTTATTTCGCCGATGAGCAAAACATGCCGCAAACGCTCGTCTGCAAATGTAAATATTTACAGACTCAGCTGGATGTCGTAATTTATGACCAGCTTTTTATTTTCATAATTTGTAATTTTGATGACCATTCCGATAAGGTTCAGTGGTGCCATTTCTATATATTTCGCAGTTTATGGAGCCTATTTAGTCGTCCTTCAAATTAAATATTTAAACAACGGTCTGGATGACGTCATTTATTTGGAACTAATTTCTGAGCCCACCACAGAGGTGAATGCAATGTTAGCCGATGTGTAAGCGAGTGGTAGAGCAGCGAAACAGATATTACACCATTTCCCTCTAGAGAGGTTTTGACGGAGAATCACGACAACTAAATCCTTCAGTTTAGTAACTATTGAATCGATCCCCACACGATTTTCTCTCACATATCCGGCATGGAGAGTGAGTGAGTGTTACCGTCCATCTGCTTCATGCATCACGTGCAAGTCGTGGTCTTGCTGACATTCAACCCACCAGTTTTCAGAAATCGCGTCTTTCTGACAAGGATGTGGTTGAACTTAATTCATTGTTTATTACAAGTAACTTTAAATGCCGTGGACTGAATAACTAAAATATTAATTTTGAATGAAGTCCGATGTCAGTTATCCCGGATAAAGAATATGTTTGCTTTACCATTCCTAATTTTGAAATCGGGTAAGTTAGCTAATAAGTTGGGGTGTTTTGTACTACAGAAGATATGTGATTTATAAAAAAAGCAGATCTTTTAATGATATACAGATTTTAGTTTATAAGCCCATGTGGTTACAATTCAATTAAATATGGTAACTTGGAGGAAATAATTTGATACCCATACATATACAGACACTTTGAACATAAGAAAACAGATACACAAACAAGATGGCCCAGAATCGCTCACCTGAGAAATATTGCCTTCATTGCCTTTTAAAACAGTGGCATACTGAAAGCAAAATCCGAGTAAAGGTATCGCAAAATAATCGTAATTCCACTCAAAAACGGCACCCGTGGTCCAAAATTTGATAGTCAAAGCCATAAAATCAAGTGGCCCCTACGGTGGGATGAATTTTGACCCCAGAACCATGATCTGAAAACATGGTTCAGTTCCACAAAACTATGTTACATACTAAATAGCTAAACATATGATCTGACAAGATATATTAAAGATTCCAGTAAAAGTATGTAGTCTAACAAATTAAGTGACGCCTGGGGCGGGGCCATTTTTGACTCAAGGGCCAAGATTTGAACAAACCTGGTAGTGGTTCACCAGAACATGTTACATACCAAATATCTAAATTCCAGGCCTTGTGGTTTCTGACAAGAAGATTTTTCTAGTTTTTACTATGATGTACGTCTACGTAAAATCAAGTGACCCCTGGGGCGGGGTAAACTTTGACCCCAGGGCCACGATCTGAACAAACATGGTAGGTGTCTATAAGGCCATGTTACTTTATAAAGTGACACCTGGAACAAACTTGGTAGAGGTTTATAAGACAATGCCACACACCAAATATCTAAGCTCTAGGCCTTGCAGTTTCTGAGAAGAAGATTTTACCTTAAAAATATATTTTAGATCCTGTGACCCAGATATGCAATAGACCGGAACCAATTGAACAACTTTGGTAGAGCTTCATGCAAGGAACATTACAGGCAAAATTCATCAAATTTGCCCCTGAGGTTTCAGAGATGTTTAAAGAAAATTGCGCCGGACGCACGCACTGACGCACGGACGACAAAAGGCGATCACAATGTCAAACTTTCAAAAGCTATGTACTCATATAAACTACTGATCAATGTTTCGTGATTTCGGCCTCTGGTTCTAATTGAATATTAAACTGAAATATAGTTAGTCAAAAATTACTTAGATTTATATATTCGTAATTGAATATTGGCTAAATGTAAACAATGTTTGTTATTATACAAACACATAAGTGAACCAACTTACTTCTTGATTTAGGAAACAAAATAACACTGCCACCAGGAAACCCTGAAAAATATAAAGACTGGTAGAGATTCAGATATTTAAACATTTTCACTTACTAAAACATACATTAAGTACAACAAATATTCCAAACTTACACTTTCATGGACCCGTGTTCTCGAAAAATTAATGGTACATAAATATAATTTTCATACTCAAACTCAAACTATGCCCATTAGTTTCAATAGGAATTGAGAATAATACTCAAATATGAGCCTGGTATCGTACTTATTTATAAGTATTTTTGAGGACACTTGGCCATATGGTATATCTATGTGCTTGACGTCGTGCCTGTCGAGGCAGTTCTAGGCTCCGTGTTCTCGAAAGATACGATTTCATTCTTATACTCAAGTATTTGCTCAAATTCGAGTTAATTCTGACTTTTGTATTTGTGTATTATTATTCAAGAAAATATTTCTCACTCAAAAATCATAAACTTTTAATTCGAGTGATACGGAGTATTCTCAAACACTGTCTCAAGCGTAACTGAAGACGAAATTTGACTTAGCAGAGACTAAGTTGATCATAATAGTAATACTAATGTATGAGTTTGGGTTTGAGTACGTTTTTCAATACTTTACTTGGGGCCAGTGGATTGACTGACTCCGAATCCGGACACGGTGAGTGGTGGGTGTGTATGCCACTGTCTGTGGTGAGATGTGTAGAACATTTACCAAAAGATGACTGAAATACTCGCACTGCCAGTGAGACATACATCACATTCAAACGAACAGACAAATATACTTGTAAAGATCATCTAAAGGGGACTGATCTACTCACTGAGTAGAATCTACGTCACGTGATCCATTTTTTTTTCAATAGACAGAAATTTTTGATATCACAATACATAACTGTTCTAGCGGTTTTGGTTTACCACAAAACACGTTCAAAGAGATATCAAAATATATTATAGACGTATACAAACTACGTCAGTGTGTGGCATTCGCCCTCACCCCTTGGACATGGCACGGGTATTAAAATTGAGGCTTATAATTCCATAGCCATTCGGCAATAATTCCATCATAAATAAAACTCTACTCTCTTATATAATAGAAATAAGATACGGGAAGTAACTCCTGATTTAAAGTTTAAGACTATTTGAATCATCTCCCTGTCGTTTTGCAGTGTCAGTGAAAAAGAAAACATTTTGCCCCTTTTCGAGTTACAGTCTTTTACTTTTATTATATATTTTTACAATTATTTGCTACTAAATGCATTTATATGTTTTAGGCTCACCAATGTAAGTGCTGACATTGTCTTTTCTACCACCGATAGCCTATCATAGTGTAGACACCATTTTATGAAAACGTTCTAACATTTATAATACTTTACGACGTCATTTAGGAAAACCGGCTTAAATTCCACCAACAAAACTTAATGCTCAGTAATACTTCATTTCTTAAACTAGGTAGATACATATTTCACAATTTCTATTTTATGAAATATTCAAGCACATGACTACGCTGAAATGAATTATTGCTTAATGTATAACTAACAAAAAATATTCAGAAAGAAAACATTTGAGTATTTTCATTAGAGAAACAAGATTAATGAAATTCGCCTTAAGTATTCAAGTTTTACTTAGCACTAAGAATCCATGCGCGATAAATCGCAGATTAATGCACAGTGTCGAAATCAGATGTGTTGCAGGCTAAATAAGAAAGCATCTACTGAACGCAACATCACAAGCTAGTGGAAAGAGTATTGTTTTGTTTATATATGTTAGGGAGAAAGGCCGAAAACTGCCCAATCTTTCATAGATAAGACAGGTCGAGGACCGTATGGCCGAGGTGTACTTTCTATTTAATGTCTGATGGTATGAGGCCTTTCTCACACTTAAACATTTTCTCTTTATCATAATGTTTGACATCACAAAATACACAAAAGGAACAACAGATACCAGTCATTCCTGATTTCTTTTGTATTTTGTATTTGTATTGGGGTTTACCGTCGCTGCGATAGTATTTCAATCATATAGCGACGTCCAGCTAATTACAGGTGGAGGAAGACCCCGAGCACACAGAGGTACCCGGGTAGAACCACCGACCTACCGCAAGCCAGCCGGAAGGCTTCCTCACATGAAAAATCCGAAGTCCCTACCGGGATTCGAACCCACAGCGCTGAGGGGCTGAGAGATTTGTGGTCCACGACTGTAACCGCTCGGCCACGGCGGCCCCGATTTCTTTTGTTGAAGCAATACTAGATACATACAAGAAACACAAGGAAATGGAATTCTGCGTGGGTTTTTCGTAAACATTTGGGGCCAGATATAATTATTTAATTTAAATATACATCAAGTTGATACTGTACAACATTCCACGTGATGTACTAATTTAACAAAGTAAAAAAACACATATTTCGTTTCTTTGGACTTAAATATACTGTGAAAACATAGATTTTCGTGGTTCACTAATTTTCGTCGATTTCGTGATGGGTTTTGTCTACGCATATTAATCCCCAGAAAAACTTGTATCTTTTATAGACCTCACGTTTTCAAGAACATAGATCCACGAATAAATGTTCCCACGAATTTCCCCTAGGTACCTAATCAACGAAATTTAATGTCAACGAAAATTAATGATTTTATAGGACACCATCTTTCTCATCAATAAACACAAGATATATATTTAACATAATCATGGGGCTTTCGTGGCCGACAGGGTGAAGTCAGCGACACTCACTCAGCCGCTCACCGCGTGGGTTCGAATCCCGGCAAGTTCTTTCGGATTTTCATGTGAGGAAGCCGTCCAGCTTCCACCTGCGGTAGGTCGGTGGTTCTACCCGGATGCCTCCGTGCATTCGGGGTCTTCCTCCAATGTAATTAGCTGGACGTCGCTATATGACTGAAATACTGTCGCAGCGACGGTAAACTAAAAAAATCAATCAATCAACCATTAACATAATCATATCACAATAGCACAAAAGGAAAAATAGAAGAAAGAAGGTACATAAAAATATCAACTTGGTTAATTAATTTAATTGAAAGTATTTCTTATTTTTTATGGCTCTTTCACAGATGATCGGTTAAAATAAAATTTAAAAAAAAAAAAAAAAAAAAAAAAAATCCATTCTCCCTCGTCAATGTTGTTGAAGTATTTGTTTTCTGGCAAATAAACTCGGAAAGTGTAGGCCACATTACAGAGGAAAATGTTATTTTCGTAAAACGCAAGTTCGACTTAGAATACGAGACTCTAGAAAAGTCCCGAGAAATCGAGGGAATGATTTCGTCTGAATATCATGTCTCAGTGTCCAACCACCGGATAGGGACCATGTGTTTCACCTTTATAAACCGGCTTTGGTGGCGCTTGGCTGTGAAGCCGAGAGTTGTGGGTTCGATTCCCATGCACTAGGGCCGGGCACTGTCCCCGTGATGAATGACTTACAATTTCTTTCTGATGGTAACTCGTATTACACCGCTGTACTTAGTTAACTACAGAGATGCGTGCTAAAGTTTCGGTACTGTCAAAATCCCGGGGAAGAGTTGTTAGGTGAACTGGACATCTGTTAGCGTTTGATGGCATAAAATGGCGTTAAATGATTCAAATCAAATTAAATAAACCAAGTTTTACACACAAAATGAAGAACATAAAATTAAAAAGGACACATGCTGTCACGTTTAAAGTTTTTTTTTTTGGTTGTTTGTTTGTTTGTTGTTTTTTTTATTTTCACGGGGGAAGGATAACATCGTGTTGTTCGAAAATACGTCTACTCTTCTGGGGGAACCTCGACTACCCTCGCAGCCACGTTAAAAGAGTGCTACAAAGCAACGAAATCGGTTTTGTGTCCGCATTTTTTTTAACTACACGGGTCCAATTATTCATAACTGAGGGTTATTTTATTTATCTTTTGAGTTTATGGTGTGTGGCGGTTATACGAACGCTCGGAAGGAAGATGCTGTTCATACAGAGGAACACGTGGAAAGCGTGGTATATGGCACTAGGCTAAGACAAGTGGGGATCTTGGCGTCTTTCATGCCCGATTCAATGTTATTAAAGCATTTTCGTGACGCAATCCTTTGTTATTTCAGTACATTATTTTGAACATTGTACTGTATCCATCTAAGAAGTTAATTGTAATCCAATAATAACATTTTCCCCTCCAGCGTTCTAGAGTATCCGTCTATTACTTCTACAAAGAAATTCAGGAATGATTCAAATACCTATTGCTTATTTTGTGATGACAAATATTATAACAATGAGAAAATGTATAAAGTGTGAGAAACGTCTCAAACTATCCAATATTTCATTGAAAACACACCTGCATATGAAATAGCCTTAAATTTGTACAAAACTGGATCACTGTAATAAATCTGACTTACCAACAACCGAAATAGTTCAGCGGCACTCTTATGTTTATATAACATGTGTTGTTGATTGTAATAGATCACATAAATCTATTTATTCACGGTCGTAATGAGTCATTCAGTATCCCGTCGTACACCGGGGAGGTTTCTTCATGATTTTCTCGTGCTCAGTGAGCACGTGGGCTATTGTTATTCGACGGTTCGACCAGACGGCGAGCAGTGTTTTCCCACGCACCCAGTGAATAATTATGTCATTGATGATTTTCTGTCATCGTCGTTAATGTACAGTTCTATGATGAAAGGTTGCGACAGGGTGATTCCAGAGTGACTGGTGCAGTAATTCAGGACATTTTTAACCATGAAGGGTTCATCTTTTTTTGTTAGTGAATCTTTGCTGGGCATAATATTACAGCTATTTTGGAACCATTGCTTCGATTGATTAAAGTCCCCTTGTCGAAACCACTCCTAACTATTTGTTTCGTTGGTTTTTTTTATTATTATATCTCATATATTTATTTTAATCCCCCAATTTTTTTTGGTTTTTTTTATTATTATATCTCATGAAGTTAAATAATAAAGTATTTATGTTTGGATGAAATTAAATGTAAGGAAAACATAAACTACGCCAGCCTGTTACGCTCGTATATTGTTTAAATGTCATTACAACATCTTGTGCAGACCACAGCCTTCTTTTAGGATGTAGATCTCCATAGTAACCAGTAGTTGGATATGTATGACTGTAAACTTTCTTAAGATAGTAAAGGAAATCATTTCTAATATACACCAAACAAGTGGTATGTTACAAACCCGCCCTAAAACTATACTCTGTATATATACTGAGCGCCAGGCGATTCCGTGGCTCTAAGAACCCAGTACGTTGAACTAGGGAAGACCATATATAAAACTGGAGCAGACTTCTCCACAGTGTTAAAGTTGCAGTCAAGACTTCCTCTTTAGAACAGTCACATTATGCGATCGTTTTTGATAATAGTAATGCAGTCTGCATATGTATTTTTGCGCATGCGCCTCATAAAAAAATGAACCATGAATTAAAATATTTGGGCACATAAATAGTCTTCAATGGGATTCGACTGCCTTTCTATTTACGCATATTTACTCACATGTAATGTATTCATTAGCTTTTCTACCGTTTTAACTTGCGTAATTGTTTGGGAAAATTCGCTGAAATATCAGTTTTGTTCACAGTTCTACATCGACTTCGGTTCTATTTATTTATTGTCCCATGCCCTCGATGAATCGAATGTACACTTTTCTGCTCTTTGTGAAAGAAAAACAACAACAAAAAAAACAACAAAAAACAAAAAAACATGCAGTATTATCCTTACAAAGCATTTGACCTCTCACTGGCTTCTTTTACTTAAAGTCTTGCCCCCCCCCCCCCCCCCTTGAGAATCGAATCAACAAACTTCATATCCGAAGTAATTTACCCTACCAATGTGTCAAGATGCCCTTAGTTTCAGTCTGTGAGTGCCATATATATGTAATTAATTAATTGAGAGTATTAAATATCTTTAAGTGACAGAAAATTGATCGCAAATAACTTCCATAAGCACCGGATCCCATCTATCTAATGTATTCATTTCAGTATTGTGTCAGTTTAATGTACTGTTAAGGCACTTAAATTTATCTTGGCAGATGTCTTTGAATAAATAAACATGTTTTGTATTTCAGATATTTGAGAATGGATCTATCAGGAACAAACTAATGTGAGTCAAATCCATTAACGAAGAATAAAAAATGGCTGGAAACAGAAGTTGGTAACATACGAGAATAAATCTGACGCAAGTAGCCGTGATCTACATGAGAAACATGCTCGTAGAAAGGACACGCGAGACACACTGACGTGTCTGAATCTCACATTTTTATTTTGAGATCAGTGCAAAAGTGTGACCATATTAACTTTCTAGGTATCGTTGACTCGTTGCATATTGCTTGGATTATCTGTTAAGTTAAACAAGTCTAGGCAACATTTTATGCATCCTCTTGAAGTGTGTTCCACAAATAAAATATGCAAAACAAAGTAAAGATTTCGAGAGGCGTACGTAGTGAGAGATTGCCACATCTTCTATATAGACAAAGAAGGAAATTTAAACTGTTCAATATATTTTTTTAAAACATTTTTACGGAAATGCTAAAATATCACATTCAGGGGCAGATAACTCAAAAAGTAGGATGGTGACCCCACATTTTTCCCTTAAAAATGTTTCTTTTATGATTCTCCATAATCATGCAAAGTTTTAAAAACATCTATTGAACAGTTTAAATTTTCCTTCTTTGTCCATATAGAAAATGTGGCAAACTGTCTATACGCCCTTTAGTCAGCTGTTCAATTAGTTTTGCCATCTTTTTATTGTAATGAATACACGCATTATGTCTAAACTAGATCCTATCTTAAGAAAACTCATTAACTTCAATAAAAATTAATGATGTTTTTCTTTGGCGTATGAGAAAAAGAAGCTAGTGCGTTCTGATTTCGGATGAATAGAATCTAGTAGTACCATTCATAGTCAGAGACTCGTTTCGTATCTTTTTCGAATTTGTTTAATATTTTTAGTAAACCATGTTAATCAGGTAGTTTGATATAAGTATAACTAGAATCGTTCTTATAATGCTAAGTGCGGTAAATTCTAATATGAAGGATATGTGATGGCATAGGGTATTTAAATTAATCTTTATACGTCGACTTAAATGTATACAACCTCCTCTCGAAGGTTCCTTGGATCTGGGACCGGGGCGTGTGTTTGTTTGTACTGGTTTGACACCCTGGCCACCTATCCTGAATGTGAAGCAAGGTAAACATGCAAGTGCCACCCTTAATGACTTTAGTATATTGATTTCGGGGATGGAACCCACGACCTCTCGATTCTTTGGCGGATTCCCTATTGACAAGTAAGAGCAGTTACGGAAGGTAATGTTATAATACAGTCCTGATACGCGTATTTGTTTCAAGTAATATGACAGTCGACAATGTGCTATGTACAATTCTTATATAAATAGATGAATAAATGCTCTGCCTCCCTCCGTCTATTCATATCTACCGTATTCCAAGAGACCTAATCTCCATTGAGTCATCCTCACCAAAATAACTTCTTTTGTCCATCGTGTTTGATTCCTAACCTGATCATTTGCTTGTACTTTTTTTTTCTTAATAATTATGTAAAATCATTTACATTTTGTATATTCGAACATATTTTAATATATGTATTAAGGGATACATGTTTCGAAACTCCAAGGCCTACTTAAAATTAAACGATTGTTTTCTCGGTTAAAACAACCCAGGAAAATATAACCTGTGGAAAATTTTACACAATTATATTACTGAGAATGAATGATTTAATCTTACATAGTCAATAAACATAGAACTCTTTATGCACAATACACATGCGTATAAAAATCCAAGACGGAATTTAAAGTTTGAACCTTTCAGAACATCTCAACAAGCACCATAACGGTTATATATAAATTTCTATTCCCACCAACTTTGTACGTATCTTTATTTCAACAATGGCAAATCAAAATATTTCAACCGTATGTTCTCAATTTGTGTTCCGTATATGACATTTGCGAAGACCCTAGGAGCGAATAAACTTAAACGCATTAAAAAGTAAGTGTTGAAAAGATAAAATAGGTTAACAGGTTGAAATTTTAAACATATACGAAGGAAGATGGTCGTTTATGATAACAACCGGAATATCATTGCCCGGCCTAATTAACTTAAACTATAAAATCCACCTGCGATCTGTACTATTTGATACACATATGCATAGATTTCTTTTTTTTTAACTGGATTCAAACGCATCATATATAAATACGCACAGTTCCAGACAATGAGCTTTTTTAATCTTAAATGCTTCAATAGATAGCAAACATCAATTTCAATCTTCGCACATTTTATCTTGTGTGTATTTGTCACTGATCTAGCCAAATATCTCCTCATTCCACGTCGTAGAAATTGAACTGATTTGTATGCTAAATGTTGAAATATTCAAAATTAAAAAGTGTACACTTTCTTTTGGAACTGAACGTACATGTAACAGAAACAAGATGGCCACGGTAGCCGTTTATTCGCGTCAATGAGTGCAAAGAACCTGAAATCTGTATAATACTGAAGTATCAAACATCTAGCTTACACCCAGGGGCTTCATGTTTAAATATCAAAGTCGTCATAAATAATTACCTTACTGACATAATTTGATATCGAATGAAATATTTAGGCATTGTATTAGAGGAAGAAGTTTGATGAATGAAATATGCCTATATGTATTTCCCTTACATACAACCGCTTAATAGTACAAACTGTTCTTCACTTGTCTTTTCTTTATGTTTCTTACATTGATCACGACGACCTGCGTCTGTTATTTCTCCTCGTATGTCAACATTTTCATCCGCAAGCCATTTATTGTTCTTCCAAAATAGATTTGGCTTCCTTTGGTTTGTTCACTATATATCCTTCTAAAGTGTCTGAATGCAAACCTCCTTTATTTATTCAATAGCATCTGCTAAAATAAATCCAATTGCCTTTTTACTTCATAAAAATGTCACATCACTAAAGCAAACAAGTTAGAAGGCTGTACAGATTGAAATGTTTATCTTATCTACGGAAATAACAGTCTAGAATTAATTAGTAGCGTAAAACGATATTTAATACACAATAATAGTTACTTACATATGACATTGCCCCATACGGAAGGCACCGTGATCAATTTGTAAGAGAACAATAAATGGCTCGCGGATGAAAAGATTGATATCCTTCCTCAGGAATATTTTGAGCTACAAACAGTTGCCGTATAAGTTCATAGAAAAGAATGGTTAAGTTTTTACACAGACAACCTGAGACATTTGTAGCGTGTCTGCGTAACGAAAACTTGCTACCCCGTCAGCTGGTTCGCCCCCTTACATCTCACCAGATAAAGCATTGAAATGTGCGTTAGAATGCAATGAAGTGTTTTGAATATTCTCACGTGCAAGATGTGCCAGGAGAGAAATACCACTTAGTCCAGTACGTGCATAACTAGAATGAAAAGCTTGTTAACTTACTGCCGTATCACTTCACACACCAAAAGGTAACAAAGTGACGGAAAACTCTCCTCCATCCAAAAAACGTAATACTTACAGAAGTATATATGTGAAAGATTGATATCTTTCCACGGGGTTAAGAAAAAAATAAAGGGGGTAATACAACACAAGTGTTTACTAATTACCAACTTGTAGACAAAACTAAAATAACAAATGAAATCATATATCATATAAGAAATATACAATTATTTTAGCACCAGCTGCATGTTAGTCGGAACACCACGATATACAAAGCAAAATCGTTTCACATTTACAGACGGTGACAGACAGGCAAATATTGTAAAACATACACAGATATGAAACTTACTTGGAAAGAATTGAAAAACATTTCAAAGTACAACTTGACGAGTTCAACCGCTGGATTAACATTGTCTGGGACTCCGAGGAACACGATAAAGTGGACTCCGAACAAAGGGATAAGTATCAGTGTTGCCTTGGCCAAACGTCTGAAACATTTAGGGCGTAAAACTCATCCACAGTTATCCCCCCTTATGTCCTCGAAACGGGGTAAATAAATATTTGAACACTTTAAAACTGTATCTTGTACAATACAAATGAACATTTAAGATTAAAAGGTTCACCATTGTTCACCAATTTATTCGAAATGTACTTGTACCAAATATTGTAATATCTGTACTCACGTGATCAGAAATCGAATATTACATTGTGATGGGATTCAGTGTCACCCTTTTGGAAACATATAAATTAAAAGTTGACTCATTAAAAAAAATCTGACAATGATATTATTCTAAACAACAATTAAACTTAATATATGTTGACATAGGTTTGGCAACAAAGGTTGCATCAGCTCTATTATGCCTTCTGGAATATTGGTAGTGTTGCCTAATTGTAGCTTCACGACGGCCAAACGACGAGGGAAAATTAAGTTATCGAATACTACATATCATTAATGGCTTAGAATTAGCATCACTTTTTCAGTTTTATAACATCTCTTTGTAAAGTAAATAATCTGAGATGGAGAATTGTTTTCATGCCATTCTTGTTGTTTTGTTTTGTTTCCTATTTATACATTTTAAGTAGGGGCCTCCGTGGCCGAGAAAGTAAAGGCGCTGACTTTAACACTCGCTCAACCCCTCACTGCGTGGGTTCAATTCCCGGCAGGGTCATGTAATTTGTGGCCTTCAAACTGGCTTGCAGTAGGTCGGTGGTTCTACCCGGATGTCTCCGTGCAATCGGGGTCTTCCTCCACCTGTAATTAGCTGGACTTCGCGTTATAACTGAAATACTGTCGAAGCGACGGTAAACTCAAATAGTCAAGTCATTTCTAAGTACCGGATTTCTAAGTAGCGGTCGCCGTGGTCGAGTGGTTAGAGTATCCGCACTGGAATCGGTTGGTCATGGGTTCGATCCCCGGCCGCGAAATACGAAAGCCGTAAAAAATGGTACTGGTATAGCTCCCTTGCTTGGCGCCCAGCATATGAGGGTAGTCCCAGGACTGGCTGGCCCGGTTTCATGATAATTTGACTGGGTGTGGTATCATTAGAATCCAATAAACTAACACAAACAAACATTTTTAAGTTATTTTATCTATTGTAGTTTTGTTTAAATGTACAGTACTACAGTATATCTATCATGCTGATTTATTCAAATAAGTCATTAAAACACATCTAAGTAGTTATTTGTGTTATTTTATTTTTAATTGCCATTTATACTCATAGTCCACTGTCGTTTGCTTCTTGTATCAGCTCCTTCCTTTCTATTACATTGAAATGTAATATAAAAGTTCAAAACATAAGTTTATTTATTTCCGGAAATTGCGCCCATCTTAAAAAAATGGCTGCCACTCTGAAAGAGTAGACCAAGGGAAGTATTTATTCCTATGTTATTGCTTGTAACATATTAAAGTGAAAAAAAATCGTTATCTTTATCTGCCCTTGACAAAATTAATGTAACGTCACTTAAACACTTAAACAACTCTATATATCCATATCCTGTGTAAGTCATTACTTCCATCAGACCACTCGCTGCGAATGTTGAATATATGGGTAAAAGTGTCATAAACTAGCTTACCTGTATCTGTTGTGCCTGGCAGAGGTTGTGTTAGGCTTGTGAAGTTTGGTGAAGAGTGCCCGTAGAATGTTGATGAAGAAGAAAAAATTAATCTGGAAAAAAAATGTTAACAGTATTAAAGCACCTCGTACACAGATGGTCACTGACTAAGTATTTGATTTTTAACTATATGCGTGTAAATTACGTCTATTAGTACCTATCTACAGACGCATGGTCATCCATTGCAACCATCTGTGATCGTAAAAATTGGTTGTTTCCTCATCACAGGCAATACCGTCTAAAACGATATTAGAACTGTATTTAAAATGATAACACCTATATTTAGATTCATCCACATTTCACGCATGCGCTAACTTCGTAGACTTATTTGGCTGAACTTACGAGATCGCTACCCTAAACTGGTGAAACAGGACGTGTCACGTAGTACCGTAAGCACCTGCTTCGGGGATATACGGTCGATTTCGTCAAAGTAGCGTTTACCAAAAATAGCGTTTTCCTGTGCAATGTGACCTACGCCTTCAGAATTTATTTTCAAGAAACAAACGATCATCTGTGAGCTTTAAATCCATAGTCACGTTGCAATCAACGTGTAAAACCTCAAAAATCAACATAGAATCTAATACACACATACGGCTTGTTCATCAAGACTGATACTTTTATGTGCGCGCATCTTTGATTACAAATTCCATCACAATATCGATGATATATAAACTATCAATTTCTCCGTCTTCATTAGGGTTCTTTATTTCTGTCAATATATGAATGGTTTTATGAACATAAACTTACATAAATTCCTATTACGAGTGACAATTTTTTTTTCTTTTGGAAATTCATGCAGATGTTTATGTGAGATGAAACAGAATGTCTCAACTATTTTCATTATATGACTAAATTCTCAAAAAAATATAATCTTAAATAAAAATATTTACAGTTAATGATTGACGGTATTAAACACACGTGTAAAAATGCAGTTAATATGTATTTGGAATTTACTTAACCTCCGAAGTGACTTTGTTCTTACTCCTCGCAATGATTACGTCACGCTACGTTACTATAACCACTGCCAACAAGTAACTCACATGGCGAAAGGAACGTTAAAAATAACCTCATCACAATAAGGAAATATTCTTATTTATTGTTTTTTATTATCTACATATTTCACCATTATGAATGTTAAATGAATGAAATAAAACCAATCTGATATGTAATGCACGAATTTAAAATCAAAACGGCTATTTGTCAAATTAACTTGTGATGGCATGGTTTATTGTTCTGATCAAGGGGAAGTAAATGCTGCAGGGAGTTCGTTTTCCTGTTTGATACATTTTATAATCATGAAAAATCATAAGATCGTCAAGTACTTTGACAAAATTACTGAATATTGATTCGTTTTTATGGAATTATATTTCTTAATTACGGAAAAAGCTTCTAAATGGTTTAGCTAGATAAATTAATGGAGTGTCACTTTAGAGGCTTATTTTGATATGAATACGTTCCTCACCTTAACGTCTCTGGCCTTTAGACAGTAGATCGATATCCAGGCTATTTGTAATCTATACTGAATGAAACGCTATTAAGGGGAAAAACACTTTCAAGTGTTATTCGTAAAACCTTGAAATTTTAAAAAGCATCAATCGGTCTCAATTTGAAGACAGCGTTAGATTTCGCCAACAACGTTGCAGTATGTTTTAATATTATATTCACTTGTAAAGGAAGGAAGGAAGGAAGGTAGATAGGTAGGTATGCATGCATCCATGTATGTATCAGATATCGTTTTATTTCAAATTGTATGGTATTTATCGAAAGAGACACGAAGCGGGGCGCTGCGATAAATCCATAAAATTAAATATATAAAGGATAACCTATTTACAGTTTGTCATGTATGTCATACAGCTTCACCTTTGACCTCGCGTTATGGAACCATCCCCCGAATGATTGACAGTCCACGTGATAGTTCAGAGCCACTGTCATTGGATACATTATAAAAGGCGTGACGAAATCTCCCGCCGCCGCAACGCTCCGCTCAGTAAATTCAAAGAGCACGTAGGCGACATACACTCATATTTTCTCCGTATTAGGACCACACGAATCATTTTTGGCAAAATATTTAAATATTTGAACGAAATGCAAGCATTTCACTGGACGATTAAGTCGGACAAACTGTAAGTGTGTGTGTATGTGTGTTAATCTATTTGTCAAGGCTTTACATTCATTACAAGAAAATATTAGTTATTTTGTAATTATTATGACATAATGTTCAGTGTATTATATGTCTATAAGTGTTCAAGACACAAGAAGTCAGTTTATGCAGTTTTCTTAAATTAAATATATATTAGTTTTGTTTATATTCTAAATTTATGGAAAACAGGAGTACGTACCAATAAACTTAACATAATGGGTGTCTTGAGGATCCAGAAGAAACCGGAGGTAGGGTTTGTATTCCAACATCTGCAAGAGAACAGTTATTCATTTTATACATGTATAGATATTATGATTGGAATTTTATCTCCAATTCTTAGCGCTATGAAATACTTGATACTAAGGGGCTAATGTAATTTCTTAACAAATGCTGTTAGTTTCTGTTAAATCATAGATTATCGTCGACATTTAATTTCGCTTATTATATTTTCATAAGGGCATTGTGTGGATACATTTATTCGTGGATTGGTGTTCTAGAAAACCTGTGTATATTTCTATGAAATTATCAGTTGTATATGGTTAAGCATTCGTGGAAAAAATCCTCAAGTAAATCAACAAAATAGTGTCTGCGATAATTAGCCATGCACTTAGTTTTCGTATACAGGAATATACTTTTTCACTCCAAAACAAGTTGTAAATCTACGTAAACCAACGAGCACTTCCTGAACACCTAATCTATATGCATGCTGGTGTATAATTTTTCCATTGTTCAATGGGAAACAAGACTAATTTTGATGCAAAGCATCAAAAACGCCGCGCATGTTTTTGAAGCACGACTTAAATAAAGCAAAGCCATTCAGAGTATTTAATAGCATGTGCATGCACCATTTACAAACAGCTGGTCTAAATATTTCCACTAGGCAATGATACATGCCATTCTGACAAATATCCTCAGTTATAGGCCGTTTGGTTCAGAGATTTCTAAAGTGTTTTCTCAAAAGTAAAAAAAAAAAAATAAATAAATAAAATAAATAAATAAATAAAAACACTAAATAATCTCAAATTATTTAGAAATATAGAACAATAAATGTACAGAAATACTTTTATTATAATACTTTATTATAGTAGACATAGTCTATGATGATGATGAGATGCCATAAATTAACTAATCTTTAGATCAATAAAGATACAATTTACAAATTTAAGACCTATTTTATACTGACGCCGCGGCGTATTTTCACGCAGAGTCATTAAACACACACTTGAGATTTTCTCCAGTCACTGATTGGTCAATCTAAATCAGTGAATTATACCGATTATTGTTGATTCCCTGGTAAAATGATTTATGGTGGAATGCGTGTCTTCTCAATTTAATTATTAAAGTGTTAAATATTTAGCGCTGATTGCCGTTGCGTTGAAAACTGAATATTCTGCTGGAACCATTTAATAAAGAGAGGTCGTAAAGAAAAACAATTATCAGAATTTGATTGGATGCGGTAATGAGCTCAGTCTGGTGATCTGAGAACAATTATATTTTAATTGACATTGGCGTAAATGTTTACGTTCAAAACAAGACAGACAAATACCTGGAAAAATCAATGAATATCGGCAGGAGGTATTAGTCCTCTAATCAAGACAAAAGATGCAATCATGTTTATAACAAACATATAAGTTCAAGGCTCATTTTCTGAGTCATTCATGTGAAAATCGTAATATATGGTACTGGATTATACACATTGCTTGGCTCTCAGAATAAAAAAAGTAGTTCCAGGACTGGTTTCACCCGTTGTCAGGGTAATGTAACTAACACTAACCTTAACTCAAATGCCCGAAACTACTGTCGACCGGACGTTAAACCAAACAAATTATAACAAAAAAAGCATCTTCATTACAGGGAACTGTGCTATGAATAACATTTAAATTATACATTTTAAGGGACTTCGTTTTTTGTTGTTGTTTTTGTTCTTAGTTTTTTCATGTTTATTTTTGCCTCCAAACCCCGACACGTACCGTATTCACGAGAAAACTTGGTTATCTTATTTCCTAATAAAGTAAAAAAAATGGAAAGATGTTTTTTGTTTTTCATTCCTAAATTTTGATTAAAAAGGACAAACAGAATGTTCCCTTGGTAGATTGGCCCTTCAGTTTGAGAGTTAAATGTAGGTAGGTAGGTCAATTTTACTGGTCTATACTATGCTCTTACGGTTTAAAAAAAAATCATAAAGAAAATATGTCTGGGTAATGTCTTGATTACAGGAAACATCATAGGCAGGAAAATTAAGTTTTTGCCACAGGATATGAATTAGAACTTAACATGTAGTTTGGGTTATCCGATCTCAAGAGGGGAAATGTGGCAGCCAAGAAATGAGCAATTCCACAAGAAAAGTCATCTGTAATACTGGACCTAAAAGGAAAGTAACGGACCTTTTGTCTTTTCATTACCATTTAAACCTGGTTTATACTTTTGTATTTCACTTGCGGTATCTTATTTTCGTTGTAATATATTTAAGAAAGGCTAAGGAAGAATTCAGAGATTAGTCTTATTTCACGAATGAAAAATAACTACTTAATATTTGCTTTCGAAACTGTAGCATAGCAACAAAATTCAGCGATATTACGTATTGAAATACACTATTGCATAGTTACAAATTCGCGTTATGCTTAACATAACATTTAGTAGCTTATGATTAAATTATCCGTTCTTTTTGTTTTTGAACATGGCCGTCTGCTTTCTGTTCTGTATTAGAATACATATTTGTAACGGGCGGCTTTACGGGGCTATTTCATGGTAACAAAATGTTCCGCTAAAGAAAAAATTGTGCATCGGTGAATCGTAGCACAATAGCTTTTCCTTATTATTTTTTCTTATTATAGTTTGATTCGAAGTCTTATATTAAATGGAGTTGTGAATTCACATATTAAAAACGGAGTACAAACCAGAATACTATTGTAAAATAATCATGGCACCGAAGCATAGGTCTGCATTAAGAAAGTTTAGACGTGGCGTAGCTCCGATTAAAATTGAAACGGGACGATATGAAAATCTTGTTGAAAGTGAACGGTTATGCCCGTTTTGTACATTTAACGCAGTTGAAAATGAAATACATGACTTTATCAATACATTGTAACGTATATGCCAGTGTACGTATCCCTTTAATAGAAAAAGCTAGCTCTATCAATCCATCATTCAATACATTGTCTAATACGGATAAACTGCCATTTTTTGCATCTGATGAAACTCTGAGTAGATTAAGTGCCAAAACCTGCAACAGTATTCTTAATACCAGAATGTTTTATATATGTAAGTAATGTAATTTTTCTTTAATGTAGTGTTGTTTTACCTTTAAAATAGAGACAAATACTAATAAGTCCATTTATTGTTTGACAGAAATGATAATCGTTTTTACACGCATGTCTTAGTTTTACACTTTCAGTTTCTTATCTCTTATCTAAATCATAATGCAAAGTATTTTTATACAAGGATAAGCATCTGTTCCTAGTTTCGTATCATGTATATATGTATATGTTTTGTGTAAAAGATAGTATTTGTCTGGGGCCTCCGTGGCCGAGAGGGTAAACTCGCTGACTTTAACACTCACTCAGCCCCTCACTGCGTGGGTTCTAATCCCGGCAGGGTCCCTCGTATTTTCATATGAGGAAGCCTTCCAGATGGCTTGCGGAAGGTCGGTGGTTCTACCCAGATGCCTCGGTGCATTCGGGGTCTTCCTCCACCTGTAATTAGTTGGACGTCGCTATATGACTGAAATACTGTCGAAGCGACTGTAAACTCAAATAGTCAAGTCAGTATTTGTCTCTTATAACTCAATTTTGAGTGGCTTTGTACATTTTAAATTGCTCATTATGTATGCTTATATGTATTATGTGTACAAAAATGAGACATTAATAAACAATAAAATCTAAAATCTATTATTTTCCATACTCATGTGCGTTTAAATTAATATTCAGTCGTATCACAATAACTTTCCTTTCGGCACACTAATCCCTGTTTGACCTGATGGTGGTACATTTTGTAGGCTTCGTCCTGTAAACTGGTACGATTCGTCTTGGTACGCATGTGAAAACGAACGCTTCGTCTTACACTCTGGACATAAGACTGTTCGAGTGATCTCTTTTCATTAAGAATGGGCCCTAGCAAAATGTAAATATTCATTTTGTTTCCCAGTTTCAATTATGTTTAGATGCAATGCTTACTGATTCGTAGCAACTTGTTTTCGGCAAGTGCCTTGTTCTATGGTTTTAAATCTTAACGTACGAGTCATTTAAAGAACTGCAATCCATTGCCATTAACTTACAATTGTTATAGACATATTTTTTTTTTGCACTTCTTATTTGGAAGAGAGCACAAATCGTTAAGCAATGTACACTGCTCAAAAATGCGACAATGCTATATGTATGCTTGCTCTTCTCATTTGTAATGTATCATTTGGTAGTTAGCACCTGGATCGTAACATACTGGCAAGTTAATAGCCAGTAAGCACATAACATTTAGCACTACATACTTGTCATTTGAAACTGTCTAACAGAAATGAAATTAGACAACGTGGAAAAGTATACATACATGCATGCATAAGTCATTTTTCATAAAGCATTCGGAAGTAAGCGTGTTGTAATATTTACATAAATAATCTTTCATAAAAATTAATTGCCCAAGATTCGTTCGGAGATATTTTGAACCATCATTGGTTGGATTTCATTAGCTAAATAACTTATAAATTTACAAATTTGTACAAGTAAAGCAAATGTTCGAAAAACTCAGGCTTGTCACCCAGTGTGCTGCAAAGATAAAATCGCGAGTTCGAATCCAACCTGGTGTCTTCTTGTTATTTTTATTCTTATTTTTCATTATATTGAACACCATTTTAATTTACATACAATGACTAAAGACAAAAATATTCAATACATAAAAAATAATGAATTTGTGTTGCTTTATATTTGCTCCCTTTTAATTGAAATACACATGCTTATAAACTAGGAAAGAGGAAAGTGGGGCGATGTGCTTAAGAATATAAGTGATTCATTAATTAGATTTACTTGTAACGATCATGTCAAAGCGGGTTTATAACAGTGGGGTTATTGTCTTCGCTTGAACATATGATCTTCGTTTATCAAAATGTCTTTGATATATAATAAAAATAGACATGATTTAATAAAAATCCTGCCCTCTCAGTGCTATCGCCGATTTGATTGTTTTTTTGTTTGTTTTTTTTTTTGTTTTTTTTTTTTGGTAATATTAAATCTTATTTCAATTCCCCTATTTCGATAAATAAATACCATACATGTATAGAATGAAAGTAACTGATTAGAGTAGTTTTATAGTTAGCACAATATATTAATGAAGAATAAAAAGATTTAGTATTGCATTTATATTTTTTGGTTCCGCCTTGAGATTTCATTCTTGGGCTATATTTTCGATGTATTCGTTAAATACAAGTTATAATATATATACTGGCAGACACATTGGTGTACATGTGATGTTGTATTTAAATTCAAATGCACATGTTTAAGTAAATAATAAATGCTAGAGAAAAAATTAACTTAAGTCACGTAAATGATCTGTTATCATGGAAGATAACATTTGTTGATAAAACTTACTCAGAAAACAAGATTCTCGCGGAAATTAATGGTTTTAATCATGAAACATTTCAAAATGTATCTTTAAGGACTAAATGATATCAATTCTGATCTATTAACATCATTGTCTTATTAATACTATTTTTTTCTAATCTCAAAAAAAATTAAAAAAAAAAAATCATGACTATTATATCATGGATGAAGCAGGTTTTTTTTTATTGTTATAAACAATTTTAACAAATCAGTCAATAAAATAATTTCATATAAAGTTTTCAAAATCAATTAGGAAATCTGCAAAATAGGATCCAAGACAATTCATCTCTATTCTATATGATGTCAGTAACAGTTTCTCCCATGTACTCATATTTTATGGATCTTGTTTAAATCTAAGATTATGTATAAAAAAAAAATGTTTCCTTTTTTTACTCATGTATTTGAACTTTTTTTCAAGAAGGTAAACCAATGATATGTATACTTACAAAACATCTTCAAAAATAATCCTCACTATGATCCATGGAATATTAAAATTAAAATTTAAAAAATATAAAAAATTTTATACAAGGCGTGACATTATATTAGGATAATAAGACATAAGCTCAAGATGTGGTTTTAAAGTATGATAAAATATCATACATGTTACATTTGTCCATGCTGTTTATTTCTTTCATCATCATCATTCATCGCAACATCTACATCATCCTAATCATTTATCCTAATCATTTATCCTAATCATTTATCCTAATCATTTATCCTAATTATTTATCCCCGACTTACGACTTACATGTACGACTGCACGGTTCTTGCCACGCATGCACACTTCCATAAAAATAGAAACATTTGTTGAGAGGCTGTACTTATATTGTCACCTTATTTACTGTTCAATGTGTCGCAGTTGGAACATATTTTCAGTCACACGGACACCATCCCATGTGAGAACCCAACGGTGACATACATATTATATGATAATGATCAATATACAATCAATAAGTGACATATATGATAATTACACATAATGCATGCAAAGGTCTATAAAAGTTTATACATACAAAACACGAGATATCATACGATGATAATAAATCATACACACAAGACGTGATCTTAAACGATAATAATATACTATACATACACAAGACGTGGTATTATATGATGGTAATATGTTATACAAACACAAGACGTTATACGATATTTATACGATGGTAATATACATGACAAATGAAGAATTTTTACATCAGACATGTTCTTATACGATGATAATATTATATGCATATAACATATAATTATAACACCGTAGTTTTAACATGTAATCTGTTTTTCTGTCTGATAAGGAAAATATTAAAAGTGACAGGACAATAATATTGATATAGATAATATATTATTATGCAGAATATCATAACCTTTCACGAGAAAATAAAATCGTAAGCACATTTCTTGCCTCCTTGTCGGACTTCACAAACGATTAACATACGAAATTGATAACAAATGTCGCTTTTGTTACACGTATCTGTAACTTGTGATGATGATGATGATGATGATGATGATGATTATGCTGATGAAAGACAATAGCGCAAATGATCAGTAAAATTATCTTGTAACTCTATAAGTCAAGTACCGATCAAATTAGTACCATTAATACATCCCGAAGCGCAATGATACTTTCTTCCATTCACTTAACGTTTAGGGAAATCGCGCTGTGTACTTTTATTAGCTCAAACATTCATAAATTGATAAATGAAATGTGACGGCGACAGCATGCAAGCTACTATCTGGCGTTTAGAAAAGAGATATTGATTATTTTATCATAACAACATAAGATCCCCAGTTTCAATAATGGAACACTATTTAAGAGAACGAGTAACATTAATAATTCGCTTTCAACATTACAACATGTATAGTAGCCATAACGATTATAATTGGGCAATAAATACAATTAATATCCGAGATAATCATCAATCATATTGTAAATTGCAAATAATCAGGTAAAACGGTTGTTTATTATTTTACATTAATTATTTTACTTAATTATCACATGTCACTAAAATATAAACTTATTAAAAATATCAACCAATATTTTTAATGAATATAATATGTAAAGATATTTATCCCACGGCTTATGACACGTGACATTTTCTGTAGCATATGGATAAAAAACACTTCGCAACGGCTTTTCTCCTGATATATATTTCAGTATTCATAAATAAAAATAAAATATCAGCACATGTGTACAAATGTGTACATATGTAAAAATAGAAATTGAGAGTAGAATAGGAATTGTTTGATCCATTTAACAGATAAAATTAGACTTGAAAATGACAAGCTAAATGCTGTAGGCATGCCGTTGTTGGGTCTACGGAAAGCCTTTTATACAGTGAATCACTCAATTCTCTAAAGATTTAAAATAATTGAGTTCTCATTGACCATTGCAACTTGTAAATCTTTAAGGTAATAATACAACATACGCAGTCATAACTCGTGGTTAGGCCATTGCCTTGTATTGATATATATATGATTTATATGGTAGCAGTTAAATTAGCATAACATATATTTTTGTATCGGCTAGAAATAGTTTTCTGATTATTATGACCATATTGTAGACCTTACGGTCATGGATTTCCTTTTTTTTTTAGTTGGATACATTACAATGAAGTCATATATTTGCAAATAGATAGACCCCATGCTTCTTTTATGTGCCCGATGTATAGCACCGATACACAAGAGACAAGTTCCTGGGTAGAACCAGTACTGAGTACTCCTAGTTCCTATAGCAACCCCAGTTTGCCGAGTGCCGGGCAAGGATGCATCTGGTACCAATTTTATATGGTTTAATGCGGTCATCGGAGGAAGTACCCCGCCTGGGATTTGAACCCCAGACCTCCTGAACGCAAAGCGGACACTCTACCACTGAGTTATTGCGCCAATAGTCAGCTTTCTCATATTACAAAAGCATTACAGAATGTTTATTATATGTTAGTAACTGGTTAATTGACATGTTATCACTGGAAACCTGATTCTAATATGTTGAGCTCAACATGCTATATAAACTATGAATATACTTATCCTAAATCCTGAAGTCAAGTCTAAATATAACATGTAGTTGAACAGCCATTCAACACTCTTCATCTTCTTCAGTCGAGTGTTTGTTTTCTTTTGAACAACATTTGTCATATAATCTGTTCTAAAGAAAGCCAATGCTCGACTGAAACCACATTGGGCAATCGGCAAATTTTACGTACCATCATAAGTATACTTGCGTCATTATATGTCGGTATATATACAAAATGTATCGATTACTTGCAATTTGGAATTATGGAAAAAATGTCTTGTGTAACTTTGATGTAAATTTAAGTTTCCATCAAATTCGATTTTAGGTTAAGAAAGATGAGACTATATTACATACCTTTGAATTACCCAATGTCATCAGATTTTAGCCCTGTTAGCACCATTCATTTAGTGAGTTTAATTAAACTCGGAGACAAAGAAGTGATACTATCTTTGAATAATGCTAATAAAGCCTTGTCACGTTTGGGCATTACGTTATCAAAACATTGCGGTTTTTTTTCTCAGAACTTCTAATGCAGCACGCATCACATACTGGTCTTAGAATGCTCATTCGGATTTTCATGTGAGGAAGCCTTCCAGCTGGCTTGCGGTAGGTTGGTGGTTCTACCCGGATGCCTCCGTGCAGTGACTGAAAAACTGTCGAAGCGACCGTCACGGTAAACTCAAATAATCAAGTCAAATCAAGTCAAGTCAAGTCTTAGAATGCTATTTATGCTCTGACTCATTGTATTATCAATGGTGTTGATTACAATAGTGATTAATACCAAATACCAACGCTTGTGTGTGTGTGTGTGTGTGTGTGTGTGTGTGTGTGTGTGTGTTAGACTTAGCAATCCCCATATTTGTGACACGCATAAAGGCTTCATTCTACGGTTAAACAATGCCTCACGTTTGTTTTGATAAAGTATGGTACTCAAGTGAAAGGAATATACCCATAATGACAATTATGATATTTCTTGATTCCTTTTTATTAATCAAAGAAAATATTCAAAGGACAATGCTATTCATATCTATTCTAAAACATATACTAGTATGTGTCATAAACACGTGATTATTGCCTCTGAAATACGGTTCTAGAACAAAATGCAGTTTCTTAGGGAATTATTTCAGTCACGCTGTTTTTGCACATGCATCTGAATAAAACAGAAACCTTGATCAGACAGAGTACAGTTTTCTTGTAGTGGATTTGATTACTGATTTTATATATGGTTAACATGAATAACATAGAAGAGTTTCTTGTATGACTGATCATTAAAAATGGGATTAAATTATTCGTATAAATGAAAAAATATGCTATTATTATTTACAATATGATGTAAACGGATACGGTTATGGTTATAAAAACTAGGTCCATAAGGACCTAAGTATGTACATAATGCTTGAAAATATATATGATAAAATTTGATTTCATTTGTCATTTAGGTCTCCGTGGCCGAAAGGGTCGCTGATTTTAACACTCACTCAGCCCCTCACCGCGTGGGTTCGAATCCCGGCAGGGTAATTTGGATTTTCATGGAGGAAGCCTTCCAGATGGCTTGCGGTAGGTCGGTGGTTCTACCCTGATGCGTCCGTGCATTCGGGGTCTTCCTCTACCTGTAATGCTGTCGAAGCGACGGTGAACTCAAATAGACAAGTCAAGTCATTTGTCATTCATTTTTTATATAATGTTCATTGATTTTTCTAATATATAAACGTCATTTTGCACTTGCTTTTTTGAAAGTTTAATGTACATAACATTGTCTAGTTGATTTTAACATATGCATTTTATTTTTCCACGTGGTTAATCTGAATATTTATCGTTTTGTTTGTTTTCACTTATTTTTCTTTCTTCACAAACTTTACATATGTTGATGTTGACTAGTCCAATTGGCACATAAGTGATTTATTTTCATTTACACTTTTTGGATTTTGCAAAATCACTTATAAGCCTACTCCGATATTAATATAAATCATGTAGCATAAGCCTTCTCCGATATTAATATAAATCATGAAGCATAACCCTTCTCCGATATTAATATAAATAACGTAGCAATATAATATAAAACCTGTTGTCATTTGACTTAAAAATGAACTGACCGTCATGTTACATGATATGTGTTTATAATGCATGATTTTTTTAATTGCATTAAATTATATGTATGAAATACCTCATGGGATCACAAGCCCTTTGAAAGCTGACAATAAAAACTTGTAAAACGTGTATATTTTATGTATATATCTCCACCTGTCATAAGTTTGGCATCGCGATGCAACTAAAATACTGTTAGGTTCGAAACAACAGCAGCATTAACCGATTCAAATTCAAAGATCTTGATATCCATTCTTATTCTATATTTGCAAAACATGATTTACAAAATGGCCAAAACTACAGATAGTACAAGGAGAAACAAATTGATGTCAATTCCTATAATCCTATATAATATATTTCGACATGCCTGTTTACAGTGAAGTTGGAATATCTATTTCAGAATTATCTGGCCACCATGTTTTTTTTTTTTAATTCATTCCCTGCTATACAGCAAAACACACCAATGCAATAGAGTCAGTTTATTTCTAATTCCATTTTTTATATTAGTATCAATACTTTGTTTTCATATGCTGTATGAAGTTACCAAACAGAAACAGTTAAACATAATGACAAGAAAATGCTAATAGATGCAACGACAGCATAAATCCTACATCAAGGGTTTTGTAGCGAGAATACCAGTCATCCAAGTAGCGTTTTCTTCACAAACACAGACCAGCCATTCCTTTCGAATTTTTCTCACAAAAACAGACTAGTCATCCAATTAGCCTTTTCACAAAAACCAGACCAGTCAACTAATTAGCATTTTCCAACAAAACAGACTAGTCATCTAATAAGAATCCCCCATAAACAAGCCAATAATCCCTTTTTTATACAAGAAATGCTTTTGGCTCTATTTGTCTGGTGCATGAATGTTAAAACTGTCTAAGACCTATCGGCATGGGGGGTGAAGTAGGCTGGTTGGACGACCGTTCTCGGCATTGATCTGGTCAGGAACTAGTATACTTTGCGTTCTGTGCAAGTGTCTCCTTGAACAGGGTTAAACGGTTGTACTGGTTATATGTTTGTTTCCGACATCAATGCATCTGTCTCACCGAAATACGTTTTATTCCCGTGTATATTTTAGTTACATACGTACTTGGTCACAGATTTTAAGGTCGCAGTATTACGTATATTAAAAATGTTAGTGTATTTTGGTTCCCAACAATGATTTTGCCCAGACCCTGTAAATACTTCCTAAACACTATGCCATCGGATAAGAGTATATTTTGCTTTTATTTCCTTTTTTATTGGTGAATATTCTTAAAATTTGGCGTAAATTTCAGATTAAGATATAATTTAAGGGCATATCACTTACAATCCACACTAAGTCAGTTTCTGTCGTGAAATTCCTAGGGTACTGAAGGTAGGTAATATTTCTTTTTTTAAATAGCTCCCTCAGACAAGGGAAACATTTACCCGTACTGCACATATTTCAACCATTAAACCAATGCTAACAGTTCAAAACAATATGATTATTATACCATCTAGTCACGTCCGTCGGTCTGTCCGTCTGTAGACGAGATTTGTCAGCTCTATTTCTTACCTATCTTTGCTTGGATATTAAACAAACTTTACAAGACTAATAATTGCGCATATCGTTGGCACGTTATGATTAGCTTGATTTTATATGAGTTATGGTCCTTTATTTTATTTTTCAAATATAATTTTTCCACGCTATTTCTCAGCTACCTTAGGTCTGATTTTGATTTAACTTCACAGTAATAATAATTACCAAGCCTAGTTTAGCACATCATGATTCGCTTGATTTTAAATGAGTTATGACCCTTTGCTATATTTCTTAAATGTATTTTGTCCATGCTATTTCTAAGCTACCTTTAGTAAGAATTTGATTAACTTCACAGCATTAATAAGTACCAAGTCAAGTTGCGCATATCGTTGGCACGTCTTAATCAGCTGGATTTCAAATGAATTATGGCCCTTTGTTAAATTTATTGAACATATTTGTTCACACTATATTTTAGCTACCAATGGTCTGATTTTGATCAAAGTCTAATTGCGTATATTGTTGGCACATGACTGGCTTGATTTTATATGAGTTATTGTTTTATTTATTGAAGATATTTTGTCCACACTAATTCTTTGCTACTTTTCATTTAACTTCACAACAATAATAAATGCCAAGTCTACTTGCTCATATTGTAAGCATGATAAGTTTGATTCAATTTTCTTTGAGTTATTCCCCTTTTGATATATATCTTGAATATATTTTATCTGCTCTATTTCTCAGTTACTATTGGTTAGATTTTGATAAATTCATTTATAAGTACCAACAGAAGTTGCTTATATTCTTTGCATGACATGATCATATTATTTTTTTCGAATAAATTTATTTTTTTATCATGTATAAATATATCAGAGCTCTACCTGGTTTTGGTGTGTTTTTATTTTTACTCTTCAACTTTATCAAGACTGTCTGACATGGTAACAGTAACTGTGACAAAGCGGTATCTGGGGTATTCATCATTTTCATTGATAGTTCTTGTATTTGGCTGAAAAATGGTATCTTTCAAGAGTTTCTCATGAAAAAGAATATACGAAGGGAATAAACATCATCGGAACCCATAGTATATAATCCGTTATCACTACACACCTGTATATACCGTGGAATTTTAAACTGGCTAAGCTTGGTTTTCATGACTATTAATTACCTACTTGCTGACCATTGAAACCACACGTATTATTTCGGATACCCTTCACTGAAGTTACAAAAGCGCAAAATGACTTTCAAAATCTGAACAACTATAACGCACCGTTTCATTGGTCAAATGATTCGCGCTGTCTCTGTCAAGAATTCAATGAAATGCCTAGTAATTAATAATTTATGAGTGCGTAGTTTTCCTTATCAAATAACCCAGGGTCAATAAAGAAGCATGACGTATTTAGCGAACGTGGGTTTGCTAATTTCAGCTCGCCCTCGGGCGGGCAGATATACGATAGTAATTTTCTATAAGAAACTGCGAAGAAAGCAAAGAATCCGTATCAATACACAGGGTATGGTTCTTGCTTTCTTTGTAGTAATATATTTACTAAGTCGGAGACCACACATTGATCCCATGAATGCTATCATTTATATGCTTGGATAATAAAAGAAAAACAAGTAAAGGTCGCTGTTTTGGAAGCGCACTAGGCAGAAAAATCTCTTCAGCGAAAATGGTGTACTTCGTCTCATTTTTATCAATCGTAACATCATGACAATTTTGGCTCTGTTTACATGAACTAATTTCACGCGCAGTTTTTTTTTCTTCAAAAATCATGATGTATCTCTTTCATAAATTAGTGTTTCTCTGTCTCTCTCTTTTAATAATTCACGTGTCCTGATTACATAGTACATTTGTGTGGTGATCGATACACATTCAACTGCTCCACTTCTGGAGTATCGAGCGTCGGCTTTCTGATCCAAGGCCCACGGTTCGTGCCCCGGGCGAAACCAGATATTCCCCCTTGAAATTAATGATAACATACATTGCACAACATTAACAGTTAATATATTATATATTAAGAAATGATATCAGAAAAAAATGTGATAATTCTTTAGCATTATTCACAACGCAGTGGATCTTCAAAACGTTTTATTTTCCATAGGCTTAAAAGAAAATTTTCAATTTTCTTATCAAAATCTATTTTTGTGCGTTTATTTATATGTGTTATTCTTTTGGTAAGCATATATAATCTATCGTAGTTCTATGCATTCCGGTTTCCTCCAGCTGATATTACCTGGACGTCACTTGACTGAAATATTGTCGTAGCGACAGTCAATTCCAAAAACAACAATAACACATGTATTATATTTATCTATTTAGAAACGAGTTTTGATGTTATCATATCATTATGATAAATATTTTACAGAACCATGCTGAATTAAAAAAAATAAATAAAATAAATAAACAACACACACCAACTGCATGCACTTCTCAACTTTAAGAGATAATACCAATGAAGCCGTTTGCTAGCTTTTATTAAAATTATGTCATTTTTATTAAAAGCTAGCCTCTTAAATATATATATGATATAATCAAAAGCAGACAGTGCAGGAACCAGAAAGAAGTGGCCGCTTAACTCAGATGACTGCTAAACGGAGACCAATGTATAGAAAAATACAAATTTGGAATTTTAATGATGACCGCTTAAACAGTTAATCCGCTGTATATACAATGTTGGTGGTAAGGGATACAGGTTCAATTGTGCTTATTGATTTCATTATACGAATTATTGCCTTACATTTATGATCATTTTTTTCTAAATTTGCCTTTTTATGACCCCATTTGAAATGAGATTGTCTCTTAAAACTGAAAAATAACCACTATTTTCTCAGCATGAATTTAATGGATGGAATTTTACCGTGGTTGTGAATACGTCAACGAAAACAAGTTTTTAAGTGCCGTTAAAGTTAAAGCATATGTATCTCGAAAAGAATATATCAAATTGCATGAGAAAGACAGAGCCATTGGCATGCCTCGGTTAGAGAAATAAAACTAAGCATCTTAACATGATTTCTTTTTTGGTCACAGATGTGATTAGACGCAGGAAAATTAAACCAATGCTTACGCACTCGGTACCGGGGGGGGGGGGGGGGGGAGGGGGGCGCACTCAAGGTGCCCAAAGCAAGTTTCTCAACCGTGCCAGTTTAAGCAAACAAAATGAGTGCTATGTGTGAGGAAGTGTTCTGATTCATCCAGGTTCTACCCAATTTGTTATTCTCAGTCCCGTATAATGGAACTGGATATGTATACTGATTATTTTACACCAGTTTAGTAAATATGTGAGTATCTTGGGATTGTATAAAACAAGACCTGATGGTATTATGGATGTAAGTTTTTTTGTTGTTGTTTTTTCGGGCTTTTTACGTCAAAGGTAGGTCAAAGGTCAAGGTCAACTGCATAATGAAGAAGCCCATCTGTTCAAATACTGAAGCAATCAAATGAAGCACATAGAAGTTATAGTATATTAAGAATAGGTCAACCTGAACGGACACCCGACGACACCCGACCGGACATCATCAATTTAAAGAATTTTTTGCTGAAATACCCGTCCAAAAATGAAATGCTCGGTTTATCGAGCGTAATTTCTTTTTTTCTGTTTGTGCACACAGGGACTAAAAATATACATCTACATATTCGACATAGGTCGCTCTTCGAAATATCGAAACTATACAAAAAAGGACAGCTATGCTTGTTCCTGGATTAAAGGACTTATCATATGAGAAATGTGACGGAAATTGAAACTACCATCCTTAACATTTAAGAGACCGAGGGGTTACTTAATTGAAGTATTTAAAATTATGAAACCAATATATGACCCTGAGGAAACAAACTAATTGAACCGTACTAAGGGGGTAACAAGAGGACATCAATTTAAATTATACAACTAAAGGAAACATCAAGGCTGTACAAAACAGGCGTTCGTTCAGTATGCCGAACCGTATGCAACCGGTCGCTTACAGTCAGCTATGGAGTTGTCTTAGGATGATGTTCCATGCTGTTCACGTGCACCCTATAAGATAAATAGGAATAGTTGAACATCGTGTTTTATGACACTGATACAGCTTCATAGATGACTGTAAGCGACCGGTTGCTTACGGTTTGTTATACTGGACGAACGCAAGGTGTATGACACAGATAATTTGTCAGAAATAAATAAGATGAAATGGAAAAATATTTTTTCCTGAGATATCAGGACAATGGGACAATGTATGATTGATAACGGGTATAAATCCAACTCAAAAAGAGGTTTAAAGTGTAAACTATGTTAAGATGAAATATGTAACATACATATGTTTGGCATAACATTGGTAAATTTAGTGTAGTCTACCATGTATGGAGTAAATTTAGTGCAAAATACCCTATCTGAAAGTTGTGTTCATTCGACCATGACCATGCTCCGGATAGAAATATATTAACTGCATGTTTAAGTTCGCCAATATGTATCAAAATTAAATATTTAAGTTAACAGACATACCAGATACCATTTGCATTGTAATACCACATCAGGATAATACAGACGAAATAATTCTTTTATTTCAATGTATTTGATATTTGATGGAATTGTTTGCAGTTCAAACATGATATATGTCTGAAAGAAATAGTATATTTAACTTCCCGAACACCTTATTGCGCGTTTTCATTTACAGCTGATTAAAACAATTGTCTCAATTTCATATAAACTAGGAGGCTTCTTTGGTGTTTTGACGCTTTATGAATTCAACATTGTAAGACAGAAACGACTTTGTAAATAATTTAGTCTAAGTTATGGCAATATGTTTATAATTTGCAGACAAAGTAATATCCCCATCCGCCACAGAAATTAGAAGGCAGACTTTCTTACTGATATGCGTTTCTGTAATCACGTCGTAATATCATCAACGTTCCCCCGGGGGTATTTCATATCAAGTGTGTATTAGACATTGATCCAAATAACTTGAAAACAAAATTATTTAATTGAACAAGAAAGTCTTAACAATATAATATTTCCCAGCTTGTAAAAGAAATTGCAAATGAATATAAAGTCTGATGTATTTAAAACGAAGATTACATGTAGAACAAAACATATTTGTCTGTAGCCTATGGCACGATGCATAATCAAATCGGCGGTCTCTCTGCAGAAGTCTCTCTGCGTTCGCACCGGTCATTTTCTGTCATAAACAAAATTCGCGATGGACGGAGGGCCACGAAAAAGACAAGTAGTCACTTTAAACAGGTGAGTTGCTCAAAATTGAGTATTGAGAATCTTTGCTGTTTATATGCGTGACCACTTTTCAATTATCAGCGACTGCGCTCCGAAACTCGGACAAAAAGTTTAGTGATGTATCAACATAGAACACAACCGCAGCACTTTCTACAGGCCTAAGCGAGTTATTGCTTTGGTTACGTTCATAATATGAATATCGTACGTATTCTTTTATTTATGTTTTTCAAGCAGATACCGATAAATTGACCGACTTGATTAACACCCTACTTTCGGTTTCAATGGTGCACGGGAGGTCTCTCTGCACATCACTTATTGAAGCACAGGCGGGCTCTCTACAGACTGCATTCCATGTTGTTGTTTTTTCATTGTATACGGAAAAGGAATTAAGGAAACGTGTCCTTACCCCTATTTTTCCGTTTCTTATGATCGTACTTTGTATGTAATTTGTAGTGTTTTCATAGTCAGATACAAATCTATTAAAGGCATGTATGTGTTACTTATTTTTATAACTATCTACATCATTTTGTCAATAAAAATATAAAGACTAATTACATCTAGAGTATTTGTTATTACAATAATTCTCATATTTTTAGTTGAATCGTTCATTCCAAAAACGCACGCGCAAATAAGTGCCATACTTTCTAATTTTAAGTATACGAGGTGCTATCGTTGTCAGTTCACACAGCTATCGTTGTCAGTTCACACATTGACATGTTTGACAATGCGAAAGTGAAAACGTTCAAAGATTTATCAACAGTATTCAATCTTTTAAATTGAATCATGAACTAGATGGTAAACAGAACTTATACCTTACTTCAAGTTAATAAAAGGTGAGAACTTGATATGATAGTACAAATACTCGTTTTTACTGATGTAATGACAAAGCCTAAGAATATTTATACAGCAATGTTCTGTTGCTGTTTATATGCTTGGCGAATTTTAAAAGTTTGGTAGGCCTATGTCACAGACGTCTTATGAGAAAATGAATATTCACTTTAATATCAACTTTCAGTTGCCGTAGCAACGGAAGGAATCCGGCCTTTTAGTTTTATTCAGTATGAATGAACAAGATCCATGCGAGAAAGAAAAAAATAAGACTTTTATTACAAAAAACAACAACATATATTTCACGACTTGATAGCAACCAATGAGTTTTAAAACTAATCGAATGTGAAATAACGTGTTGACACATTTCACCACAAAACTGACAATCTGTCTGCCTTGAATATGCACGCTAACAGTATGCTTTTGAAAATAAATCAAAACAATCGCTGGCTAAATGCAGAGAGCCCGCCTATGCTTCAATAAGTAATGTGCAGAGAGACCTCCTGTGCACCAATGAAACCGGAAGCAGTGGGTTATCAAGAAATTTATATAAATATCGACCAATACATTTCTATCTTCTTAAAGAATATACATAAAAGGATACGTTCGATACTTATATCATGACTGTTACCATAGCAATAACTTGCTTAAGCCTGTAGAAAGTGCCGACGTTGTGTTCCATGTTGATACACCACTAAACTGTATATCCGAGTTTCGGAGAGCAGTCGCTGATAATTAGAAAGTGGACACACATATACACAGCAAAGATACTATATTTTCTTGGAATACTTAATTTTGATCAACTCAATTGTTTAAGGTGGCCACTTGTCTTTTTCTTAGTCCTCCGTCCATCGCGTATCTTGTTTATGGCCAAGAATGACCAGTGCGAATGCAGAGAGACTGCCGATATAGTGATTTTTTTTGCAGAGAAACCGCCGATATGGTTATGCATCGGGTATCGGTAAGTTATTTAAAAAAAACAAAAAAACTTTAAAATTTGGAAACTAGACGATTTTTATTAAGATTTTAAACTGAAAATGGATACCACTCTTGTTCGGTAATTGTTGTTTTAATAACTATAGGTATAGACAGTAAAGATATTTCGAGAACGGCAGGAAGTGAGTAAAACCCTCGTCAAATCTCGGACAATCAAAAGAACATGATTGTTTATTTGGTCTCATATAAAATTATTAGGTTTGTGTCTGGAATAAAATAGGCAGGAGCGTGTTTCAACGTATAAACCTGGCAATACTACCGTATGTTCAAATGCATATGAACTTTCCAAAACAGATCTATTAAAACGTTTTGAAAAGTGAAGTCTTTATATCCGCCCTGTCGATTCAAATTAACAATTTCATGAAAATTGGCATCAGTAGGGCAGCATTCAAAGAAATCGGAGCATTGGGGAAAAAAAAGATAACATTTATGTTTTAGAAATGAATACACGACCGAGTGAGTTCATCTATATATTTGAGATCTTCTAGATTAGCATTCAAAGGTATCATTTTCAAATCATATGGTGGTTGGTAAAGGACAAAGGTAATGCTATCCTTCTGTGGTAGATCTTTAAAACTGCAGCACGATAATTGATCAGTGTACTCTCTTCGAGGTTTCACTTGAGATATCTAAACAAAAATTTTAAACACGCGTTAAAAAAATAGTTTTAGAAAAAAGGAATCTACATTAAAGAGACAGTAACGGATAATACACATCCTAATTAATTAGCAAAAATGTAGGTTCGTTCTAGATCATGTTAACATGGTAACAGAACAACGAGACTGGGTGTGGTAGATCAGGTGCTAGTGCAATGTGACAACGCTATATATGGCTCGATTATTAACCTCCGCGTGACTACAATAACGTTGACGCGACGCATCGCCTAATTTACAAGCGGGTGTATATACTAAATACATGTATTTTCATCTTCAATCAGGAAATCCTCTTAGGCTGATTCATTTATAAACCACACAGTTTCGTCCTGCACGGTAGTATTGTAGCCGTTGCTTTTAAGCAAATACCTATAACAACATTTAATAGGTCTTTGTTTTAAGCTTATCTCAGCTTGATGGTCTGTTGGTAAACTTATGGCAAAGGAAGGGAGATCAAAACGCATAGAAATTCCCGGATAAAACCACAAACATAACGTAAGCCCTCACGTCTTTAGAGTGACCCTAAAGACACTCGATAGTAAGTCAGACTTTTAATTATGAGTTTTATTTTGTTTCCATCGTAGAAATAGAAAACACTAACGATAAAATAAAACACTTGATATTAAATGTAATATACAAGAAAATGAAAATACGCTTCTCCACTCGTGCAAATATTATTTTCTATGAACATGATTAAAAGAAATCGCAATCTTATCTAAAGGTACAATTTAATAGATCTATATTCTTTCTTTATACATAATTTATGGTTTACAATTTGATATTGAAAACACAAAATTAAGCAAATTGTTCAAAATATATATCCCCCAAAAGGAATGCGAAAAAAAACAAAAAAAACCCAAAAAACATGGACGATCTTTACATCACTTCTTTCTTTTTCAAAGTGAAGACAAAGAAAATCAAATAAAGACAAAGCACGTGTAGCGAAGACCTACCCCATCCTAGAAGGAAGTACCACTTCACGCTCCCTCTCTCGGAGAAGACAGACACATAGACGAGCGTGTGCAGGTATAGGCCTTCAACGAGAATCCACATGTAGTTGGCCGACAGGACGTAATGGAAAAGTGTGTGAAGCAACTTGCATTCCCAGTGCTAGAGAAAACAAAACACAAATAAACATATGACATAATGAAATGCAATTTTAAGAATGTTCGTGGAACTGTTTAACTCCACATAAACATGTAAAAATATTTCAAACATTTACCCGTAGCTTTATACTTTAAAAACTATTATAATTATAAAGTTTATGTTTTTTTTTTTTTTTTTTTTTTTTTTTTTTGTAGAAGATACAATAATGTCGAGTGAACTTCGTAATTCACGAGTTATAAGATGTTCCACAATAATAATAAAAATAATAGTAATATGTGGGTTAATGAAATAAATTATAATTTATTTTTTTTTGTATTTACATCCCAAAAAGCATAAATATATTTATTTGTTCATTTCCGTAAGATGTTATTTATGCTAGAAAAATCACTACTGCATCTGTCATGATATCGTCTGCATATCACGTTAAACCAAAACTCCGATAAGAACAATCACCAAAAAACATTCATATCCTGCATCCTTCCTGGTCTCCATGTCACGTGTGTATAAATTGTTCTATCATTTACTTTAACCCTTTCCCTCATACAGACTCATTTTGACCACTCAATAGGTACCACATAAAGCCTGATCTGCAGAAAACCACGGTTAAACCTTAAAGTTACTCGCAGGCTGATCTGGTTTTATGCTGTTCGCATAGGTCTTTTCATGATTTCCTCTATGAGGAAAAGGGTTAATTCAGCTTTGAGCTAACACTTAACTACTTTGTAACTTCATATGCAATATATGGGATCGTGAGCTGTGTTGCCTCGAAAAGATAAAGTGTTACTCGTAGGCGTCATCTGTCTTTAAATTACACATGTCACTAGATAAAGTCTTACTCGTAGGCGTCATCTGTCTTTAAATTACACATGTCACTAGATAAAGTCTTACTCGAAGGCGTCATGTTACATGATAAAGCGTTACTCGCAGGCGTCATGTTACATGATAAAGCGTTTCTCGCAGGCGTCATTTTACATTATAAAGCGTTACTCGCAGGCGTTATGTTACATGATGAAGCGTTACTCGTAGTCGTCCTCTATGAATCAAATTCCTTATTTTTCAAGTATTAAGTCTTTTCTGTACAATACGCATGTGTTATGATAACAATCACTGTAGTTACGAAATTAACGGTAGATTGTTGTTTAATTAATCATTTACTTATTGGGGCATATAAGTCGGGTATACACATTTTGTTACTTTAGCATCTATTGATACGCTATTCTGGTTCTCTATTTCACAACACGGGAAAATATAAACAAATTATTGGTGTTAAAACAAAAAATTTTTTAATTTAATTTTTTTTAAAAATTTAAAAAAAATTTTGCATATAATTTTATATTTCTAGTATGCATGGAATACGGAAAGAAAACAATTTATGTTTGTTTGGTTGTGTATAACATTTCCAAACGGCAGTTTCGTAGTTAATTTTGGGACTCTTGTTTGTGTAAGGTAGATATAGTTCTGTCACATCAGTCTGACAATACATATACATGTATATATGTTTGTTCCATGTTTGTCTTTATTCCTACAGATAAATGTAATTCATTTGCATAAAACATCTATAAATGATCTCAATTTCAAATTATAAAATAAACTATTCATGTTTTATTCCCTTTATCTTGTTCTATATTTTGTATACATTTTGTGTAATAGTACAGTTGGAGTTCATAAGCAATTTATATGCATATCGATATATTGTAAGGTAGTCAGTCAGTGGGATGGTTTCCCGACCCACTGCTGCGCTTGTGATGGGGACAATAAATTATTAGAAGAAAATAACAACATCATCCTGACACTGGGCCGACCAGTCCCGGAGTCACGAAAGCGCCAAACAAAATACCATGTTAGACTGTTTTCCTGTTTTGAGGAGGTATAATTTATTATATCAGATTTCGTCTGTCTGAAAACAAAATGTGTCCGCATTATTTCTCGGCAACCCTACGTTGGATAAAAGTGAAACTTAACGTGAATTCTAAGCGAGCACAAAGCAAGATCTGTAATACACATATATTGAATTATTGTTTTGATAACCTCACCTCAAACACAACATAAAACACTATTTGCATATATATATATATATATATATATATATATAGCTAATAAATAAATTTGCTCATCTAAACAACGTCATTTTGGAGGCAAAACATGACATCATTATGAATAATGTCAATCAATTAACACTCAACAGACAAGATGCCCGAGGGCAACATGGCGAGCCCGTTGCCTAAGTTGCATCTGTCACCTCTAAATGAGATCTTAACATTGGAGATGTTGGCCTAGCTCTGGAGCGCGACACATCGTCTCAATGAGACAAATCTTACTGCCAAATCAGTTGAGAATACTTTGATCAGGTGGTAAGTTACAGCCCGGACAAGCAATTCAGCACCATGCTATTTTATCATTAAGTATGACCTTGACCTTGGAGCTAGGTACTTAACTCTTGTGAGCGACACTTTGGTCTAGACCCTGCTTGAAAATGTCTGTTCTCGAAGATGAGATATCTATTTTCCTACATGAATTTACGAATTTTGCTTTTTTTCTTCCATTAATTATAATATTGTCACAGAGAGTCAGCCTCGATATCAACACAAAACACTACCAGCAATTAAAACATCAACATATTGATAGAAAGTACAGACGTAGGATTGCAGTTTGTTTCACAGGTTATAGGGAAGCTTGTTTCATAGTCGTTTCATCAATTGAGAAATAAATTTGATTTATATTTTTGCATTCGGGTAGCATACAATATTATTTTTAATAACATTACAAAAATTGGTAATTTAGTCCATTCAACAATATTTGTCCAGTCATCTTTTCTACCAGTATTGAATTTCATTAATATAATGATAAAAAGTAAAACATAATTCTCTAAAATTTCCTGTTATTTCAATCTTTACTTTAAATATATACACGAGAATGATATATCTTAATGAATGCCACAGACAAAAATGTTCCGAATGATATTTATTTCAAATACGTATATAATAATTATCATTCATATGTCTCTATATCAAATGTGACTTTAATTTAATATGCATTAGCACTTAAAATTAATAACACTGTATACATCAAAGAACAGAGCTCTACGAACATGGTGAACACAACAAATACTAAGATGAATGCCACACATTATTTTTGCTTCCCCTTACGTTGCGTTTGTCTTAAAAAGTTATTTGTTTGTTGTTGTTGTATCGTCATTTGTTTGTTAAAATATTTAGATGTTAAAAAACAACTAAATTTGTTTCTACTCTGTTTATCAACTAAATTTGTTTCTACTCTGTTTATCTAAATCGATGTTCGTATAACCTAAGTATTCGTGATTTTTTTTATTTATTACATATTAAGATTGGTCCCTAAACCCCAATATAATTGTGGATGTAAATAAATAAGGGGTATCATTTATTTGGGTTTCTTTTAACATATTTTTGAATGCGTCATTCCGAATGATATAAAAATAATATATAAAGCCATACAGGGTGCATCATAATTTGCTTAAGTTCGAAACAAGACTGATTAAATTGATAAAATATGTCTGCTTTTTGACATTAAAGCCAAATAGCTCCAGAAACTGATGCTTATAACAAGGATGTTTATGCCCGCAGGGCGTGTCATAACAATGAGTCTAGCTCATTTGAAATCAAGGGAACAAAATGACTAAATTCAAAATACATGTACTTCCCATGACCTATTAACCCCTTGAACAGATGGAGATGGGACAGAGACGTGGTCAACCCTCGAATTAAATATTAGCGAATTTGGTATATTGCTACCGGGAATTAAACAACAGGCCATCGGGGCATTGGACACAAAGACAAAAACAATAATGAATGAGTACATAAATCATATAATAAAATCACTTAATAATTTTTGTAACGGTGTCGTTTTGTTAGTTCTTGTCAATTTGTATGTCCTTGTGTATGTCCATGCCTAGTTGTACGTCTGTAATTGTCACGT
>CM037781.1:35564993-35614993 GCA_021229015.1 Solen grandis | reverse complement strand
TTCGCTTTGACTTGGTTTTTCTCCGCGGTACCCACGCTATATAATTATAGGCCCTATTTTACTAGCTCTAAGAATGATTTCCAACTCGTTTTAGACTGTCGACGTAAGACTAATTTAACTACAATTCGTAAGGGTAGGTAACCGATTTAACTGTGTCACTCCACACTCGCAATGCGGTTCTACTCTAAAATTAGTGGAATATGTTACGTAGACGTTGTTATCATATAAGTTTTTTTGTTTTGTTTTTTTGTTTTTTTTACATATGTTTCTTTACAGTAAGTTTTAGCTGGAAACACCCATGATTTCAAGTGTGAACTAAATACTCTTACTATTCATGAAGAATATCATCAATTCAAATAGCATTCATGAAAATTGATTCCTGAAAAAAGTAGTCCACGTCAATCAACATCAAATAGGGAGAATATGTGTTCCCATATAAGACATATAAATATGTTTGTAGGAATTATGCTACATTAAAAATCATTTAAAAAAAAGGGATATGTAATCCAAAAGAATTCTGGAAATATTTCAAGAATAAGCAGTCTTTAAGAATTTGCAAATGTCAAATATATATATTATTTATTTTACGTCGATTGAGAAACAAGTTCTTACAACTTATACTAACCAGTACTTTGCGCCTGGGAATGTCATTAATAATTCTTGCCTCCAATGGGGTTCGAATCCACAACCTTTGGATCCGTAATCGGATACGTTACCACTGGACCACGGCGCCCTAAATGTCATTAAATCGACCATACTGACTGTTTTTTGATTTGCTTGTGATGAAATGAAATTTATTAAGTTAAACTCAAATAACATACATGAAAATCTATTTCTGCACTATTTTGATTTTTCTTTTGGTTTATTTGTGATGAAATTTATAAAGCGGCAAAGAATTTGAAAGCAGGAATAGTATATATGGGCGTGATTGACTTTTAAATGAAGATTTTATTCAAATATTGATATTTTTGTGTCGCATATGTAACTTTAAAAAAAGGATATTTCCTATAACGTGGATAGAAAGAGTTATCATACTAGTTTATAAGAAAGATACATAAATACATATGATAATGCTCTATGTGCAAAAAAGGAAAATTAATCTCTTGGCTATATTGACATTTGTTTGAATTGAATGAAATTTCAACCAAGTATAGTTGTACATCTTCTCGCCGGGTTATTTTTGGATTATTTTTCACAGGTATTGCATTTTTTTTCCTTTAATGGGGGTCAGAATAAAGAAATGTATTTTTTTTTCATTCACTGGCGTTTAACTATACATGCCGGAATGGACATTTCAGTTTTAATTCATAACATTGTTGACCTGTGAATGGTTCAATGCTCGCAACTAAATACTACGGACCAATAATGACGGTCGGGTCGAGTGTTTGTTTGTATGGAAGACTGTATGGGTTAATACTAGAGATATAATTTTATATTGTTGTTTCTTTCTTCCTCCAACAATTCGACTGCATGAGAGATAACGTGATCAAAACAGTTACGCATCCGAATTGGAAAAATAGTTCTATAGTCAGAGACATTTTTGTACCCCGTAATTCTTCATTTTTGACACAAAATTGATTTCCAAATTTGAGTAAACACTGTCCTTGTGTTATAGAGATATGTTCATTCATTAAATAGTTATTTACAACATCGAGAGGTATTTTTGTTTTCAAAGTAGAGAATTATATGCTAGATAAATAAGTACTAGTATTGTTGTGAGTGACTAATTGATCAAACCGGGATTCGAAACCAAAGTAGTATGGGACAAAGTGCAACCTGGTAAATGGTTATAGACACTTGGCCACCAAGGTCCTATAATTTTATTTGTTCAGCGTGAATGATGCATATGCCCAGACTCGCCCTTGACCGCCATTAAATGTTGCTCGTACATCTCAGATTGCGAAATGTAGATTAATATGACATCTACGAGCCCATCGATTGTCTTTTGTTAACTTCAACTGCATGGGAATGGCTTAATCTAAGTTGTAAGAACTTATTGCCCAACCCCATTTCTGTAACATATATAGCAGAATAAAACATGTTTAAAGAAATTCATGGTCACAATGCATGTGCAGATCCAGCAATTTGTCTCGGGGGGGGGGGGGGGGGGGCAATTTGAAAAATGACCATGTCCAGTCCGAACTTCCGGTAGGGATGTGCTCATGCAAAGTTAAGCTACAATGATGTATACCCGAGTGGTGACATCTTAATCTTTTCATCCGAGATTATAGTTTAACCTACTTATAAGCACTACCAATAGACTACCAATGGACTAATGCCATATCATTGTATGCAGTGAAGTGTAAAAGTAAGTCCCTTTTTGAATAGGGTTGCTTGCAACGCTGTGTTATGGAAGACATATTTTGAATCGGACAACAATTCGGGGCTATATTTCATTCATATATTTCCTTTTTTCATTACGTAAAAAAGTTTCAAATTTCTTTTCTGTCTTATCACTAAACGGTGTTAATTTTCATGTTTGCGTTATGGAAGCCGAAACTGAATTAAAATGTGTTGATAACTGATGCTTGAGATAACGTGTTTGATAAAATGTAATGAAAAGAGAAAATACGCAAGTGAAAAAATCGCACCTCATTCGGAGATATTTTGAACAGTGACTGTCTGGAATTTCCAGCAATAGGCAACACTATATGGATAAAATTTCGTCTGCATGCAACAGTTGGCCAGTTCAGTGAGTAAAACGGTCACTGACACAAGCTGTTCGGCACGGATCGAGTCCCAGCCGGAGAATATTTTTTACAATCCCCCCTTTTTGTGCAATATAAGATACATATATTTTTGTTATATTGAAAATCATTATTTTAACTATAATTATTAAATGCATGTGTATATAAAATGAAATATAAACAAAAACATGATTTTGATAATGAAAGTTTGTTGTTTTAGATTTGATTCCTTATATTTACATAATCTTATAAACTGTAGGCAAGGAAATTGGGAGAGTAAGAGTGGCGATATGCTTATTGTTAGCAATCCATTGAGATAAATGATGTGTTCATCTCTTTTTGAACGACCATATTCAAGTAAGGTTAAAGCGGGTTTATAACATTTGGTTTATTGGCATCGCTTGAAAAATTAATTTGACTTTAAGAAACAAAAGAAATGCGGCATCATCATATTAAAAACCCCGTTCTCTCAGCGCTTTGATTTATTATTCACTGATTAATCCATGATATTGCTATAAGAAATTATAGATGATCACTACAGTAAACCCTCTTTTAAGACCACCACCTCACCATTAAGACCTGTCATTTTTGGAACCAATTGCAGGAAAGTTATATTCTGACTTAGATTAAGACCACCTCGCTATTAAGACTAACTTTTGCTTGAACCGATGCTGGTCTGAATAGCAAGGTTTTGCTGTATATTTTATGGCCCGAACTGTACGCCATATGCCATATTAACCGCATGTTAATCGTCATAGCGGAGATTATAATACCCTGATATAAACCGTCAAAAGTGTTAGTCCTGTCTGAATAACAATGGCGAACGACGACTTTCAAAGCAAGTTTGTGGGAGAATGGAAGGCCTTCGACAAAGGGGAAAATGGCCCTGCGCTCTTCACAGCTCTAGGTACGAATCTGAATCTCTCTCTCTCTCTCTCTCTCTCTCTCTATTTACATAGAAACGATCCCTCCATTTATCTGTCTGTCTTTATGTATGTCTGTAATGAAAATAGTTTAAACAGCGCATTGCAACGGGTCAAACTAAATTTGGTCGATATCTACAATTGGACCATACAATAATGTTTGACGGTGGAAACTGCCGTAATGTCCACTCCATATACACAAAAAGCAATACATGTGGCTTCGTAGAGGTAAGGGTTTAAGTTTAATGAGTCAACAGAGAATACCTGGGCTACACACGTATTTCAATATTACACGGAGGTCAAAGTATGTTCTAATTCTCTATAAATAGAAGGATATAGTTTGGAGTGAGGAACAAGGGAGGTTGTGTGTAAGGTTTTCAGTGGTGTTCTCACAGGGTCAGTTATACCGCGTGATTTCTCAAGTTTTGAGTAATATATAGGTCCGTCATTATAAAGCAAAAGCAAATACAACTTAAGTAGTTACTCATTCATCATCTGAAAGGAGATTTTTCGTTTTAAATGAACGTTTCAGTAGCACTACCGCACGAAGAAAATGAGAAATGTAAGCAATATTTATATTCATGCAAGAAACAACATTACTCGTAAATGTCACCAAGAAACGAAGAATATTAACAATGTTGGTATTCATGCGAGAAACATTACTCGTAACTTAAACCGAGAGAACGGAGAAAGATAAACAATGTTGGAATTTGTACGAGGAACATTACTCGTAAACTTTAGTAAAAGTGTAGCTTATTGTTTTTCAAACTTCATCACAACAATGCAATGTTATTGTTTTTTTTGTTGTTTTTTCTCTTTTAACATATTGGAACCCATATTGTACAGAAGCACAGAGGGAACATGTGAAAAACAATATTATTATTATCTCGTGGATACGAGACAATAAAAAAAGAAAAAAATGAAAAACAAAAAGTTATCCCGTGGCCACGAGGTAATAATAATATCAAAAAGAACGAAAAGCAAAAAGTTAGCTCGTGGTCATGAGATAATCGACTGATGAAATTCTGGCCCCTGTGTCGTTGCCATATATATATATATATATATATATATATATATATATATGCATGTTTTAAGAATTAGTTTTTATACAAAGTTATCCTTTATTTTACGTTAACTTTGTTATTTGTAATTGTTTCCTTTTTATTTGATTACACAGGTTAGGTTAGAAGGTCAAAACGACAGAAGAGGGAAAAAGAAGGGGGGCAGTATGCTTATTATAAGCCATCCATTAAAACATTCTGTCTTAATCAGTTCTTGTTAATCTTACCATTAAATACGCAACTTCGAGTCCCTGTGGTGTGGACGAGCATGAGGCTATATTTAATGTTTTCCCTTTACTGTATTAAGGTAGAAATACGTATACAATCGGAAATTATGTCCCCATCTCTTCCTCTCTTCTACAGTTCACTCTACTGCTTTTTATTATAAAGTTTTTACCTTTATATTTTCAAAATATTATTTCATATTTCTACTTTCATAGTTATGGCTACAATCATTTCCTGATTATGATGGCCATGCGTGAGGAATGGTAAAGAAAAAAGTAAAAGCCCATAATTTTCCTTAATTTTCTTCAAAAATACACAAAACGAAATTAAAAGCCGGATGAATTAAAATTATGGTGCACAGTTTGAATCAATGGACCGAGATGACGCTTACTAAATTTTATGGGAGAGTAGACCGTTCGGGAAAGAATGAATATTCATAAGTTTTGTTTGATGATTTAACAAGATGAAGAGCTGGAGAATGCCTGGAGTTTTAGAAAAATCATTTGTAACAAATCTCGCTGCACGTTTCTGTATGGATTCAGTTCTTGAGATAAAGGTCTATATTTAGAATGATTCATTAAAGCTGGTCAAAAACTAGATATAGTTGTTGTTGTTGTATTGGAGTTTACCGTCGCTGCGATAGTATTTCAATCATATAGCGACGTCCAGCTAATTACAGGTGGAGGAAGACCCCGAGTACACAGAGGTACCCGGGTAGAACCACCGACCTACCGCAAGCCAGCTGGAAGGCTTCCTCACATACTAGATATAGATTTCAGTAAGATAGATTGAAAAAAAGCATAGTGGGCTGGTGATTTAAAAACAGTATGTATTCTCAGATCTCGGCTTGAATTAAATGTTGCCAAACAAAATGGCTGACATAAAGTGTACTATCAGTACTCTTCTACTTAATTTAGATATGTTAATACACATCTACAGTATCTGTTAGATATGCAAGTAGACATCCACTGGTAGACGTGTTGATTCCCATCTAAGTGAGAACAAACATATTTACATAGATCAGGGCATAATATATTCCAGTGTGCGCGCGCAAGCGCGTGTGAGCTTAATTTCGTTTGGAAGGATTTATATGCGTGCAAAATGATTGATGACATTCCTTTAAAGCTCATATCTGACGTCCTAGCTGTCCGTATAATTTTACGGAGAAGACTTCAATAACTGCGTACCTTAGTTGTTTAGAAACTGGCCTGTCTATCGCATGAAGGGCAGATAACCACCGTTTAAGTGCTTAAGAATACTTTAGGAGTTATGTTCCCTCTACTGAGGTTAGGGCCAGGCAAGTCACATGCAATGGCGTCACAATCTTTAGTCATTTGGGGACTATGTTTACTATATATATGCTGCCATACTGCAGTATCACGCCGTATACACGTGGCATAATACCACACCCAATTATCCTGATACCGAATTGACTAGTCCTGGAACTACCCTGGCCAAACAGAGAGTTACCAATACTATCGTTAACGCTTTTGGTTTGTTTAAGCTGGATGCTTCAACTACTCGGCCACCGGAGATGATCCAATTTTAAGTTAGATAAGAGGGATACACATAATATTATAATTATCTATTAATACATTACTTATGAAAGCTAAATGACCTCATTGTTGACCTGTCCCGCTGGTAGAGTGGTTAGAGTATTCACTCCGTAACCGAGAGGTCGTGGGTTCGATCCCCTGCCGCGACAAAGTTGAAAAACAGGTACTGGTATATTTTTGTGTTTTGGGCTCAACACATTATAGAAGTTCCAGGACTGGTTGGCCAAGTGTCAGGATAACGAGAGACGTGTAGTTCCATGATATGTTATATAATCGGCATGAACTGCACTGCACTGTATTTGTTTTAAGTAGAGAAAGTCTTCAAATGACTAAATATTAACATAATTTACAAAATCATTCCAGCTTTAAAACTGTAAGCCTGACATTTCTATAGCTTCTTGCGATCTGTTCTAATTTACTGGTTGTTGTCCTTCATGCGGTAAACGGTCTATCGGTGCACGTGCACTACACTTGTATAAACCGCGTCTACCTTACCCCCAGGCTACCCTACAGAAATGCAGGAACCGCTTTTGAAGCACATGGCCACCATGAAAATAAGCACGGATGGGGACGTCGTGAACATGGTAGTAGACTACATGCCGGGCCAGGAGTGGAAGGGAAAGTTCAAGTTTGACGAGCCGTTTGAAGTCAAAGAACCGTCCTTTAACATCCACAACAAGGTAAGCAGCCCTACCCATGATTGTCCTGTGACGTCTATTTTACACTCTTAGCAAATAGCTGACATTCTTTCTATGACCCTAATGCTTTCAGCAAGTCAAGTTTTGTAAAGAATACAATCATCATCATCATCAGCAGAAATAGTAATAGTATAAGTTGATATAGTAATAACAGAAGCAGTAGTAGTAATAATATGTGTTGCTGTTGCTGTTGTAATAGTTAAGATATCAGTAGTAGTTGTTATTAAAGTGCTAGTAGTATTAAAAGTAGAAATAATGTTTGCAGTATCAATTATAGAAGTAGAAGTAGTAGTAACTGTAGCAATAGAAGCAGTACTGAACTTGCAGTTGTAGAAGTAATGGCAGAAGTAGTAGCAGTTGCAACAGTAGTAGAAGTGGCAGTAGTAGCAGTAGCAGGAGAAGAATTTTAGTAGAAGTACGTGTAGAAATATAGGTAAATTCGAAGTAGTAGTTGTAGTGGAAGTAGTAGTTCTGTTAGTAGCGGTGGGGGTAATCGTTGTAGAAATATTAGTGGTAGAAGATGTTGTAGCAGCAGTAGTAATAGGAGTAGTTGTCAGTAGTTTAATTAGGCAAAAAAAAAAATGACTTGTTTCCGCTTCCGGCTCTGAAAAAAATAGGGTCGGTAGGTTGGGATTTTTTCTTTTTTTTCTTTTCTTTTTTTTTTAAGAACCACGTTTTTTTAGTCATTTATTTAAAGCTTTCGATGTGTATGAATGCAATAAGTGACATTTAATGTAATTTCACACAAGATTGTATGTTAATATGTCCATAAGATGCTATAAAATCTTGAAATTAATTTAAATGACTTTATTTCAGTAGATGTTCTACATTGAGTAGACGGCTTAATAGACACTGGACAATAGGCTGTCACGAAAGACAGCAATGTCAGAGCACTTTAAGGTCTGGCTTGCTGAGCAAGTATTTTTGACGTGAAATAGTTATATAAATTATAGGTATCTAAAATTAAAATGGATGACATCCAATACAATTTATTTCAGAATTTATACATTTGTGTTTCCCCATATTCTGTTGTCAGATAAATGTATTGTTGAAACTTATAGTTGTTAACAATTTCAACTATAGACATTATGAAGCTAGAAAATAAAATTGAAATTAAATTGCTTTGTATAGAATTATATATTTTTGTGATGTCAGATCGTTTTTGAAATAAAACTTTTCAGGGCTCAACACTTTTCAGCCAGGAATCTTGTCGGGACATCTGCTTTTCAAATCAGAAGTCTCTGCTTAAATAAGAAGTCCCTTAAATTGTTTTTAGTTTAAGTTAAATTCAGTAAAATATTGTTGGGATATTTAAAACAATATTAAAGTGCACTTCTAATAAACTTTAATTATGTTTATATTAGATTAAATGGAAGTTTGTAATACTTTTAGATCAATATATCTTTTATGATATACAAATATGAAAATAATATATTATATATTTTTTAATCTTATCATATTTATAGAATGGTAATGCAAGTTTGTCTCAATGCATTACCCCACCCACTTCACTACGATCATATTATTGTAAGTACAACGTCAGTCTTAATTTCAAATAATGTTGTAAAATCAGTATTTCATTTTAAACATTCATGTTTTAAAACATTACCAAAGCCTTTAGACCATATTATTGCTGTAAACAATATTTATCAGTTGATGCTTTTTTCTACGATCATACCGGAAGTAAACAAAGTTATATTTAAATAGCTTTTCACGTGCTATTAAAACCACCAAAGGCATTTAAATTGAATTTTAATTATAACTATTATAAAAGAATGATAATGTGTCATGGTTGAATGCCAGATTTGAAGTATTACAAATATATGTGCCGATTAGGCTATTCATTTCATATTCATAAAAAGACCCGCAAAATCAATTTTTACTTTCACTTTGAAATTAACTTGAGCCGTGAACAATATGTGTAGGTTTGTATTCACACATTTCCTCTTCAGTTATCAGCAATGAAAATGGTGCTGGCTGTTTTTGTTTGTTTTTTTCCCGATGATTTGTTAAGTAATGTTATTGATCCAGGTGGAATTCATGTTGAAGAAAAAAATACGGTCGGTGGCAAAGAAACAAAACAAAAAAAAAAAAACGTTTTTATTTCCGGTTTCAATTTTTGAAAGATTACGATGTGTATTGACAAATTATACGTCACACAACAATTGATTTCATTTAATAATTATGTTTTCTCTTGAAATATCAAGAGTCCCGACGGAAGGAATCCCTTGCCAAGTTTTGGTGTTATCTGGATCGCGGGAATGCGTTCGTGTCGAACAATTACAGCTAAGATACGGAAAGGACCGAAAATGTCCGAAATGAAATGGCGACTGTCGAAGAGATTTTAATCTTTTATTAAAATTTTGGCAAAAAAAGATAAGGGTCGGCGGCAAAAAATAGGGTCGGGCGGGGTAGCGGAAACAAGCTGTTTTTTTAGGCCTTAGTAGTAGTAGTAGAATAGTAGTAGTTGTCTCTCTAGATTATCAGGTCATGTGTTTTATGTTTATTTGTGTCGTCACTCGTAGCTCTCCCGAAGGTGACCATGTACGATATATTTATCATGTTTAATAACACATTGTAGACATAGATTGGCTATAAATAAATACTTCACTCAAGAAGGTTATTAAAAATCTTGTTTACACCATCATCTTTTTTCTCGCCACCTCCTGTGGATTACATACATGCTAACGTTTGTTCCCTCTGCAGCTGACCTTCACATATAAAAACGGGATGATGATGGAAAAAGTGGAGACCCTCAACCAGGTGGGAAAGGACAACAACGCCACCTTCACCATCGAGGGGGACAAACTAGTCGTGGTCAGTCGGTTTATATCTCATAATTCTTTGTAATGGGCTTTCACTGAGAGTGTTATAATACAAAAATCTTTAAAAATAATGATACTGGTTTACCTCCCTTGTGTTTGAAACTCAGCACATGCGGGGAGTTCCAGGACCTCAATTTATCATTCTCGTGAGTCTACATTTTAAACTTAGATCCAGGATTCATTTTTTTAATTGTCAAAATCGTTATCTTATTTGATTATAAACACTGCCAAATGTGTTTTACTAAGAAACAAACGAATCTAAGCACTAGTATGTAAAATTCTATACTTTTGAGTCTGATTCTAAAATACACATTCAGGAGTTGGAGGAGTCAGGGTTAAGGGCTTATGGAAAATTATTTATGTAATTATTACAACATGCTTACTTCCGAATGTTTTATGAAAAATGACATGTGCTTGCATGTATGTATACCTCTAATAATGCCTTATTGCATTTCTGTTAGACGGTTTTAAATGTCAAGTGTGTAATGCTAAATGCTTTGTGCTAAATGACTAATAATATGCCAGTATGTTAAGACCCAGGTGCAAACTACCAAATGATACATGATAGCAAATGAAAAGTGCAAGCAGCAAGCATACATGTAGCTTTGTATCATTTCTTTTGAGAAGTGTAAAGTGCTAAATGCTTTCTGTCAACTTCCAAATAACAAATGCAAAAAACATAAGTTTATAAAATTTACAAACTGATGGCAATTGATTGCATTTCTTAAAATAACTCGTATGTCATTTGGTAGTTTGCTCATTTTGCGAATAGACCCCTTGGTTCTTTTACGTGCCCAGTGTATGGCCCGATACACGGGAGAAAGGTTCCTGGGTAGAACCAGTACTGAGTACTCCGAGTTCCCGTGGCAACCCCATTTTGTCGAATGCCAGGCAAGGGTGCATTTGGTACCAATTTTAAACATCTTTGGTTTGACGCAGTCACCGGAGGAAGTGCCCCGGCTGGGATTCGAACCCAAGACCCCGCGAACGCAAAGCGGACACTCTGCCACTGAGCTATTGCGCCGGATTCTTAATATTAAAATAAAGGGTGTAGTTGCGAGATATATAAAGTTTTTCATAAATGAATTCATATAATAAAAGAAATATTTTGATTCAAGTCTAAAGTTTTATACAGATTTATGATAAAAAGGTGCATGTGTACAGAAAGGACCACTTCCCCTACTCCTCAAACCTGAAGGCTCCGGGGTACAGTGGTATTGGTAGGACTGCTGAACTGAATGTTTGAATTCGAACCCCCTTAAAGTACTGGTCCAACTTAGGAATCATTGATTTTTTACCCATGATAAATGTCCGCCAGTGTCAGGTTAAATTAATTTAATATTTCTTTCTTCAGGTATCAGAGTGCAGTGGTGTGAAGGGGACGAGGAAATACAAGAAGGTATAAGTGTACGAGGGGCCGATCCCTGCACTGATGTCTGAGACATTTGTCTCAGCAAAGATTTTTAATCAGTACTGAGGCAGAGTCGCTATTCACGTACATCTTTTCAGTCTGCTTATCGGTTTGTTTAATATTTATGTTAGAAAATCATTTTACTTTGAATAAATATGTTGTATGGCTTTATTTCAACATCATGATAAACATGTAAACACGAGTATGAATGAAAAGACAATAGTAAACAAACGGTAATAACAAGCACGTGGCGTAGTTGATTTACACCTGCCGACATCAGCAGCAGACGCAATGATAAGCATTGGTTAGCATGTACAAGTCAATATTCTTTTAAACAATGAATAACATACATTTACCAATAAATGATTTTCGAATTCTCTCTCTCTCTTTCATTGAAATGCGCTTCCCAGTACGATATTTCTGTCTTTATTTCTGAACAGTATTTTACTATGAGTAAATGAAGAGTAAAACCAACATGACAATAAAATTATGCTCATTATTGGTACTTATTGGTGTTTTTTGAGTCAAACATGATGCGGATACTCTATGAAACAGGCGACTAAGTGGTGCATAGTTCAAAGTCACCATGGACTATAACGCGTAGTCCAACACTTTTGTAAAAAATCAATAAGTGTGGACTATGCAACCACATAACTCACACTTTTGTGACGTTCTGTCGCTAGTGGGCGGAAAATACCATGTGCTAAATAGATTATGAACTAACCTATACTTCCATTTACAAAGCCTGGCTTACGTAAATTAGACTCCGGGTTGCATTGGTATGACGTCATTGCGTCAGCATGCACTACGTCATCGCGTTATATGGACACCCAAAGTCTAGAGTCAAAATCTAGAGAAGTAGACGGATGAGGAAACTGTTTTTTGTTGTTGTTGTTTTTCTGTTTCATTATGATTTAACTATTGGTCATAGGAGCGCCATCTATGAATTTATTTCCAATTAACACTTCCATGTACAACTAAACGTAAATAAAAGGAAATTAAGAAAGAAAATAATCATCATAGTTTTTTTTTCACAGATCTACATAACCTGGCTCTAATATTCCATGAAATTTTCTAAGCGCTGAGCTATACATAACTACTTAACAACGTAATTATCATTCTGCCGTTTTCCCTAATAAATATACCTTTTAGGCTAAATACATTTGTAGTTCTAATTTTATGAAATATTCCTAATGTGACTCTCACACTCTGCCGTGTAGGCCTACCGTGTGCCACCGTGCGCGAAAATGTCTGCGGACGGTGGAGAACGGCGAGGGCACACGGTGGTTCGTTATCAAAGCGGGCAACACGTTAATAGGGCGTTGGCGCCTATTTACACCCGGTGGGACCCGGCGACAGTTTTGGGCATGTTCAAAACTTTGGCCGGCTGGCACCGGCCACAAGTAAGCGGCAAGAGGACGGTGTTGAACGGTATGAGGACGGTATGAATACGTTATGAAAACGGTCACACTGTATGAACACGTTCACAACACGCTCATAAACCGTTACAGAACGGTGATGAACGGGCAAAAAAAAATCCACCGTCTGCAACGGGTTGTAAGCGGGTTGTGAACGTGTCATGAACGTGTTGATACCGTGCCACCGTCTTCATAACGAATTCATACCGTCCTCATTACAGTGTTCATACCGGACTGCCAACGGGTGTTTCCAAAGCGGTACCGCCTGATTCTGACGGCGCCGCCTCCCTAACGCATGGGTAACATCCTGTTAACGCCTTGACATTCCCATAACGTCCTATAACGGGTCCATAACGTGTCCTTACCTTCACAGTAGCGTCATATGAACGTGCCATTACCAACAAATTTACTTTTGTCACCGTGTGCCACCGTTTGTCACTAATTATTGGGTATATATAGAGGGGTTTCGTCAGATGAGCTTTACTTTTTCTTGTGTACATGGTCGTATGAGTCGGTGACCAACTGACCAACTGACCATGGATTGTCCTGACAGGGTCAGACTCATGTACATGTTGGCTATTGCCCAGCGTGAGCGTGATGAGTTGGACCTGGACGTCAATGACCACATTGTCAGGAGAAACCAGAGAAGGGCACGGAGAGGCCAACTCAAGAGATGCGCTTGGACGAGGGGGTGGGTGGGGCGTCGCCGTGAGTTTGGCATTTACGACCAGCTCATGGTTGAATTACGCAGAGAAGACTGACCGTTGCCGTTCAAATCGGGGTATTTATGGCAGTCGTGTCATGACGTCAGCAGTCCGGGGACTCGCTCACAGGACGCTCCGAGCGGTGAGGGGACGCTAAGTGACTGGTAGGTGGCTGCTACAAACCCGGTGCACACGTTCGAGACCCGGTATGGGCCCGGTATGGAAACGGCCAAAATTTTCAACAAAAGTCAATCTGGGCGGTGAAGACGGTAGAAGCACGTTCAACACCCGGTATGCGCCCGGTGAGAACGGTCAGAAGATGGCAACGAAACGGTGAAAAGATTAATTTTATGATTTTTTTTTTTGCGGCCGGGGACAAGTTCGCTCAAAACCCAACGTTCTGGACTCTGTTGTTTTTTTTTAATAGCCCGGCAGGTGGACGGTAGGCCTACACGGCAGAGTGTGAGAGCTCCATAAAGGATAAGGTAAATTTGAAACATTTAAGTATTTGTAAAACAAGAACAGTGGCATTTGTTTCTTCAATTAGCGTTTTATACTGGTTTTTCATGTCACATTTATTCAAAAACAAAACTATAATTATACAAACAATATATAAATTATATAAAGACTAGTTATGGAATAAGAAATAGATTATCCCGTCTCCGGTGTTATCATCTTTTATCCTTATTTGATATTCATGTAGAAGGATTTAGATTGAAAAAATGACGTGTTCAGATCTGCTTTCCAAGTATTTCTACCACTTCTGTAATATGAGCATTTATATCGGAAAATGTACATGTATTTACGAAATGATTCTCGACCTTTCTTGCAATCGAAGAAAGAAAGCGTTGTTATCACTTTGATGGTCCAGTGGTAGAGTTTGTGGCTAAAGCTCCGGAGGTTGCGAGATCGAACCCGCCTGGGGTCCGAGGTTTCAAAGGTTTCCGGCCGCGAAGTACAAAAACAAACAAAAAGTAAAACAATAAATAAACAGAACCAAACAAATAACAGAAAACACAACAAAAACAGTCGTCGTATGAGAGAACAGTTAAAAGACCGCTATCTAAATCTACAATTTCAAGTAGGCAATGAGGGCTTGACCTTACGAGTCTATTGGTGAACATATTTTAACAGTCTTCGCTGCCTTTCAAAAATATATCAGATATGTTAGGTACACTAGTTAATGACCATGCTACTTATTTTAGACTAGAAATTGCACTTGAGATACCATGACTGTATATTTCTGTCAGCGGGAATCGAATTCCACCAAACATACTTGGCGCGAAGTTAATACTTAAATTCTTAAACGGGGTAGAAACACAATTTACCAATCCTGTTTCATGAAATATTCAAAGTACTGTATGATCATTAAATTTCTTGGGACACTTATTTTCGTCGATTTCGTGGAGGGTTTACCAACGAATATCAATCCCACAAGAACTTGTCTTTCATAAAGATCGCAAGTTTTCTAGAACAAAGATCCACGAATAAATGTACCCACGAAATTCCCTTAGGTACATGATCAACGAAATTTAATGACAACGAAAATCAATGATTTTACAGTACATGGTTAATTTGAAAGAGATTATTACTATAATAACTTAGTCTAGCAATATTTGTTATGAAATGACGAACTTGGATATTTCTTGTTTTGGAAACAAGGAAAATGAATTTCGACCCTAAGTATTAAGATATTAATTTGGCAGAAAGTATGGTTGCCAGGATTCGAGCATGTTGTCTTAAGTTACGGTGTCTACATCATAGAAACAGAAGCCCAACATCATGGACACAGATGGAAATGTTGAATATCTGAATGTCGTTGCTTTATCTACAAAAGTCCAAACAGTTCCGAACACCAGGCGACCGTGTTGCTATGAGGCAGGAGGTCAGGTCCCGACTACTGACGAGGAGGTAGTGGGTCCGAACCTGGTCTGCTGGGACACGAAGCTGATGCTGTTGTTGACTTTGGATCTATCTGTCGGCTGCGGCGCAACCTGGTCCATCGTGTGAGGGTAGAACACGATCTGGATCTGTCATCAATCAATCAATCAATCAATCAATCAATCAATCAATCAATCAATTTGAATGTCATTACACTTCCCAGGATCCCAGTCCAACCAGAACTCCACCCTTTTCACGGCTCGGACAAAGCGGCAAGCCGCTTGCATTGTCACTGGGTACATTTTTAAATATATCCCCCCCCCCCACCCCGCCCACCTCAACTCCTGTATCCGGCTCTACAGAAACAACACTTCACGACATTATTAAAGGTCATACATTGATAAAATAAACGGGCTGATATCATGATATTAGATAGGAACTGTTGTAAACCATATATTATTGTAATCACATATAGAAGCTTGGTATTTGATTGTGTAAATATGTAGATAAATAATATAAAGATATATATCTGACACTTAGAAATTAAAAAAAGATATCTATTCATCAATTCATCAAGCTACTGCTGGTAACAAGATAATATTTATCATAAATGCAAAAGTATTAAAACGGTTTGATCCCTACTTGGGTTGGGCACGGTCTCCCTTATAAACGACCTACAATTTCTCGTCTTCCACCGCTGTTCTCAGTTAACTACAGAGATATATGCTAAAGTTTCAGTACTGTCAGAATCCCGGATGACGTGACCATCTGTTAGCCTTTGGTGGCATAAAATGGCGTTAGATAATTCAAATAAAATTAAATAAACCAAGCTGAACACACGTAAGAAGAAGATAAAATTTAAGAGGACTTATTGCGGTCACATGTTTAAAGGTGTGTGTTTTAGTTTCAAAGGGAAAGAATAATTATAGTTGCAGCACAGGAAAATAATGCAGAATGGGCTATTTAATGGAAAATTTCAATTACTTTGAACAATGATAGTTTAACTGCGACCTGCATACCAGAATTAAAAAAAACCCACAAATTCCACAAAAATGACAAACGGATCACAAATCTAAATGCTAACAAAAATGCACATGTTAATTTGGGCTGTAGAATCCGTTGCCGGTTATTTGTGTGGCAATATTAACATTAAATTGGATACAAATGATATAAAGAGTCCTACATATTACTGCACACAGATATGAAGCTATATTAGCCTAGGGACAAATACCATGCCTTTCACGTGTTCCTGTATGTATACGTGAATATCGCGGTCGCCCGACTACAGCGTCTTCCTCCCGAGCGTTCGTATAAATGCCACATAGCATAAAGTCGAAAGATAAATAGATTAATCATAGAAGCCTTGTAGTTAAAATAAGTGCAAAAAAAAAACAAACAGCAAAAACGACTAAGTTGATTTGTAACACTCTTGTAACGTGGCTGCGAGGCTAGTCGATGTTCCCCCAGAAAAAGGCGAATTTTTTAATACGAAGAACCCACTACATGTAAACTGTGTTACCTCAGAAATGTTACTATTTTTAGATTTAACCAATTTCGATTGATTAACCATAATTTCTCGCAAACTGTGCAGTTTTATCTAATTTTATATGATTTTAAACACAAATAACACAACTACTGAATGGTTACTGAATAACCGTGATACTCTGTGTATATATGGCGCCGTACCAGCTCGTTCTTGTTCCTTCCCATGGGAAGGAACATCTATAGTCATACATTTGAACTTGACAGTTTCAGATTCGCTTCCTGCGGAGATGTTATCCCGCTTAGTATCTGATTTGCCTCATGATACCTACGATGAGACGGGATCCAATCGGAAGTGACGTGATAGCAGAAACCGCCATTTATCCGCCATTTTAACGGCCATTACGTGATATCACGTGATGTGCGCCATTTATACGCCATTTTATCGATCATTTTAGTCAGTCTAGCAGGTGCGTGCAGGTTTAAATTACGGCTTCGTGTTGTCCCGATTAAGAAAACACGATATCAGCCTAAATTGAACTTAGCCCTATTAAAGTCCTTGAATTTCTTGCTTCATTTCCTGTGCTACCATGACTTAAAGAAAAAAAAACATAAGAAAGTTTTGACTTGGAGAGAAATGTTCAACCACCTACAGTTTGTCCTTTTCGTACTCTAAGGTTATCTCTTCCATATGCAAATGCTGAAAAACGGCTTTCACTTCATACTTCATCATTTAGAAATGCCCTGGAAGGAAATTTTGGTAGGCTAAAACTTGTTTTAGTAATATAGTTAAACATGCATATATGTGTTATGTTAATCCATTCATCACTAAAGTATAATCATGGTCCGTCAAATGCTTAAAAAAAATTCAGTGCAGATGCAAGCGTCCACTGACTTGGCGTTATAGGTTGTTTTTTTTTTTTGGGGGGGGGGGGGGTTGCTCTAAGTTTAAAAAGGCTTTTATTTACTGTTCACTTCCCATGATCACTTGATGGACCATGATCACAACTTAATGATAAATGAATAATCTTAAATCCAATGCAAAGCTAAGGTGATTATCTACCTTCGGAATGAAGACGATGAGGAGGGTGAGAGTTGTCCCGATGATGATACAAGCAGACACGATGCCGTAGAGCAGCGCCACCTGGTGATCGAGCAGCAGGCTGAGGGTGAGGCCCACTACGGACAGGATGATGACGTTGTACAGACACAATCCGATGTGTCGCGAGTCATTCAGGGCGTGGATCTTCACCTATAACACGGGCACAATGGGTAGTTTGGGGCGGAGTTAATATGATAAGGACACAGTGATCCTTTCCTAGTTTTCAGCAGTAAAAAATGAAGCCCCACCTTATCTTAAAGTTACAAATAGTATCACAAACAAAACCCTGTGTTTTTGTGTTAATCAGGTCAACAATTGACTACCAGTTAGTATCACTGCAAAGGTATATTTCAAGTTGTATATCGCCGCCATACAGCGACGTTCAGCTTATGGAGAGAGCAATGACCTTTCAAATTTGTATCATAACATTTGTTGCTTTTTTCACCACAAACGAGAGTAATTATCATAATTCTCTTATTATCTATTATTATCAGATAAAATGATACTAGGATCTATTTATAGATCTAGATCTATTTATTAAAAATTTTGAAAAGAAACACTCCGGTAGAACTATCGACCTGACATAAACAGACTTGAACATTTCCTCTGTCATATTTTGGACGGGGCACAGCAGAAATTTGTCGGAGGAGTTTAAATTAGATGGGAATTACCAAATGCAATATCAAGTCAGAAAGTCCTGTATGTTGTTTTTTGATCTGTGTTCTATTTTATCACCTGCTGAAATCGAAGGCACCACATGCCGACCCTATAAATGATTACAAAATGTTTTATCTGCTATGAATATTTACTGTGATATCGTATTTGAAATAGATTTATAATAACCGATTGTTTTACTCTTAGACGTCTAGCTTCTGTAATCCCAGAAATATCACTGGAGATATCCTCAGTACTACTTGGTGAGTAGCGTGATATTTCCTTCGCATAATTTAAAAGTATTAGCCTGACTAAGCCCATTTTTAGTGATCCTTTTATCACCGACAGGTAATACAGTAGAGAACAAACTTAAAAGTTTGTTTTTAAAAAAAAAAAAAAAAAAAAAAAAGATTTCACTAAACTACTTACTACTAGTAGTAATATAGTTTAACAAATCTATCCTGCTTGCACTATAAATGTTTTCCAAACCTTTCGCGTCTCGAATGACAGGAAGGCACCGAACGCCAGAAGAACTCCCTCCACGATGCAGATGGCCAACATGAAGTAATAGTAATGTTGTGACATACAGTCGTGAAGGTACGGCAGGACCTGTGCGTCATTTCCGGTTAGATAAGTCTGCATAATAATAAATATATAAACGCCACCATGTCTACTAAATTAAGTCTACTATTTCTCCTCCTCATCCTCATCATTCCCGGTGATGGTGGCCAAAACGTAGCAGACTTCTGAAGGTTCGATCCCCGAACGTGGATTACCAAATATGGTACAGGTGAAACGATACGAATATGTGGTCCTTTTTCTTGGCACTGAGCACATGGACGTAGTGCCAAGACTGTTTGGCCAAACATAAGGTTCGTGTGACTGGAAGTCCGCATGAAGCAGAACTTAGTCTATATCTGTCTTGTGTAGACATTTGTCCTTTAAATTACCTATGCTATCAGCACTAGTCTTTAACATTCCTGATCACTGTATTGATTTGGATGACAATAAAAAAGCACATCACGTGCGCTATTATTTCATATGAATGCCTATTGTAATGGTAAAGTTTAAATACTTGAGCCAGATCAAAATGTTGTGTATACAATATATTCCTTTTTCTTAATCTTCACTCCGAAATGAGACGTAAATCTACATAAATCAACGAGCTCTTTCCGAACACCTAATCTACATGCTGGCGAGTTATACCGAGTATTGAAGATCCCCTGGTGAAATGGTCTATTGTATCGAAATATGAGTACACATTTTCTCCTGTAAAGAAGATTAAAATACACATTTACGTGTATGGGAACTCGGCATTTTTTTTTCTGTGATGAATATGTTACATTTTGCTCAATACAACACAGATTGTTGACTTATTTATTCATTAAAAGTTAAAAGTAAAAAAAACTCTCGGCCACGCCAGGTAAATCTCCTTTTCTTAGCTCACCTGGCACGAAGTGCCAATGTAAGCTTTTGCGATTTTGGGACCAGCCTTTGCCCGGCGTCGTTGTCAGTCGTCAATAATTTACTTAAAATTATTCTTCTCTGAAACTACTGATGGGAAAGTGATCAAAGTTTGCAAGGATGTTCCTAAGGTTATCCCCAATAAAAATTGTTCAAATGGTTCCGGTCTGTTGCATAATTAGGTCACATGAGATAAAAAAAAGATTTTAAAAGTGAAATCTTAAAAAATCTTCTTCTCTGAAACCATGAGGCTAAGGGCTTAGATATTTGGTGTGTGGCTTTGTCTAGTAGACCTCTACCATGTTGTTCAAATCATGAACCTGTGGTCATAATTGGCCCCGCCCCAGGGTCACTTTATTTTACATGGACTTATATGGAAAAAACTAGAAAAATCTTCTTGTCAGAAACTACAAGGCCTGGGAGTTAGATATTTAGTATGTAACATGGCCTAGTAAACCTCTGCCAAGTATGTACATATCATGGCCCTGGGGTCAAAATTGGCCACGCCCCAGGGGTCACTTGGTTTAAAATAGGCTAATAAAGGAAAACAACTAGGAATATCTTTTTTCAGAAACCAAAGACCTTGAGTTTAGATATTTGGTGTGCAGCATTGTCCAGTAGATACTACCAAGTTTGTTCGAATCATGGCCTTGGGGTAAAAATTGGCCCCGCCCCAGGGGTCACCTGATTTTACACAGGCTAATATGTGGAAAAGCATGAAAAAAAACAACTCCTACTCAGAAACCACAAATACTGGAGCTTATATATTTAGTGTGGGGCTTTGTCTGGTAGACCTCAACCATGTTTGTTCAAATTATGGTTCCGGGGTCAAAACTGGCCCCGCCCCAGGGGTCACCTGATTTTACTTAGGCTAATATTGGGAAAAAAACTTGAAAAATATTTTTCTCAGAAACCACAAGGTCTGGAGTTTAGTTATTTGGTGTGTAGCATTGTCTAGTAGACCTCTATCAGATTGCTCAAATCATGGCCCTGGGGTCAAAATTGGTCCCGCCCCAGTGGTCACCAGATTTTACAGGCTAATATTGAAAAAAAAAACAACTGAAAAATCTTCTCAGAAACCACAACGCATGGAGTTTAGATATTTGGTGTGCAGCATTTTCTTGTAGATCACTACCAAATTTGTTCAAATCATGGCCCTGAGGTCAAAGTTCATAGCCTTGTATAGGAAATAAAACAACAAAAATCTTCCTGTCAGAAACTACAAGGCCTGGAAGTTAGATATTTGGTATGTAACATGGCCTAGTTGACATCTACCAAGTTGTTTACATCATGGCTCAAGGGTCAAAATTGGCCCTGCCCCAGGGGTCACTTGATTTAATAAAGGCTAATATAGGAAAGAATCTTGACAAATATTCTTCTCAGGAACCACAAGGCCTGGAGTTTAGATATTTGGTATGTAACATGAGCTAGTAGACCTCTACCAAGTTTGTCCAAATCATGGCTCCTGGGTCAAAATTGGCCCTGCCCCAGAGGTCACTTGATTTTACATAGCCTAATGATACCAGGTGAGCAAACCAGGGCCATCATGGTCCTCTTGAATTAACTCAGTGTGAAGAGTCTGCTATGGTTGTGGTAGTAAACAGTCAATTGATGCTGATTTAAACAGAATGCTTCATGTTTAATAGATCAGCTTTCTAAGCATATACTGTAAAATCTTGTATAAGATGTACATTGTACCACCCCAGAATAAGGACCATTTTTAGGCCCATTTCTACGGAAGCACCGAGGGGACATGCATGGTATTTTTCTTAAATATTATATCGTGGCCACGAGATAATAACTAAGAAAAACACCATGTCCCTTCGGTGCTTCCGTACATTTCCCCTTTTTCTAATTTAACTTCTTATGCATTTGATATTTCAAAGAATTAATTGCCACATTATTTTTTGAGACAGAATATTGTTAGTGATTACGTTCACCATTTTGTTTCTCGTGTGAATTCTTCTTTAAAGGCCTAAAGTTTTTAAAGGATCTTATCATGCCACTTTCCGATATTGGGCGTCAGTTTAATTTAAACTGAATTTCATTTTTCTTTCACTTAACATTTACAGGAATGGTATATTTCATAGAGATGTTAAGCCAGAGAATATCTTGTTGGAGGTAAGATTTAAAGATGATGTCATGAAGTAAACGCTATTTTTAACTAAATAATAGGCCAAAAAATAGTTATGTTTCTAATCATCAGCATATAAAAAAGGGAGTTGGTATGTCGGGATTTTATTTTTTTTTATTTTACATAAAACTAAAAGTAAAAAAGTCAAATATTTTTTGAAAGGCGGAAAGGTGAAACAACTTTAGGGTCGGTTGGGAGACCAGATAGGGAACTTTTTTAGCTCACCTGAGCACAACGTGCTCAAGGTGAGCTATTGTGACCGATGAATGTCCGTCGTCCGGTGTCCGTCGTCCGTCGACATCTCCTCCTTAACCACTGGGCCAATTTAAAAAGAACTTCACAGGAATGTTCCTTGGGTGAAGCCCTTTCAAGTTGTTCAAAGAATTTGATTCCATGCAGAACTTTGGTTGCCATGACAACGGAAAGAAAAAACATATGAAAATTTTGAAAATCTTCTCCTCCAAAACTACTGGCAAGATTTCAAAGTTATTTGGCACAGATGTTCTTTGGGTCACTCTCTACCAAGATTGTTCAAATAATTTTGATCCGTTAAAAAACATGGCTGCCAGGGTGCGGAACCCGTTTTCCTTATATGATTATAGTAAAATCTTCAAATATCTTCTCCTCTTAAATTACTGGCTGGATTTCAAAGTTATTTGACACAGACCTTCCTTAGGTCACTTTCTACAAATATTATTAAAATTATTTTGATCCGTTGAAAAGCATGGTCACCAGTGGGCGGAGCCTGTTTTCCTTATAAAAATATTCTACAAATTTAAAAAATCTTCGCCACCAAAAGTACTGGCAAGATTTCTAAGTTATTTGGCAAAGATGTTCCTTAGGTCACTCTCTACCAAGATTGTTAAAATTATTTTGATCTGTTGAAAAACATGGCCGAAAGGGGGCTAAGCCTATTTTCCTTATATGTATATAGTACAAATTTGAAATTTTTGAAAGTACTAACTCGATATATGGCTTGCAGAGGGCAGAGCCCATTTTCCACAATATCATAAGATATTAGCTGTTTCTCTTCTTACCACTAATACCTGGTTCTCAAAAGCATAAGTTATGCAGTGTAAAAATCCTGAAATTTGAATAAACTTGTAACTTTTGAATTTCATTTGCCTAATCAAGCACGAATATGGTGAGTAATCATAATGTCGCGTTCCTCACAAATGCCCGTGGGAATTTCTATACCGAATATCCAAAGTCAAAGCCATCTGGTGGGCCAGCTAAACATGTATCTGTTTGTTCATACTATCGCATACAATGACAAGCTACTGTGTAGATGTGTGACATTTTTACATATCTTATATTGATAAAATGCATAACAATCTTCTTTAATGTCTTTATTGCAGACATTGTCACGGCACAACAAACGTTAATTCTGCAATGAAGCGTAAGCGGGAAAAAAATTGAAGAAGCAAAATACTATGAGTGAAACTGTGACGTAAACCAGTGGCGGACAATCTTGAGTACAGCAGTTCACGCACCTCTGACATGTAATATGTCCATGGCAAAGGTAATAGGTATGTGCCAAATAAATGTCATTCATCTCGAAGTCAAAACTTTCTTAAGTTCATTTTTTCTTTCTTTACATCATGGTAGCACAGAAAATGAAGCAATAAATCCTATGACTTTTTATGGCTAAGTTATTCTTAGGATGGCATCGTGTTTTCTTTATCGGGACAACACGAAGCCGTGATTTAAACCTACGCGCACCTGCTAGACTGACACCCAATATTCGCTACTGATTCGCTGTAGACTTAACAGAAAACCAGCACGTCATCAAAAAAGCTAAAATGGCCGATACAATGGCGGATAAATGGCAGACTTTGATATCACGTGACTTCAGACTGGATCACGTCTCATCGTAAGAATCACGAATCACTCATAATACTGAGCGGGTAAACATCTCACCAGGTGCTGATCTTATAACCGGCAAGTAGCGAGGAACGACTACAGATGTTCTTTTCCATGGTAAGGAACAATGATATATTAAAAACAAGATCTCAATGTGGAATTAAAATAAAACGGTTCAAAATTACAAACCTCTTGATTTTCTCCTTTACTGTTCCAGCTTATGCTTAAAGCAATATAAGGACTCTAAGACCTTTAATCCTTTATTTTTAATTATACACTTCTTTCTATTATCTATCAAAACAAAAAGCAATTATTTCTATTATCTATCAAAACAATAAAGATGATAGTGTGAAAGAACTTACATCACTGTTGAGATAAAGAGTCCGAATGAAGAGAGGATCCGCAAGCTGCCAGATGACCAAGATCGTAACCATGACAACTAGCATCACGATAACTATCGCAATTAACTGGGAATCATGAATTTTCTGGAAGAAAAGTTTGACAATGATTTGGGAATATCAACTCCCCCAGTATCAATGACCATATTTCCTATCGCCATCTGTTCATATTATATACAAAGGGTCCACTAGCTGTGTGCTTACTACATCCACCTCGTAACTGGGAGGTCGTGGGTTCGATCCACGGCATACTTAAGTCATACTTAAAACATTGTTTTCTCCCTTTCTTTGCGCCCAGCTTATAGCTAGGTGTCAGGATATGGTATCAAGTTATTTGTATACCGCGTAATGTTGCAGTGAGGCAGCATAATATTTGCCTTATGAAGATTCAAAATGATTATTTACTGCTGGCTTGACGTAAAAACCAAACAATCAACATACAAAGCACTTACCACTCGTAGTAATTTCTTGTTGCAGAAAATTCTATAGACTCGCCATGTTTTTGAGAACATTGCGCCAAACGCCATCGTGAAACCAATAGTGAAGGTGAAGTGTTTGATCTGCAAGAAACAAAATGATGATGGTAAAATGTTACCTATGTCTAAACACTCATTGGATTTCGTTCGAAAGGTCTCATTCAAAACTTTGAAATTGAAATTCAATGGTGATTGACAGTCCAGCAAATGGCACCCTGTTAATTGAAAAAGCTCAACATTAGATACATACCAGTGTCGTTTACGGTGGAACAAAGTCAAGCTGTAGGAGTTTTTTGTACTAAATTATTTTGTCTTCCGATGTCTTGATTACGGAAGCACAGAAGGGGACACGGTGTTTATCTTTATTTTTATTTCGTGGTCACGAGTTAGTAACTAAGAAAAAAACAACAACAACGAAACAAAATCATCTAAGGGAAATAACTCAAGAATTAGATCAGCTAGAGTTACAGTTCTTGTGCACTGCACTTCTACTCCTCATAAGGTATCCATGTTTGGAATAAATCCATGCAATGGTGTGAAAGTTATGGTCCGGACAAAAAAAGTGTGACGACGCCGACGACCACGGACAAAGTGATCCATATGTGTCTGCCATGCTAAAAAAAGCACATTCTGGAGAACTGTGTCGATTTAGCTATGAATTATACTTATTGATTTTATGTAAGTTTTGTAATAATTCATATGTTGGACACATTTTGATATATTTATATTCATTTTTTATAAAAGAAATGTGCTAGCACAGTTTATATTTATTTAATCGTTTTATGATAATATCGTTAATGACGGGGAAACACACTGATGTTTTGTTATTGTGTTTTTTTTTCTTTCCATTCTAAGCCATGGATATTATCTCGCCATGGATAACATCGTGATAGGTCATTTAGATACCACATGACGTCATTCTTGTGGTGCGATGCCTTTCAACAGCATATGATGATCTTACACCTTTATTATAACCTAATTATTTTGTTTATTTAGCTGTTATGAACATTGTATAGCATTGCCGTAACGAAGGTCAGCCTAGTTCTAACAGAAATGTAATTTTAAAGGGAATATGAACCTTTCTCTTATCTTCAGCTTGTGATTTAGGAATCAATATTTTTTTCGGCCGTTAGGCCGTTTATTTTCACCCTGACTTCCTGTGAAACACACAGTAATGAAGAGGAATAAAATTAGGTTTTTCATTGGTTATTATATACGTTGCTAAATTCCCATTGGTCATTGTAAAACTAGTCAAAAGAAAAGAAAGGAGTTGCGGAAACGAGTTCTTTAGATCTCTGTTTGTTTTAAAAGATGAAGTTTTATTCCCCTGTGAACGATTTGTCCTAAATAGTAAGACACTGCACCTTTTTAAGTTAAACTGAAAGAGTAGAACGCTAAAAAATACAAAAAAAATACACATAGATTTCGGTATTGATTGTTCGACCCTGACAAATCCTATATTCAACTAAAACGTAACATCCGGTTTCGTTTTGTAGCCCGCAAAACGAAGTCTAATGCGCAGATGTTTTAAGGCTGTTAAGTGTCTACCAAGATTGTACAAATTATTTGGATCCGGGTATTTCAAAGTTCTGCACTGACACAGGAATTACTCAACTATTAAACCAACAACAAAGTCTGTTACATGTTAAACCATTCAGACACTAATCATCAAGCTTGTTATCACGGCTGAGTATCTTTTTTAAAGATATTTCTTGTTTCAGTTCATTACACACTATTAGGTAGTTCTCAAGTCCTAACGTTTTGCCGATATGTTAGTCGAAACATACACCTTTTTGGCATGTCTTTAATTTTTCGACACGAAATACGTTACTTTCCCATTGCAAAGATACTGAAAAAATAAACATCAAATCTGTTTCAAGCGTAAGAAATATTACATAATGTAATGGCATGATGTAAAGAGGACTTTCTCGTTCAATGAAATGCCAGTACATGCATTTCGTTGAATATTTGAAAAATAAAATATATCTAGGTCCTAATAAGGAGAGTAAAAGTGCACGCATGTTGCCTCTTTGGCATAAGCGTTTTTAAACTAAATATAACAACTTCAAATATATTCAAATACATGGATATGCCAGTCTATCGATTATGCAGTATTGCGTGACAAACTAAATGTATAATTATACACACACTCACACACAAAAACATTCCTCGTCGATATAAAACATATTAATAAAACACAGCACAAATTATACAGTCATTTAAACTAAATGTAAAATAGACAACGAATGAATTTTTAAATAATATAAAAGATGGGCAATCGAATTAAAAAGGATGAGCAACACATTGATCTCCCAAATACCGAAAGCCCTCGGAAAAATTTACCTCTCACATAAATGTGTGTGTGTCATTTTGTCCCTACTTACTGAACGGTTTAACAAAATGTTGTTTAGACCATTTCACTCCGAAATGAGACGTAAACCTATGTAAATCAATGAGCACTTCCCGAACACCTAATCTGCATGCTGGTATAAAATTCCAAGCATTGTTTAATGGGAAATAAACATACATATGAGGTCCCCCCCCCGTCACTGATTGGTCAATTTAAGTTAGCGAAATATACCAGATATTGGCGATCCTCTGGTGAAATGATCTATGCACGTCTAAGTGATTATATCCACTGTCAGAACTTAAGGGTTTTATAAACAAGAAAATCATTATTTGATCCGACATCTCTCTCTCTCTCTCTCTCTCTCTCTCTCTCTCTCTCTATATATATATATATATATATATATAATATATATATATATATATATATATATATATATATATATATATATATATATATTATCCACGTTCAACAACAACACGGTATTGTTGCTGAGCGTGGATAACTGACTCCGGCAATCTGACAATGCCTGTGTTTGGTTTGATTTCCAGCTACTTTAGACTGCGGCTCAAGTTTCACCGACAGACTGAAAATAATAATCATCTTCGCCAAGAAAGGAAGGTGAAGCAGACTGAATGCTTCTTTTCTGTGTACAGAATTAAGAACTCCTGAAATATCTGTCTGGAAAACATATCATTATGAAGGTTGAATTACGTTTGTGAAAGAGCATTACCTGGAGTTATTAAGTGAATTAATCAGTATAATTTGATATGCTCTTGTTTTCCTCTTTTTTCCTTTGCAGATGTGGTCCGCATATGGGAGATCTTGTCTGCTATTTGCAATAATAACGGATAGTCATTCATAGAACAACTTTTATTATGACTGAAATATGACAAAGGGTCTTGAAAACGAACAAAGTACTTGATTCATCAATGATAACATGTGTTTGCGTGCTCAAATGGCCAATAACTGAACTGTTTAGCACACTTTAGACGTTTACATAACTTTATTCCTATTCGATACTTCAGGGTTTCCATAAACAGGAAAATCATTATCTGGAGAGACATCAAACCCTGAGACCTAAAATAGTTATATCTATCTCGAAATAAGAGATACAATCGTAGAGGATAATTAAATGCAATTATCTCAAAAACATTGTGCCACGCAATATTGAATAGAGAACATGCACAATGTAAGGAAGGGATGGTCTTGGGGGAAATGAACGGATACCATTATATGCATATTACACAAATACATTAAATATTGGTGTAAATTATTAACAGTGTTAATGACAAATATACTGCATGGAAAATGGTATTTGATTCTGAAAAAAAAAACTTAAAAAGGCCTGCGGAGAACTTTGGAAACTAAGGTCATACATTTGATGTTTAACTATGATTTTGGTTATGTGTGGCTGTCACAAGAAGTGGGTAGCGTACACGTGTTTTTTTTTTTTGTTTTTTTTTTTGTTTTTTTTGTTCTATACAAAAAATCTATACAAAAACCATAACTGTAACCAAACCCAAGAATGGTATAGTCAAGTAAGTGGGTCTAGTGAATGTTTTTATTATAAAGAATTCTTTGATGAATGTACAAAATATTATCTATACGCTATGGCTAAATTTCGGTGCTCTACAGTCATCATCTTTGAGTTGAAACTAGTCTACATAAACAATTAAGGAACCAAGATAGGAAATAACATGAGTGTTTTGTTTAGAAATAATAAAACATCTGCGGTATATAGTGAATACCATGTATTTCTTTAATGTTATGAGAAATCAGTATCTGTTTAACTACAACAAACATAAGTTAAAAATTGGAAACTTTTAAACAAAATTAATGAAAATTATAAACAAGTATGTTCTCTATACAATGAGGCTGTTGTGATATAGTTTCACATTTTTACATTCATTAATGATTATCTTCTGTATCCGGAAGAGTGGAATCCAGTATTCTTAACAATCTCTTAATACTATTATAACCTTACATATATTTTTGTCCCTATAAATAATCTATAACAATTTTAAAAAGATCCTTTACTAACGCTACACGAATTTCATCATACATTTTTAATGAGCAAAGCAACTCTGAATATCATTTTTTAAATAGAAATCTGATATTATGGTTATTCCAACACATCTTAATTAATACAAAAACGCGATGTCGTAATAATTTACAGGAGAGCGGGCACTTTTTATGCAGTAACGGTTTTAATCAGTAGCGAAATGAAAATGGGAACGTAGAAGAAGGATGAAAATTAAATTATCTTTTTTCATTATTTGTATTAACACCGATTGAAAAGACATTTCAACTACCCAGCTTTTTAATCAGTGTATGCTTAATTAGAAAAGTTTTATTTTTATATTTCAATGTATGCCTAAAGGCACCTTTAAAACATTTCTTTTAATTATTGTTTCATAAGTAATGTCTTTTGTAGGCAAATATCAAAAAATCACGATAAAAATATTGTTGTAAATAAATCTTCATTTATAACGATAATACATTACGCTTTGTATATATAATAGATTAATGTAGAAGAAGAAGACACCTATGGTAGCGAGTGTTTGATGCTCATGATCAGCTGTTTGAATTGTTAATTGTTTAAAACACACAAACATATAGATGGTGGAGACAGAGAGAAAGGGGGGTCTTCTATTACTATCCCATGTGTGACTCATTCCTCACTATTGCGGTTTAAACCTTGATCTGTATGCAAAATGTCAAAGTGAGTTACATTTTCCGAGGTAAACCTCAATATGTTACTCCACCTTGAAACTAACCATTGCTTCACTCCTAAAAAAACAGACATAAACACGACATACAAAAGAATATCTAAATATTGCAAATATACAAATGATAGAAGGGTCTGACCACAAGTTCTCACAAATTAGATACTGACAATTCCCAAACAATGTACAAATTGACGTCGAAGCAGATCTATGATATTGGCAATTTAATATGTTTATGTTAAGGAAAATATATTATGGTAATCAATATGCGACAATTACTTCAAAATAACTCAATTTTGTAACAACATGCTGAATGTGAATGTGAATTATGTCAAATTTTATATCAATGGAATATTGTACCTTTGTAAAGTTGGAAAAATAAGATGAAGAAAAATGGCAATAATTAAAAAGGTATATGTTGGTGACAGTTATGTGAAATAATAATAGATAATTAAAACTTACAAATTGAAATCATATCGCCCAAGATCGCTCACCAGAGTACATCAGCTTACGTGGTTACCTCCAGTAGCAACCAGATTCAAGATTCAGATACAAAGAATTCTTATGTTAGTCAATTATGTATATATCTTATTTTCCAGGGGATCAACTTTATTTTTGGAATAATGGTAGACAGCCACGAGGTGCCCATTTGTGCCAAAAGAAACTAATTTCAACCATTGCTTTCAAAAGAGAATGTTGATATTTTCTGTAAAGTGTATATTAGGAAATTAGCCTATCCCCAAGTGGTCTCATTTTTTATGGAATGAACTTTATCTTAGCAATTATGGAAGACAGCCATGAGGTGACAATTTGTGCTGAATTGAATTAAACTCCGGTCATTGGCTTCATAGAAGAATTTTGAAATTATCTATATAGTGTATATATGTAACGAGTTCAAGTTTAAGTTGTTTCTCTTTTCTTTTTTTTTTTGCGTTAAAACACGTCTTTGATTCGCGTACTACGATTTTAAAATTTGCATTAGTACGCCTTTTTCCGCGTTAAAGTGCCTTTTTTCCGCAATATTGCGTATTTGTTTCGCGTTACTAAGAGTTTCAGGTTCGCGATATTACGCCTTTATTTTGCTTCATAATGCCTTTAGTTCGCGTTATATTGCCTATTTGCTCGCGTAATTACGCCCTTTTCCGCATACTTACGCCTTTTTTATCTGGTTATAATGCCTTTTGGTGTCATTTCAAGTTTCTCAGCGTTATAACGAGGTTTAGTGTAAAAGTGCCTTAAAGTTTATTTCGCTTAATAACGACTTAAAAGATATATTATTGTCAGTGATCCTAATAGGCTTTCGTAGATATACATTATCTCTATACAACATATGAACACATCATTCATTTGACTGGTAAAAAGCTGACATAACTGATGAATTTCAAATGCATTTAAAACAAACGAATGCGTTTGTTAACGAGAACTTGGCGTTTCAGAAAATATTATTTAAGCATTTTCTGATTGATATGCAGTTAATTTCAAAATCTATAAAGCACGCTTCCTTCTCGTTACATTATTTTGTTTCTTAAGTATAAAAGACGAAACCGAAGAGGAATAAAGTTTCGTTTCTAACAGCGTAAAGCTGAAATAGGCATCTCACGGTGAATTTTGTGTTGTCTGTTGTAATGGCTTCTTGATGCTTTAGATATGTCAAAATAATGGACAAAAGTGATTTGGAATTTTGTATCAATAGGATTCAATGCCAAGAATGATGAAAATTGTGTCCTTGGAATGCACAATGTATGGACATATTTTTTTTGTTTTTCAGTTTTAATTCATTTATCTATTTTCATGGAATAATGTAGTGTAACTTATGCTACAGTCATCTTTTCCCCAAAATTCCCCGAAAATATTGATCTTTCTGAGACTTTTTGGTAGAATCAGACCAGCAAAATGTTGTCTCGATAATTTCTTGTTACGACCTTGTTTACATGTGTAAAAATTTCGAACTCGCGCCCTAACCTTGCAACGCCTGCAGAGAAAAAATAGAAAAAAGATTGCAATTCTACTAATTCTGTTTTTGGTTCACTTGAGATGACGTTTCGAGTTTATCATCTTATAAGTAAATAAAACTTTAGTGTCAATGATGATTCAAATATTTCTGAATGAATTGCGATTAACTCACCAATCGCATTTAATTTGTTGTTAGAGTTACATAATTTTCTACCTCCTTTTTTAAACATTAAACATGTTAATTAATTTTTGACTTACGCAATGCAATTAAACAAAAAAACAACTTCAGTGATAAGATAGAAATCAAAATTTGGAACTATTTCTTCCGCGTTGTAAAAAGGAAGGAAGGTTAATACTAAAATAGTCACGCTAAGTTGTCCTATACAGAAATGTATGCTAACATTTTATTATCATTTGTGATAATATTGTCTATATTCTTAGGAAAATAGACATTAATTGGCTTCCACCAATTATAAAGCAGACCAAGAAGAGCAGAGCAAGAAAAATGTTAAGAAAAAGATAATCTTATGTAAGTAAAAGCAGAGAGGAGAAAGGAAAATAAAAGAGTAATGAGACAAATAGAAAAAGGCGATGAGGGGGGATGTCGAATTGGAAAGGAGAATGAAAAGACGAAAAATATGAACGATGAAGATGCAGGGACGAGGTTTAGACAAGACGAAGACGAAAGAGTTGGAAATGATATTGATGTAGAAAACAAAATAGTTTAGAAATAGAAGTAGTAGTAGTGGTGGTGATGGTGATATTTAGTAGTAATAGTTGAAAAATGTGAAATACGGAGAAGGACAGGAAAAGGAATATGGATATAATTAAGATGATGACGAAGAAAGGTTGTACACGGTACGTTGCTGCCCATAAAAAGTCCATTGACCTTATATATAATAAGAAGTTACCTACCTCCTTATTTTATATAAGGTCATGATTTTTTAATGGGCAGCAACGAACCGGGTACGTTTGGAAGAAACAGGAGGTAGTAGTTACCTGACAGAAGAGAACGGTCTGGTTCATTATGGCGCCCCAGAAGACGGACGTGTAACTAATGATACACCCGAGAAGCAGCACGTTGTTGATATTGGGAGAAGACAGCTTCACGTACCTGAAATACATACATACAACCTTTCTAATTGGCTACTGAGGATTTTGAAAATTTCTGACAACGCAGGCACTCAAGATCATTTTGTTTGATATCTCATTTGTAAACATAAATATCATGGAGGGAAAGGACTAAATAAAATGAGGGAAAAACGAAGAAAAAACACGAATTGAATCACTTGCGGGGCACAATTAAAGCTTTCTTAAGATGGTTTTCTTTGTGTCCCGCTGGTGTTTAAACCAAGTCTTTATTGCAATGCGTCTTCCTGTGTTGCTCATTTTCTATTTAACATTATCAAATTTTAATCCAAATATTCAAATATACAATCAGCATTGCAGCGTCCTTCATTGCCTTAGAATGTTGGTTTACCGTGAATTGTGTGACTTTCAAATTAAGTGGTTCTCCTAAACAAAGCGCCAGCCTTCTCTTGCAAAATATCAAAATAATAACATATTGGATATTTCAAAAGAAGCATCAACCAATATGGATTTGATTGCTTTTATAATTATGTCAGAAATTAGCAAAATCCTAAGTAACTTATTAGTTGCTCTGAGTATACAGGAAGACATAATACACACATACATGCGAGAAAACATATATACATACAGGGATGATAATAAAACAAGCACACAAGAAGACTTAACTTGACTATTTGAGTTTACCGTCGCGTCGACAGTATTTCAGTCTTATCGCAACGTCCAGCTAATTACACACAAGAAGACATTATACATGCATATAAGAAGACAGTTTATAAACAAAATCAAATACAGTTACATACGAAGAATTACATTTTACGACAAATACAAGTTCGTGTTAAAGCTGAACTATTCTTGATAAAGTCACGATATCCTAAATGGAATTGGTGTAATTTATTACAGGCCTGAATTTAGGGCATTTAATACAGTGGTTATTTTATACAGCCGTTCAAAAACGAGTAATCAATTTGACCACTGCAGGAAACAACACCTGCTGAGAAGATTGAAAAAGTTGTGAAAGCATAACAGCAGTTAAACTGTTCTCGAGAAAAACAACATCTTCTTTCCTATAATTATTTCACTAATAATGCTTCTGAACGCAATGGTTTGTCGCAGAGAATCTCACTCTAATGGAAGTTCAGAGATTTATGGTGATTTGTAAAGTAATAGCTGCGTTTACACCTGACAAGGCTGATCTCGTTCTAGACAGGTGCTCGTTAGTTCACGTGTTAATCAGGAATATTTATTCCTTGTGTTGGTGAAAAGAATGACAAATACATATACAAATGCTAAACGTAAATGGTTATTATTATTCTGAATGGGGGGGGGGACTCGAGAAAAAAAGCTTCAAATAGAGAGACTATATCAAGACATGTGCTACTATTTCTTAATAACTTTTTTAGGATATTCAGAAACAAGTGAGAAAGAAGAAATGATGATGACAGGAACTTAAAAACGTAAATATATAAATTAAAAAAGAATGAAATACGTACACGTGGCCCCTATAGACGATATTGAAAATGAAGAGCGCAACGCCAAGCAGGATGCCCGCGGTTGCCAGGCAACACATTATGAAGTACAAGTACATCGGTACGGTTCGTTCCACCATTGTTACCTGGGTCGAGTCACGTGGTACAGCGCCCCCTGTCACACAAAACACCAATGCTGTTAGACTATTCAACTTCGTTTCGAACATTGTCGTTGGTTCAATTGTTTTTATTTCTTGTTCAATTTTCTGATTCAGTTTCATATGGACAGAATTTCAGAATTCTTTAATGAAATTAATGAAAACATTTAGGAATTCTAAAATGATATAAATACTTTATTTAATAGTGATTGGACAATTACCCAATACCTATACAAATAATGTTTCTTGTATTTGTTTATTTGAAAATGAAAAAAAAAATGGAGTAACCCATTATCGAGTATAATGTCATATTGTAACTGATGCGTTGTAATTGTCCATGTGGCATAAAAGGAACATGTATGATTAGTCATTACTTTTTTCAACCTTTATCTACACGAGTAAGGTTAATTATCAACTCTCTGCAATGGCACGGTGTTAGATATATAATACCATATAGATATCTTCATTTGGTATAACTAAGAACTCATCTGGTTCAAAGAAATGTCAAACTGAGGATGAAAAGTGAATGTAATTATGTTTGTCGTTTATGAAAGATAATCACTTGGCAAGACTCTCTGAAATACGAATATGATCAGCTTTCACATAAAAGACAAAGCATATAGTCGAGATCCCGCAGATTTTAAATGTAAGTAATTATTAAAGCTTGCCTTGCACAAAGGCAATAGTTCTTATTTCATATAATTACACTTCTTTCTAAAAGTATCATACGCCGAAAAAATGTATACGTACTTTGGTCATAAACCGGTAAATGGTACTTTTATTAGAAGCGAAAGCTTCTAAAGTCAGACAGTGAATTTTCTACTTACAATCACATTACCGCCACTTACCCATACATTCGCATTGAAAAATAGTACAACTGGTTGTAGAAGTCAACATGGCAGTTTTGATTTTTTTTTGTTGATTTTTTTGAGGCCCCATATGGGTATCCCCATTTATTTTCCCCGTAATAGGTGAACAGAGGTCGGGGAACCATCCTCAGTTGACCGTACAATGTAACATAAATTTCAATCATTATAAAAGAATTATACAGAGAAAAAAATAAACATTATATTTTACTTTGTATTAAATTCAACCATATAGGCACTTTAATTTTTTTTATGGGTTGAAAAATACAAACAAAATTAATAATAATGAAAAAAGAAAAAAATTAAAAGTAAATTGTTCTTCACATGTGATTAACATTAAAAGTTTCATAATTCACATTCAATAAAATACAAATCCTTATCTTGATTTTAAATATATATATTAAATCTTCAATTTTCAACAATACTTTTTACAAGTTTCCAATTTGATTTTTCAGTTTTGATAAAAGTTAGATATACATGTATTGCATGATTTTGAAAGCATTGGGTACAATCATAATTTCTGTGCAAATAAAACTGTAAAAGAAGCAAGTTTATAATTCAGTGTTCATCTGCAGTTTCATTCATTAAACTACCTATAAATAACCGTATTTGCACCACAAATTTACGGCTGCGGAATTAGCTCAATTGGTAATAGCGTCGTTCAATATTTTGTTCTTGCAAGGGGTCGTGAGTTCTAGTCCAGCTGAGGCGGGTTTCTTTTTTTGTAATACTTATTATTATTTTTTTTAGATTCTTGGGTTATATATTTAGAAGTTTTTAATTCTAGTTTTTTAAGCTTCCATTATTTTGCGTTTGTTAACCTTTTGATTCAAATCATAGATCACAGGACCCTGATATTCAGTCAAAAATCGACCTCTCTATATATAAATTATTCATAGAGAGGTCGAATTTTCTAATATGAGGGTCCTGCGCATAGACAGGTTTGGTTATAAGGTCAAAACAGTAGAAATGAGAGGGGACAGTATGTTTAATGTAAGCCGTCAATTGAAACATTTTTGTTTTAATCTTTTCTTGTTGGAGTCTCAAATGATTGTAGTGTCTCTAGTCGCATTTGTATGTCATAACTCAGAACGTACTTTAGGGATTGAGTTTATACGTTATACAATGGCCAAACTTTACTTACCAAGTACAATAACTGTACCTTGCTTCATCTCTATTACTTACTTGTATGGTGAAATTATGTTTTTCTAAAACATACATGTATCTTAAAATTATTGAAGGCATGGATATCATTCTTAACCTATGGGAAGGATGTGAATTGACAAAGAAAAATAACTTTATCTTGTCCCATTTTCTTGCTTTTCTATTAAAATTATTTCTGTCTGCAGCAAATTCATGAAGTATTACATGTAAAGGTATTAAGAGGATCAATACCAAGAACCACTATTCCTTATCCATTTTTGTTTAGTTTGACAGAGACTAATAAATAAAATAATATATTTTACCTGCTGTTTTAATAAAATTTAACTTCCCTGATTTTTTACATGCATACCACAAAAAAGATAAAGAGACTAATTTTATAATTCACATATTTTAACTTTCGCTTCTGACGGTGCTCTCAGTGCTTTGATTATTGATAAGTTATATGTTATTTTTGAATGGATGCTATAAGCAAAACATTATTTCTAAAGTGCAAATTCTGTTTAACTAGAAAACTGAATATAGTTGCATGACTGCATGACCTACCTCTCCATTTGATCCCCGCGTCGTACCATTCGAAGTGCCATGGTTCCTCTTCCATCACATACTGACCAACAATGACCTTCTCAGAATCTGTAGAAGCATACAATTTAAATGTATATACCTCTGGCAACGTGCTCTCGAAATATCCTTATTTTCGAACTCAGGCTTAATCTCAATTTTCACCTCAAATTTGGGTAAAGCCTAAGCGACCCGAATAGGATATCTAAGTGATGTCCTCTAAAAAAGAATTCTCACCAAAGAATCATGCTAACGCTTAATTCTGAGTACCATGGAGTGTTCTCAAACACTGTCTCAAACATATTATTTGTGTTAGCTTAGAATGTTCACAAAATCAATTGTGAACACTTTTCCAACGATCAAACTAAGTTAAGTATAGTAATCATACTTAAGTCTGAGATAGAATTTGAATATAAGAACGAAATTCAATATCTTTGAGAACTTTGGGCCTGATATAACAGATAGTGATATACCTAATATGATGGTAGTGATATATCTGATATAACAGATAGTGATATATCTAATATGATGGTAGTGATATATCTGATATGACTGATAGTGATATATCTGATATAACTGATAATGATGATTACTGATTAAAATGAATGATATATCTAAATATGAGTGATATATCTGATATAACTTGATAGTGATAATCTGATATAACAGATATGATATATCTAATATGATGGTAGTGATATAACTGATATAACTGATAGTGATATATATCTAATAATGATGTAGTGATATATCTGATAAACTGATAGTGATATATCTGATATAACTGATAATGATATATCTAATATGATGGTAGTGATATATCTGATATAACTGATAGTGATATATCTGATATAACAGATAATGATATATCTAATATGATGGTAGTGATATATCTGATATAACTGATAATGATATATCTAATATGATGGTAGTGATATATCTGATATAACTGATAGTGATATATCTGATATAACAGATAGCGATATATCTAATATGATGGAAGTGATATATCTGATATAACTGATAATGATATATCTGATATAACTGATAGTGATATATCTTATATAACTGGTAGTGATATATCTGATATAACTGATAGTGATATATCTAATATGATGGTAGTGATATATCTGATATAACTGATAGTGATATATCTGATATAACTGATAATGATATATCTAATATGATGGTAGTGATATATCTGATATAACTGATAGTGATATATCTGATATAACTGATAGTGATATATCTGATTGTAGTGATATATCTGATATGATGTAGTGATATATCTAATATGATGATAGTGATATATCTGATATAACTGATAGTGATATATCTGATATAACTGATAGTGATATATCTAATATGATGGTAGTGATATATCTGATATAACTGATAGTGATATATCTGATATAACAGATAGCGATATATCTAATATGATGGAAGTGATATATCTGATATAACTGATAGTGATATATCTTATATAACTGATAGTGATATATCTGATATAACTGATAATGATATATCTGATATAACTGATAGTGATATATCTTATATAACTGATAGTGATATATCTGATATAACTGATAGTGATATATCTAATATGATGGTAGTGATATATCTGATATAACAGATAGTGATATATCTGATATAACTGATAGTGATATATCTGATATAACAGATAGTGATATATCTAATATGATGGTAGTGATATATCTGATATAACTGATAATGATATATCTGATATAACTGATAATGATATATCTAATATGATGGTAGTGATATATCTGATATAACTGATAATGATATATCTGATATAACTGATAGTGATATATCTGATATAACTGATAATGATATATCTGATATAACTGATAGTGATATATCTGATATAACTGATAGTGATATATCTGATATAACAGATAGTGATATATCTGATATAACTGATAGTGATATATCTGATATAACTGATAATGATATATCTAATATGATGGTAGTGATATATCTGTTATAACAGATAGTGATATATCTGATATAACTGATAGTGATATATCTGATATAACTGATAGTGATATATCTTATATAACTGATAGTGATATATCTAATATGATGGTAGTGATATATCTGTTATAACAGATAGTGATATATCTGATATAACTGATAGTGATATATCTGTTATAACAGATAGTGATATATCTGATATAACTGATAGTGATATATCTGATATAACTGATAGTGATATATCTGATATAATTGATAATGATATATCTAATATGATGGTAGTGATATATCTGTTATAACTGATATTGATATATCTGATATAACTGATAGTGATATATCTGATATAACTGATAGTGATATATCTATTATACGTGATAGTGATATATCTGATATAACTGATAGTGATATATCTGATATAATGGTAGTGATATATCTGATATAACAGATAATGATATATCTGGTATAATGGTGGTGATAAATCTAACAGACTGTGGTATATCTGATACAACAAATAGTGATATATCTGATATAACAAATAGTGATATATCTGATATAATTTTAATGAATAATATGGGATAGCGAGGATGGTAAAACATGGGGAGAAATGAAAATTAAGTTGAGGTAAAAATAGTCTAACAAAAGATGGAAATAAATAATACCACGCGCTTCGTATATTCAAAAGATGGAAATAAATAATACCATGCGCTTCGTATATTCAATAACAAAGTGTACAAACATGTTTATCTTGTAGTACTGTACAGTTGGCTCGTTGAATTTTGTACCATTTAGATGTATTTATGTCACATGTTTTGTAAGCTGATAGTCAATATATTTTGCTCGACTTGATTAAATGTATATGCTAATGTTTTTATGGACTTGTATAAAAAATCTTATCTTTCAATGTACGGGATATTGTGGTATTTCTGAAATTAATAGTAGTAATCCATAGATCCTCTAGACAGGTATCCCAATAGCGATATTAAGGGCGCCGAAGTTCCAGATGTAGCAAACATGACTATGCAGAGCTGAAGGTTGTAGGTTCAAACCCCGTTGTACTTGACATTTTAATGACCTTCCAAGGCTTAAAGTACTGGTCTAACCGAGGAACAGATCAGAGGAAATAACATTACTTGTAAGAAATTGTTTCCAAATCATCGTATATAGATAAAATAGCGTTCTTTTTAACACGGGCTTTTAATTCTCAGTAAAATTAATCGGTTTCAAACACCTCCAAATATTGGAAATTAAACTCGGAAAATACACAATGCATTTGCTACTGTTTGAGGAATCAATTAAGATGGGATCTGTGACATCAGCAACATTAGCAAAACAGAAAAGAAATATTGATTAATACAATACTGCAGCTGAAGCTGAACCAGTCAATGTAGCTCTTAAAATAAAATCCATAATAATACATTTATTATCGGCCTTAATATCTACAAGGGTTTGTACCCATATAATCATGCATTGAAGTGATTGTGTATCAGAGCAATTCCCGATGGTCAATTCAGTTCAGGGAGGATATATTCAATGGAATATTTCATCATAGATACGTTGAAAATAACTGATCGAATTACTAACTTTGTATTTGAGTTATACGAATGTTCTTCAGGGGTTCCCCTCTTCTGTCGAATTTCACCCTACCCGACAATCCTAGGAATGAAACGTTATACATGCATGACGTCATCAAGTCGCCAATGTCGCCGTCTGAATATTTGAACTGGTCTACCGTTTTGTTATAGCCTGTAACAGAGAGTGGTTGTTTGTGTAAGGTTGACGTCCATTCGACTGTATTTCCGTCGTTTTGTGCTACCTCTGTGTACACAGGAAAGATAAAACGCTGCCTCAGTGCCTTATGCAGACATTAAGTCAACCACTCCTGGAAGTACCCGTATGTGGCGAAACTCAAGGGAGATACGCCAGTACTATTATTAACGACTTTTGGTATTTAATGAAGGAATTCAGTCCAGGACCACATGGTTGAGATCTAACTGAAATAAGCCTGTTGTTTTACTATTTATGTATATAATTGCGACAGATCTTACAAATGGAATCTTGTCAATTCTCGAGTAGTGATATTAGCCATGACATCTATACAGTTGGAACTCATGAGGTAGCGTTTCAAAGTTGTGTAGTTTAAACTAGTTCCAGGACTGGTTGGCCCGACGTCAGAATAATGTGACCGATTGTGGTATCATGCCACATGTCTACGGCGTGATACTGCATTATGGCAGCACTATAACTGCCTTAAGTAGACTTATCTCCAAATGACTGAAATACTGTCCGTGTGCCCTTAAATCCAAAAAAAAAAAAATAATAATAATAAATAAAATAAAAAAATAACAAACAACTGAAACCGAGATGAGTTGCACAAACAAAAAGTAAAAGAACGTTTCATAGTAGTTTTCTGGTTAATTTCATACAACGGTGCGTTTAAAAGAGGTTCCGTGTAAGAGGGTATATTTTTTTGTGCAGTAACATGGAAAATGAACATGACTGACATAGTAATGTGAAATGAATTATTCTGAATTCGATATGTTAATTAAATGCGATAATACAACACGCTTTTATTTTTTTTCGAGAGTCGAGTGCTCGTTCTGCCAGAAAAAAATGTATGGATCATCTGCTTAATTTTGCAGAATGACATCTGTTCAAATGCAAGGAAAACCGCTGTCTTCGCTAGAAACGAACATACTACGTTTAAGCGTTTTTCTGATAAGCGACGCACCCCTGGACAACATCCGAGACTCACCTGTTTCCGCCATTTGATTGACCGTACAGTTCAGTGCTAGAGCAGCACCCCAGATTGTGTCGTACATATTGGCGTTAAGGAATTCATACCGGAACGCTTCCGGTTCGTAGGAAGGCTGCCGCCAGACGCGGGCGTTGAACTCGGAGACAGTCATGTTGGCTATACCTCGCTCCTCCACCGGGTTTTTGTATGTAAAGCCAGTCAGGAAGTGGCCCTCGGCCGCTCGGTCCATTTGTGTCCTGTAAATAGAAAACATAACCAAATTGACAAGTAGAGCAGAAACGAGTCTTTTTATTCTACCCGGGAACCCATCATACTATTACCCACGGGTATTCAGGCACCCGTACAGATGTAGGCATAAGCATTACTGCAGCTTCACTATTGAAAATAACTTAAACATATTTGATCTTATCTAGAAATATTCATCTCTTTTTTTTCTTAGATAAGAATAAATTTGGCATTTTAAAACAAAATGAATTTCACCCTTCAACATATTGCAAACCTATATATTCTATCAACAAAAGGCATAAGAACAGGATTTTTCTGCCTAACAACTTCTTTGATAAGTCTAGAAAACGAGACTCTTTATCTTGTGAAGGATAGGCCAAATTATCTCACCAAATTTAAAAATCAATAGCTAATTATTTCTCATAAAGACCTAGAAACATAATAAATGTTTCAATATAGATGCCCAGTTTACAACATTGCTTTGAATTCCAATGCATCTCAAATCATATTGTAAATAATTTTCACATCTTTATTTTCATTTACACCTAGTACTTAGTTTTTCATTTTTTATTACAGCTACATTCGTAAAACAATTATTATATGCAGAATTTTGGTGAAACATATTTTTCCATCTACTTTCAATAGTTATTCCGAACGAAATAATTCTACTTGAGCCAATCATGGCAATTTAGTCGTTTTACCCTTCACAATATCCACATCCGGTCACATGACTTACTCTGTGCAGGGTACGTTTTCCAGATCGTGACGCCACCAGTGGTCAGTGTACCAGCCGGGGAACACCCAAACAACCTTTGGTCCGTATAGTCCTACCCGGTAGGCCTGAAATATTCAACAAGGTCAGACAAAGGAGAATAATAGCTTAAACTTAAGTTTCATTCACAACATTAACCCAAAAAAGTGTATGTAACATTAATCTTAATTTATGAACATAAATTAAAGTGGACGGGTCTCCGCACGACGGGGCCTAAAAACTCTAGCTCTAATAATTTAGTCTATATAAAATCAAGTGACTCCTCGAAAATACTTAAGTACGATTTTAGTCTCAAATTTGAGTATTATCCTAAACTCCCTATTGAAACTATATTTTGGCATATTTTGAGTATGAAAATCATACATAAGCACCATTTGATTTTCGGGAACACGGGGCCTGAGGTGGGGCCAATTTTGACACCAGGGTCATAATTTGAACAGACTTGGTTGAGGTCCACTAGTAAACATCTTAACTCCAGGCCTTGTGGTTTTTTAAAAGAAGATCTTTTGAGGGTTTTATTAGACAAGTCTATGTAAAATCAAGTGACCCCTGGGGCAGGGCAAAAGACAGATTTTCCGATTCAAATGTTTAGTATTTCGATAATTAGACCTGTCTGATAAATACGCAAACATAGATCTTCTAAACAATTAATATGTGACGTATATGCCTCCAGAACGAAAACAAACATAACCCCTCTCTCTCTCTCTCTCTCTCTCTCTCTCTCTAAAAATCAGTAACATTTTTTTTTTCAATATCTTTCACAAGTGTTCTATTAGTTATAATTTCCGGCAAATTCACTTATATTATCCATTAAACCTAGCAGTTTAACTAGTTAAACCGATCGAAAATTTTGAACAATACTGCGATCCCACTGGTCAAAATATAATTCCATACATTGTATATTTGTATTAATATTATATATATGAAATAGTTAACTTTTATTTCTATATATTAATGTTCTAGCTGTTATGAATATGATTAGTGATGTTGTTTCATTCTCAGTGGTTTATACCTCTCTCTCTCTCTCTCTCTCTCTCTCTTTCTCTCTTTACAGCAATCAGCAGACTGGCGTATTTGCGTACATTTCATTCTTGTATTTTAGACCTAAAAAGGAAGGACGATACGAGAATCGTGTGGAATTTAATACGCTTGATATCCTTATTAAGAATCAAGAACACGGCCATAGGAGTATTCATGTAGTTCAGATGCACTTGTAGACGTTATTTTGATCTACATGTACATACCGTTTTATGCTTCATTGTAATCGATTGCGAAAATGACAATACCAGATATTCAAATTCAGTGCCCTCTAGCGGTAAAGATATGCGTGCACCTGATTGCGTAGGCGGGAAAAAAATGGAAAATTAAATTATGTCGTTCGGCCCTCACAGCTACAAGATCCATTTGATGAGGGAAATCAATACATCGGTTGCAAATTACAAGCCACACTTTCTCCTTTACTGTTCCAGTTTATGCTTAGCACAACATTAGGACTCTCAGACCTTTGATTGCTTGTTAACATATGCGCAGCAGCACAATATACGGACAATTATATGTGTCAGTCTGCTGGAAACAGTACACTTTTCTCATAGCTCGAGATCGTCTAGTGACCTATCTGTTTTAGTGTATAATTATACGTATTCGGGATTATAGTCAGTTTTAAGGATAAAACCTTACATATCTTCCAGTGACTTAATCAGAAATAATTTCCCTACGGTAAGGAATTAATTTCGTATATGAAATGTATTCATTATTACTACGCCATGAAATGTAATATAGGACAAATATTGTTTCTTTTATCACAGACATATTAAGTATTTAGCATATTTAGTTCACAAATTGATTGATAGCCCTTTGAAATGCTCCCCAAAACAAACTTAATTATTTGTAAATGTATTTCATTAATCTTTTTTTTTATTTTTGTACCACACGATGACTTGATGATTTTATTTGATCACTTGGATGTAAATAACTCGTAATCACTGGTATTAGACACATTTCAGTTCAATCAGACTTGTGAAGGCTTGTTGGCCGCAAGCCATTATATACGCTATTTCGTGATTCCCTTATCATCGTTCTCGTAACATTTCGGACATGTTGCATTTGGCAGATACCCGAACTTTTCCGTTTGTGTACAAGTCATATGCGGGTTTCCCAAAGTTAAAAGGACTTATGGGAAGGAACAAATAGCCAGTCAGAAACACAGACAATCTATAAATAGAGAATGTGACGTCACTAGCTTGCACTAGTAACTATACCAGACGGAAAACTACGAATTGTGCTTTCGCGCAAATAGCCCACGTAGTAAAAGCAGTTTATGAATAAAACCAAAAGTTACTAACATGAGCATGCCTAGATATTACTAAATGCGTTTTTTTTATTGCCGATACATATTATACTGTAGATTACGCATTTAAGCAATCCATGTAAATAAGAATTTTTAATCTATCCTACTTTCACATTTATTTTTTGAAACCGTCGTGAATGTATAATTTGCTGATAAGTATTTTTTTTCTATGAAGTGTTATATACAATGCAACAAATGCATTTCACTGGATTATAAATTGTCAATAACTTAATAGCGTGTTAAATCATTTTATTTACATTACTCTTTAAGTGGGTCAGCTATTTGACCGATTTCACACGGGTCATAAAGAATTGAAACAAAATTGCATGGGGCTATTCGCCATATGGAATTTCGAGCACCTGTGATCAGCAATCGACTGTTTGCTCTGGTACATTGATTTAGTTTTAACAAAATACATAACATGACACTTATTATGGAATAGGTCTTTTTATGCCAATGAAGCCGCATAATCAAAACCGGGAGCAATCACTGTTATTATCGTAAAATAAAAACACGTACAGTACTATGTTAACACATTATGAAGCAGTTACATTCATTAACTGGTGGAAAAAAACAACAAGATTCTTCTATTGTTATCATAAAGAAACTGGACACATATAATGTGTATCTGTTGACTTCTCCATAAACTCGTAGGCAAAGGATTTTAAAACTTGGTTAACGGACATTGCAAGGCAACCTGATTCATTAAAGCTTAGAAAAAAATGGAAGATGTTTTTAGATCCTTAAAATATTCAGATTTTAGATACAAATCGTCAACTTGAAAAAAATCATGATACAGCAGCTTAAAATTTAGTATTACAGCATAATGTAGAAAGTGTAAAAACACTGTAAACATAAACACTGTACATATGGCCGTAGCGGACATGTCTAATTTTCGGCCGCAGGCCTAATATGCAGTCTCATTATGTATAGTGCTTGAAATTGGTAAATTTAACTGGACATTACAAAGCTTATGTTGTAAAGCCTTGTAAACATATATTTTATTTTACACATATCATCAACACAAAAAGAATACCATACTCCTACGTCAAGCTACGTTATCAAGGGAAGTAATAACTATTGGGAAGATTGTTAATTATTACCAGGACCTAAACCTAAATCCCTTATCATATAATAACTTATCTGCGCTGAATTGTTTCTTCATCATTGTCCTTGTAGTTGCTGCTGCTATTGCTGATAATGATGATGATTTTTTTTACATTTACACTAATACCGCCTTAGTAGCTTAAGGGCTGGAAATGTCATGCATCTTGCAGACCCTAACTATTCCAATAATTATATAAGAAAGTAAATACCTGTTGTAAAATGTATCTTCATTGATCTATAGATTACTGTAGAAATATTAATTTTCGTGGGGGACTAATTTTCATTGATTTCGTGGATGACTTTATCCGTGAATATTTATCCCCATGAAAACTGTTTATTTCACTGTAAAAGCTCCATACAGGGAGCAAGGTTAAATACACAGATAAACAATCTGGTTTGAATATAAAGACAAAGTCAGAGATGATATTTTGTGGCCAGAGACAATAAGTATACAATTCAGACATGTTCAAGGCCATCTGACAATGTAACTTGTATAGAAGATTCCGATAGGCTTCTTATAGCCTCATTGAGATAGGTATATACATATACATGTATTATTGTATGTATGTATGTATGTATGTATGTATGCGTATAAGCATGTGTGCGTGTGTGTTAATGTATGGGTATGTGAATAAATATAGTGTATAAATATGTATGAATGGATATGGATACGCATCATTGTGTACATGTGTGCATGAATGTGTATATGATTGTTGGTATGTATTTATATTACATGGATGTGCGTATAGATTTATAAAAGTATATGTACAAATATGCTCGGGTAGTCATATACATAGGTGTGCAATGTGCATACAGATTTATAAATGTATGTACCAGTTTGATCCTCAAATTCTGCATAGGGTGTCATGTGCCTGGGTATGCATACAGAATTATTAATATATGTAGCAGTATGTTCCCCAAATAATGGTTTGTCAGTCATGTAACATAGGTTTACATACAGATTTTTGAATGTATATAGATGTTCCTCGGGTGGTGCATGATTAGTTATATGATCATGGATTCTGTATTTCCTTGCATTTTTGGCGCAATAATATATGACGTCAACGTCATGACGTCGTTCCCTGTGTATGCTATTACGAGGGTTGATCCAGATATTCGTAGACTTTTTCGCTCATTCTTGTAAATATTTGCATAGTGTATTTATGTTGGTGTCATAATAAATGTCTATCTCTTCTGTATCGCTATGGGTAAAATCGTGGTCGTAAAGATAAATATGTGTCCTCGTCTATGATTTGGTCAGATATTTAAAAGTATAAGTCTCCTTCAAAATAGGAAAACATGTCCTTATTTCAGTTGCGACTGTGATGAAACGATGAGAGCGGCATCCATGACGTCAATTTGCAGTGCCTTGAAAAGTGATAAACGACTGACCTTGAATTGACCGGAGTAGGCTAAAGAATGGTACAAACGCATTTTTGAATATAAGATGAACATTGGAAAAGTATATAATGTTTCAATGTTTTATATCATGTGTTATTGACTTTAATTAACATATGATTAGACTATAATAAATTACCCCATATTAGGCAGTGTAGAATGAAAATACTCAAATGTATTATTCATTTTAAATGACATTTTTTAAGTTTAAAATAAATTACACAGATGTAAATATAAAAATAGTAAAAAGTTAATTGATGTGTGATACTTTCTGGGTCTAATAATTGATAATTCAAAATATAACATGACTTTATGGTGTTAATGATTGGTTATCTAGAGACGTCTGTGACGTCAATGACGTCGTTATCGGGGCGTTAACGTGGGGCGATAGTGCAAACATGTGCTGTTTGTAACGGACAGTTCTTCTATATACCTGCATTAATTTTTATAAACTTTTCTGGTGAGATAAAGGAAGGTTCATAGATTATGGATATATGTTTTTATACGTGTATTTGATCAAGTATTAAAAATATTGAAGTAGTCTACGAACTTCTGGATCAACCCTCGTATTGCGCAGAAATTGTTTTTGTTTAGAGTGGATAGGTGTATTTATGTATGCGTGGATGTATACATGCAAGGCCGTGTATTTGCAAGTATATGTGTATGAGTGTCCATGCATGTATGTATCTATATGGGTATGTCCCTCGTGAATTACATGCTTGATCATATAATCTGTTGCTGTGTACAAAAATCCTGTAAATATTTGGCGCAATAGTATATGACGTCAACGTCATGACGTCATTTCCTTTTTATGTTTACATTATGCCAGATTGTTTTAGCCAAAATGCAATAATGTAGTGCTATTGTATTTCTTCATGATTTTTGATAAAGTCCTGTAGGCGAAAATTCAAAAAAGAGTTGTTTATCTGTGTTCATAATGTGTCTACTATGATTAAAGTATGTTCTGTACATTTTTGTTCTATATTTCTGAATAATTTGATAATATAAGTTTTTTTGTTGTTTTGGGGCCTTTTCTGTGGCTTTGCTTTATTTAAGTCGTGCTTAAAAAATTGCGCGGCGTCAATGATGCTTTGCATCAAAATTAGTCTTGTTATTTTTAGTTGTAGTCCGTCGCTGCGATAGTATTTCAATCATATAGCGACGTCCAGCTAATTACAGGTGGAGGAAGACCCCGAGTACACAGAGGTACCCGGGTAAAACCACCGACCTACCGCAAGCCAGCTGGAAGGCTTCCTTATATGATAAATCCGAAGTCCCTGCCAGGGTTCGAAAAATTTGAAAGATTTGTAGTTCACGACTGTAACCGCTCGGCCACGGCGGCCCCTGTTATTATTAGAACAATTATTATATTAGATTTCACAAATGGGCTTGAAATTTAGCAGATGCAACAATCAAAACACAAAACTCTTTGGAAAAAAGCTGTATAAAAAAAACTACTGATTGAATCTGTTCATAGATGATACACACTATTATACAACACTTGCAAGTATGTGCCAAGAATTTCAAACTTAACCAGTAACTTCATTCGACGGTACTTGGTTATTTTACCAGGGCCAGGACTTGAACAAAAACATTTGGTGATTATGCAAAATATGCTTTGGATAGACCGGTTACTAATAAACTTGGCAATCCTTCCTTTTAACGGGAAATTTTAGTTGTGTATTGTTTCTGGTGGAGATTAGTAACGTAATTATGAAATGGAGACCTACCGCACAGAGAACCAGTCTCGCGGAGTCCTCGTAGGAGGCGGAGAATATGATCCGGGCATCCTTGCTCTGGAATGCAATAATGATTGTGACAAGATAAGTATGATGACGACGATGATGAAAAAAGAATGATGATGATGATGATGATGATGATGATGATGATGATGATGATGATTTGTGGTGGTGGTGGTGGTGATGTCAGAGAAGTTCATAAACACCTTAGTAGTGTGACCTATTTGTACAGCGACCATCTGGTCTCTATAATTATGTGGTCTCACTTATTATTTGTATCAAACAGCCGTGCAGGAGAAATTCTTTAATAACAAAATAATTACATACTAAATCGTACTTCAAGTAGTGGTAATAATTCTGAAAAGGT
>CM037781.1:35514893-35564893 GCA_021229015.1 Solen grandis | reverse complement strand
AAATATACATAAATTAGTAATTATAACATAGAATAGTCTTAAAATTCAGGTTTGTGCAGATAATCACATTCCACCGGATGAAAGGGTTTCATGGCCGAGTTCTTATAGTCGCTAGCTTATATCAGTTGGTCCCTCACCGATGTTGGTTCGAGCCCCGACTGGGCCACTCGGATTTTAATTATTTGCCAAAACTTTTTTTCTTAAAAATCCTATATGTATTCTAATCAGAAACAGAACTTAGAAGAAAAAACACGTTTGTTCATTTTATTTTAAACACTGATAGCTATCTTTTTCAATACTATTCATAAACATACTGAATCTTTATAAGCGTACTGTCTGTAACATAAGTACACTCATGGGACTCGCTTAAAAAATGCAGTACATGTATTTCATTGTTGAGTCAATATGTAATAAAAAGATATGATTTTTTACACGGTGCAGATAGTAAAACAGATATCAAACGTGGTTTTACTTAGGTACTTAAATACCTATCCAATTTATACAAAAATCAAATAGAAATGATTTATTAATATAAAGCATGCGTTTGGTAACAATACTTGGCAGTTTGATGGATATGGACAGATTAACATGGGTCAGAAATCTGCTTTCTAATAGTAATTTTTCAAGATATGGTGACTTTTTTGGTGAAGCTGCCCATGAGGTGTTCCAAATTATAAAGAACGTAAAAATGATAGTGAGAAAATCAATCAGTCATAACAGACTGACATAAAAAATAACTTTAGCAATAAAAAGTGGTATATGATATGCCAGTTTCACGTTCCTATGATGTCCACATGCTTCCTTTAAATTAACATCTTAAGGGGCTAAAATGCTAAGGTGTATTTTACATTTATACAGCATGATTAAATATTTAAATTCAAACGCAGTAAATATAATGAGTAAGATATATGATTATAATTATCAAATTAATAAGCAAATCATCAAATTTTGATGTACTTATAACAGGATCTAAATTTATTTATGTAAATACATTTTTCTCGCAAGAAAATGCTTATAATGAACGTTAATGAACGTTTTCATGTACATGTATCTATTTAAATCAAAGTACATATCATTCCTTTCATTGGTTCTCACAATATTGCCGACATATAGGCCATTTTGATTGGCTGATGCACGTTCTCGGTTGAGTCTCGTCTGGCTTGTGACTGACGGCCTCCCATCTACTTAGCCTATCAGATCTCTAATTAAATTATCATACAAAAGGAAATGTCAAGTTTCCGAAAGATATATGTCGACCCCACAAAGAGCAAAACTTGATATGTGTTATGTTTTCAAAGTCTGCCTAGGACTAGAGTATATGTCTAACAAACGCAGACCCCCGCCACGGCAAATGTTTATTTAACCTAAAGGTGATGCTAACACGGTCGAGATTGTTATTTGGAATCAATTAGATGAATTATATGATAAATAGACTGTTCTGACGACGGAGTCTTGGGAACTTGTACTCTCGTTTTGGAGGAAACGTTTCATTTCCTGGTCCAGAATATCGCGTTGTCACAGTGATGCCATGAGTTACAAATTCTGAGCGTATGTGAAAATAAATTTGGAGATAAAATTACTCTTGGAATTTATCGGTGCATTCAGGCAAATTCCACCTTCAAAATTTGATATATTTTTTTTAAATATTTAACTTATCTGTTCACGTACGAAAGATATCAACAAAATGGATGTCATAACTGATTTTATGCCTCTAATATTGCTGAAGTATTGAAGCATATAACTGATATACCAGTTACTAATAAGTAATAGATTCAAAGTGTTCATCTTAACTTGGATACTGCCATGTTTGCAACCTCCCAATATTTACAAAACACGAGGTCCTCGTCGTTTCTCATCCGGGACATCTTGGGCTCGGACATCAGCCCGGAGAAATATGCAGGATTTGAACAAACATTTGGAACCATCGGACCTAACCCCGTGTATCAGGGTGGGGGTTTCACTTCTCACCAGGGGATTGGGTATTTCCAGACGCCCTTCAGTTACACGGACCCGAGAAAAGGAGGTAAAATAATGTTGCTTTAATTACTCTTTCTAGCTTTTTTGGCGAATAGTAAAACGTGTATCCATTAAACTACATCATCTAGCCTTACCAGTTGCATTTGTATATATAAACAGTGTTGATGTACAGAACTGTGCCTAAAGTTGTAAAGGAACCCCAAAACCAATTATCTACATTTAAAAATACATGTAATTTAATAAAAAAATAATTCTGCTTGCTTTATTCAAGTGAATTCCTTCCTGATTAACATACGTTGTTTTCTTTAAACAGAATGCATTTCTATAAAATGCATTTACAGTTATACAATATATATTAAACACATGTAAAACTCTGGAATTAGGGAACAAATCGCGTATAAACTTATGTTAATATATTTCCAAATGACGTTTAAACACTTCTGAATGCATACTAATTTATTATCTGACCATATGGAACAAGTCTTCAAATCCAAAACGGTACATTATTTTGTATTAAAAGGAAATAATTTTAGTTCTAATATGATTTGATGGTTATGAAAAGTTCAAGTGAAAATATCAGACACGTTTACTGTCCTTATTGTGAATCAAATCATTGTATCTTTTCTTTTTATTATTTAATAGTTATTACACTTGGTGAAACTAAGCAATTTATGTGTAAGTTAAACATAAAAGAGCGCTTTCTTAAAGACATGATTTCTTTTTTCTTCGTCATTATGTCTGTCTTAAAAAATATTTTCTTAACACTAATTCCTTAATAAATAGATACCGGTATATGCATTCACTTCTTTATTGGTGTGCTTTTTTCAGTACTGATTTTTCATAGGATCTATATTTCCATATATATTCTCAAAAGCCACAATGTCTTCTATCTTTACAATTTAGTAACCACAAACCAAAGAAAATCCATTATCCATTTGAGTCGAAATTAATTGATTGATCAAGTTATCTCGCACTAACACTTAATAAATGTTATAGCGGGTGCATTTTATTTATTTAAAGGTCGCATTTTCATGCACAAATAGTAATAGAACACAAGCATTTCCTATTTCTTCGAAAATATAATAAGAACAATTGAATTTCTTATTTCTTCACAAAATGAAATAAGGACAATTGTATTTTTATTTCTTCGCACAATATGATAAAAACACTCATATTTCTTTTTTCCTTTTTTACAATTTAATAAGACAATCACTGTACACTTTATACTGTTGTTGTAACCGTATTGTCTGCAAAACGTACCTGTAAATCAGTAAATAGGTCTTTGAGAAAAGTATTATTTATTAATAACTTTATATTGTTTTTATACTAGCAGTATAATTTCATCCCTTTAAACATTAGAACATATTGTATCTAGCTTAGAATTCATATTGCAGCACGCCGCATATATATTTTTACGGAAAGAATGTACACATAATAGTTTACAAAATACAGTTTTACATACAAAATTTAACTTTTGTGTGCAGCTAAAGAAACAGATTTACATTTTATTTTCAGGCATCCCCTGATTAGATGTGCCCATACGTCTTTTATTAAATTTGCTGTTTTAATGAAGATTTGAACAAACTAAGCTGAAACCTAGTCGGATTATTGTATATTTGAGAAAATTCAATCAAAGATGATATCAAGAATATACATATACAGCAGCCGTTTGATTTAAAATGCAACACATTAATAAAATTATATTAAATTTTACAAGACTATTGATATCATTACTGAGTTATTGATATACATTTTATTTCAAATGACCACTAAACACGTTCCTATGGGCCCTGAATTGATTGTATAATGAAGATTTAAATGCACAAAATGAGAACGAAAGTAAAGGAAACGTTTGCGAACAGTTTTGTGTTAAGAAATTATCATACTGAAAAACTTTTGGGCCGATATTTTTTTCAATGAATATTTTTACGTAAACAAAATTATATGATATGGACTATTTTATATTTTTTATAAATATTAATTCACAAAACCCGTCGCTATTTAAAGCACGCAATACAAACACGATAATTACACATTTTAGTAATAGTAATTAACTATTATTACTTTGGCCATTCGACCGAATTACAGGGTTGTATATAAAATCATGTCGAATTTGGAAAAAAACAACAACAAAAAAACGAATAAATTAAATGTACCTTAATTTTAAAAAATCGTTCTGCGTGAAAATTTTACAAAGTTTTTTTTTTTTAAATCTATTCTAAGATAATAAATGTATTTATAATTGTTATACTTTTCATTTATTTCCATGTTTCTTGCTAGTACTTGTATTAATATCTTAAAACCTGTACAAATGCTATAGAGATGTGTTTAAATCACTTGAAAAGGGGATACGGTTTAGACTACCACTACAATGAAACAAATAAACAACAACAACAACAACAAAAATCAAACAATACCAGCATATTCAATTTGCTTTTGTCAGCAATATTGTTTCAGTATTAATTAAGAATAAATAGCGAGACGCTGGGACCCTGTCTTTGAATACCGGAATTTAAGTGGTTTCTTTATTTTATGAACAAGTGATAAGTATTATTCGAAGTATTTTTATCATTATTTTAATCATTATTTCTGCATACAAAATTGTATATGGGTACACAATAATGATAACACATGAATGTATAACATGAAAGATAATTAGTTTCCTATCATTATTTTCAAAGTAATTATATATACAATTATGAAATATAATTACTAAAAAGGCATGGTAGTTATCTTATTTTGAGATTGAGACATTTTTTCAATTATGTAAAAGTAAAAAATGGTAGGTAATTAGGATTAACACAACTGGAGAACAACTTAAGTTTAAAATATGTTATTTATTTGTGATGGGCAAAATAAAAAATTTATAGACGGAACTGTAATTGATAAAACTAATTAACAAACTCTTAATTGAAAGAAAAAAAAATAAGTAAAAAACACAAAAACAGATTGAATGGACAGATGTAGAAATATGAAATTTTCTGTTGCTAAATATCAATGTTATTATTATAATTATTATCATTATTATTATTATTATTATTATTATTATTATTGCAACTACACGCATTCGCCTCAAACCAACATTGTTGTTGTAAACATAGTTTATATATATACCCTAAATGGAAAACTCTTGGGAAAAGAAGTATATAATTTCTGCGAGGCCAAGCGTCATTAACTTAAACACAAAATTTATCTTGGCATTATAGACGCCCCGGGAAGTTCATCTAGAATGCAAAGCTGTGTTTTTCAAACAAGCGTATCGTTTACATTGCATAAACACATCGCCATATCGCCCCTGACAAGTCTATTTAACAATTATTTTGATATACTCCCCCTCAATAACTACCCGCTGTGTTATACAAACATTTGGGACCCGGCGTAATTGTGTGCAGTTGTGAGGCTGGTAGCCGATCGAGTCTGCAGATCTCGGACAAGACGAGATTTCCCAAGATACGATAGCAATCAGATAATGATATAATTGATCAATTAATCCCTGATTCAGTATCAATCAACACATCGTTATTACGGCTTAACAAGGCGCCAGAGATACAGAAACGTTCTAAACGCCGATGGCTGATATCAAGAACTGACCGTAGCAGAAAAAATATTAACAGGCCCGGATCCACCAGGGGGAGGGGGGGGGGGGGGGGGGGGCGAGGCGGAAACCAATCGTGGTCCCATACTGAACCACCGCATAACCCCTACCAGCCATCTATTGTCTTATGGCCCCCTGCTGTTAATGTGTAGGTAATCCGAACCGGCAGTCGTCCATGACGTGTGATAAGCATTTTAGGGTACTGCGACACATCACTGATTGAGAAAATTACATGCATCTAAATTGGAAAAACGGGAATACCAAAAGTTTGTATCATACAACTTAAACATTCTAGCAAATGCAGTTAGAACAGTTTAAAAATAGTTAAGCAAAAACAACAACAAGCTGGACATTAAATTGTAATACATCGAAACCATTCACTAGAGCCAAAAGAATATAATAATAATAATACTTGACAAATCACCAACAATTTTTAATTCACGTTCTCTTCATGTATGTTTTAATCTTGCATTAAAAGCGGGCTATTAGCTGCCGGCAGGTTGATAAACATCAGGTATAAAAATTGCAATTTCGTTTTGAAAAGTTAAAAAGGTAATGATTTTTTTTTTTGCTGTAGCAAACCTCAGATTAGATGCATACCTATCGCTAGCCTTGCAAATTAAACTTAATCAGAAATGGGTTGTGTTTCTAAATGTCATCAGCTTTACTATTTTTACGTAACTTTTTAAGTATTATTTTTATGAAACTAACTCCTAAATATTTTTTCCTGAAAGGAATAAATACAAACAGCAGGCCGATACATCATCATGTTCACCTTTGAATATTTACGAATATAATAATCTACATGTATGTGAATTCATGGTCTCTTAATAAAGAGACCCTGGTGTATTTTAAATTTATAAAAATCATGAATATGAAATGAAAGAATTTAAAAAATTTCAATCTGCCAAATTTTGGGACGATCCATATTTTGGGACAATGTATATGAAGATTATGCATGATCACTAATTCAAATCAAATCCAGGTAATCAGTCATTGAGCAATGTTAGTGATAAGTCGATGAATACGAAATACTAATGTACAGAAAACACAACTTATGTGCGAAATAAAACGGATATTAAAGAGTTCACATTAATTATCAACATCTTTTATTACTGAATATTGTTTGCTTTGTTTCTGATCTAACATTTAGAAAAAAAAAATGTACCAAAAATCGACACGCAGAAGGGCCCATGTAACCGCCCGACCCTAAAACGTGCGCATGTTTTTTGTTGTTTTTTTTTTTATCTGGGAAGTCTGTGTGTGAAGGCTGCTACCAGATCGACAATTAGACTGTCAAGATTACCAGGTTCGAACCTAATACAGCATATACCCGGTATTCTCTTAAACATATTTGACAAAATATATTTAAAGTGATTTTTTTCCTCAGATTTATACAAAACTGTCTTTTACAATGTTGAGTCTAAAACTGATGACAATTCAAAGCATTCACTAATTGATAATGTACACAAGTCACTTTATCTTTGTGTGTGTGTGGGGGGGGGGGGGGTGCCAAAAAGCACTTATTTTTATGCCATCCCCCCCTTACTACCGTCATTTTTTGAATACAACTGTAGTCAAATACTATTACACAGTAGTTATTCAAAAACATGGCTTTGCGAAGGTAAATATAAAATTATATCGCTCAAGGCTCAATCCCAATTGACATTTTTTGCCTAGGGAATGTACTCCCGATGGAAATTTGATGAGCCTAGGGAGGCGTCGGGAACAGTTTCCCCTGTGTCCCGCGGAAGATTCAAAAGCGTTGCGAGCCATGTGGAGTCATTGGGAGGCCTCGGGGAAACCAGGCCGGGGAAACATAAGCATAGCTTCCCGGAAGCTCCTTGGAAGCATTCATGGAGATTCCGCGAAATATTTTTTCCTCCGAGGAACCCCAGGCTTCGGTGATGTCTCGAAGGTACGGAGACCTTTCTGTGACACATTCCAGATCTTGTGATAGAATCTCAGAATATTCGCAAGAAAATCGGCAAGCGCACTCTAAATGTTTTTGCTTTTTTTGGTCAACTTTAGATTAAGACGGTCAAAAAGGCCATGGGGCATTGCTGGGGGCATCCTCATAAACCCCCGAAAGTCTACCCTTGATTTTGTCCACCACCAAATTCTCATAATCTCCTTAATCTTCCCGAGGCACCTATGATGGTTCGATAAAATGAAACATCCCCTAATCTACGGGGATATTTCCCCGATGATGTTTCAAGTTCGATGAAGCTCCGATTCACCTTCCCCGATCATCGGATAAATTTCACGAGCATCTGGAGCCATCCCCGATAATACAAGGCCATTGTACCATAACCGAAACATCAGTGAACGTTTCAACGGACCAATCCCAAAGCTTCTCATAGGACTGCTCCATCTTTTGGGCTCAAGCATCTGAAGCCATCGGGAGAAAATTTGTGTATTTCCACAACGCCGATGATTTTTCTCCAGTGGCATTAGATCCATGGTCTTCAATTTTAAAAAAAAAAAAAAAAAAAAAAAAGAAAAAAGAAAAAAAGAAAAAGAAAAGAAAAGCACATAAAAAACCTTCACTTGTACCCCCAGATACTCTTCAGAATGCATCTCCATCACAATAAAAACCTTTTTTTCCCAGGGAAGCATGCCCCCGGTTCCGGGCCTGATTACATGTCTATAGTTAAATTCAATTTTTATTGTTTAATACATGTATATTCTTATTATTATCATAATTATTATATGCTTACTGTTTAATAAATTTAGAATAGTTTAAATGTTTAATTTATTAAATTAGTGCAATTATATAGATTGTATGAAATGTATATGTAGAAAACCATATTTTGGACTATCCTATTTCGTAAACCACAAAGTAAAAATTGTAACGATTTAATATAGACTGTTATTCATCCTAAATGAAAGTTAAGAATGGCACCTTTATCATATAACTATATATTAGAAGCAAATATAACTCTATAGATGGTAGTGTAGTGTCAGACCGCGACATGGCTCCCGCACATTATGTGCGCTACGTAGTAACCGTAGAGAAGGAACCATATTGTACTAATGGGGGAACCCATTCTATTTTTAGTAACGAAATTATCCGGTCAAAATAAATAGATAAACGTAAAAATATCTTCAATCGTTTTCCCTCAAACATCCCAAATCAATAGGTCACTTCACTTGAAAGTCAATCGTAAATATATTAACATGGTTATAGTGGTCATGATTTTTTCAAAATGTTTTTGGGACGAGGCTTAGTTCGTAATTTTATTTGCTTCCTGGGTTGCTTCCTGTATTCCTCCATATAACGTATTTCAAAATATATTCATATTGAAATTATAGTAATATTCAACATGATATTATAACTATATTGTACAAGAATGTTATTATAAATTAATAATGTTCAATTCAAATGACTCCGCAATTTATGAATTTTAGGTAGACCTTTATTGTATTATAAAGATATTTAAATCATTTCGTTACTGACAATTGTATCCTCGTACATATTCCGGTAGTTCCAGTACATTTTCTAAACCAAGTTGTTGCTCGGTCGTAAAACAGCGTTAATAATTCAGAATAGTAGTCCCTTGCTTGGCGCTCAGCATATAAGGGTAGTTGCAGGACTGGTTGACCCGGTGTCAGGATAATGTGACTGGGTGTGGTATCATACCACATGTCTACGGCATGATACTGCAGTTTGGCAGCACTATATCTGTCTCAAGAATACATCGTCTCCAAATGACTGAAATACTCTCGGTGGGACGTTAAACCCACACACAAACAAACAAACTGAATGGTATCCTCGAGTATGCAGTTCTGACGCATCTAAGAAAAAAATCATGGTCTTTTTTGATTTAACATAAACAAGAAATATAATTTTCCTTTGTATGGAAAAACTAAATCATTTATTCAGTCTAACATTGTTTTCAAGTGGCTGACATCGTTTTTTCAATGAAAAATCACTAGTGAGCATGTCTGTATAATTCAATGAGGCTGACTTGAGAGTACAATGAAACAACGCATCAGATTGGTTTTTCATTTAATCATTGTAGCGTGTTTTTAAAAATTGAATTTTCGTGTCAGAAATAATATACGAGGAAATGTTGGTTGCACAGATTTTTTTTATTTCATTGTTTCACTAAAAATATGCCAGATGAGAAAAAGGACTTATTGAAAAGGAGGTTTTGCAGGTGTGTTGTATAAAGTACACTAAATAATAGCACTGCATCAATAACTCGCCACATTTTGGCTTTCTAACGCTAAAAGGGGTGTTGACAAACAAAACTTGTAAGAATGATGTCACACGGAATCCATTTAATAAAAACTGAGGTCAAAACAAAAAAGGCGTCATAATAGTGGTGCGTCGGAATAGAGTACCGTACGATGGTACATGTCCCTTAATAACACATCTAAGCTTATAAATAAATGATGGTAGATACAGATTCGTTTAAGCTATTAAAAACTCGAAAGAAAATTGACATGGGACATTATCTTTTGAACGTTGTCCTCTCTGTATTCGACTTTTGTAGTCCATTTGTGTGGTAGAAAATATTTAACTACACAGTTCAAAATTTAGAGACATTTCATATACGTGTATTGCGTGATTGTATCGTATTGTATCCATCCTACAGGAAACTACTCTATCGACAGTTTGCTGGAGGCAGGACAAACAAACAAAGATGCCACCATTTCTATACCAATACCACTTCCGGTTTACATTCGTACCAGATCGCCGCCTGGTTCGGACGTTTACGGAAAGCCAAAAAAGTGTCGCCGGAGTCGGACGGTGTTTACAGATCTTCAGCTGATGGGATTGGAGAAACGTTTTGAAAATCAGAAGTACCTGTCTACACCAGACCGACTGGAAGTGGCCGAGACTCTGGGGCTGACACAACTACAGGTCAAAACATGGTACCAGAACCGCCGTATGAAGTGGAAGAAACAGGTATAGTCAAATATTCGTTGCCGAACACGTATACAAAACATGACACATCAAAGCATATAGGTGACACTGAGCAGCACCAGTCCATTTAAAGCCAGCATGAAATGCCTATTACATTATGTATTATAAGGTCTTTGTTACCATAATCATGCAAAATAATGTAAATAAATGTTTAAGGCAGGTATTTGAATGTGTTTATATAGGCCACATATACCCAATAAAAAGACATGGTATGTAACGAAAGTCCAAACGGCTGTCTACATAAACTACCGGAACTACAGCAAAAATCGACCAGAGATTACTTTTTATTTAATGCTTTTCGGTGGACTATAGGGAAATATCAGTGGGTTATATTCTTCACTGTTTTGAACAGTGAAAGTATCAAGAAAACAGTGAAATTATCAGGAACTCGAACCCGACCCTATGTTATAAACTGATCAGAGCGTCAAGAGTACTTGGTTTTACGCAAGAAATGACGTCATAAAAAACGTTACGCACGCGAGGTTATCCCGCCAATTTTGACGTCTTTTGTGAATAACACAGCCAATTTCTGGCATTTATAGCATTAAACAAAAAGAAAAAAATGTTTGTTTTGGTGAAAGATCGATGTATAATTTCATTCGTGAACATAAAAAGATGCATTTTCACCCGTGGCTTCGCCACTCGTGAAAATATCACTTTTTATGTTCACTCAGTGAAATTATTAATCGATCTTACACCAAAACAAACAATTATCCACCATATCCTTGTGGTTGCCAACTGAAGGTTTTGTCTATGTGTTTTTTTTTTTATATTTTAGGAAAACCCATCAAATATCCGAAACAGATTTTTGCGGTCCACACTTATAACAAATGTAATTTGCACTTAATATTTGATGGCCTGCTGATTGGCTGGATCAGCTATTCGGAGTTTCTTTATTTATTTTAACCAATCAAATGGGAGCATTCCGTCCCTTCATTTTGAAACAAAACAAAAAAAATGAAATGTACCGGCTTTCATTTACATATGGCAAAATTGTACGTAAATCTTGGAAGTAATCTACATTACAGAAAGATGTTTGGTATTAATTTTTGCTATTGAATGTTCACATAACTGCTATATTGTATGAAAACTGACTGGACAACTGTTCATCAATATACATGTCAGATGGAATTATTTTGCAACCATAAGGTTTTTTCATTTCGTCAAGTAAAAATAATTACCTATCAGTAGGAGATGAATAGAAATAAAGGATATACCGCTGTTCCTTAGCATGATAGTTAAGTTTGCGTTGGGTATCTTTGTATTATTCATACTAATATTATTTTATTGAAGTTGGCGTCAAATCCTTGTGGTTGTTCCTTGTTAAGAAAAAAAGGGGGGATTTTTGTGTATGTGTGTGCGTGAAAGATTACAAAGATATGGTATATTCTATACTAATGGCGAGGAGAAATGTTTATACATACTGGAAACAGCGAATCTGTCCAAAGCAGCAGCAGCAGGCAAAACAACAAAAACGGATTACTTTTGCAGTTTACACGTTAAACGATATGCTATAACACGAATAAGTGAACATAATAGTGATATTGTTTGTGGTACTTGGACGACTCATTTGTTGATGTTCTCAAATTGTTTTGAAGTAAAACCACTCAAGGGTTTGAGCAATAACATCATTATCATCATAATCGCCATAGTTATTCATTTCAAAGTGTATAGATACATAATAATAATAAAAATAATAAAAAACACATGCCAATTACTGGATATTTGTAACGATTTGAAATAAAATATAAGCTGTCAAAATGTAGAAGTTAAACATTGGAATTTTTCTTTGCCCGATTCCTTACTACTTTATCCGATGGAGACAAATAATAGCATTATATATAGGCTACATATATAAATACATTAAAATAATGAAATAATGTATAAGCATGTCATTTAACATGATGATTTGTGGAATTATTCAAATCAAGATTTAAAATATGTCAACACTTGACACGTATACTTGTATTTTATAATTCTTGGTATCCTTGCAATGGTACTTAATACTGAATATTTGGATTTTTCCAATATATAAAATTATGACAATATATAGCATACTTTCTATCCATGTCTTCGACTAATAATCATAATAATTTTACAATCTCCGGCAGGTTTTACAAGGTGGATCAAAAGAGTCACCAACAAAACCAAAAGGGCGTCCCAAGAAAGATTCCTTCTCATCTGCAACTGTGTCCTCCAGTACTACTCCGGACAGTCCATCGTCCGACACGAGTCAAAGTGCTAGTAACTTTCCTGAACCGGGAAGTGCCAGTAACCTGTCATGCAATGTAACTAAACTTTCAAGTGATTATCAAGGGCTGTACGAGATCGGAGAGGTTCCCGTGCAACACTGTGTTTCCTGAAAGTGGATATCAGTTATACGTGTCTGGCATGATCCTTCTGTTACCGGGGAATGTAATGATTTATAGAGCAGTTGATTTGTTCAATATTAAATTGGACGGAAATCGCTCTGGGTTTGTCTCTTGTCACACGAATGTTTGATAGCCTGAAATGTCATCGGGACATATTTACGAAGATTTTTGCAGAATCACACAGAATAATTAATATGAATAATTCTCGCTATCATTGCTTTGAAATATTGTGTTATTCATTTAGTGCCTTGTATTGTATGAAATAAAATAAACTATAACACATTTAGTTGTTTTTATGATTGAAGAATGTTTTCAATAAAATATACTTACTTTATTTAAGGATAATGAAAATGACAAAGCAATTATCGCATTTAGCAGTAAATTATATTCAAATTTTCGTTAAACATTGTAATATGTTATAATTAGATTTTTGAAAAACAAATGTTTATATCAATCTTTAAAATCATTTTTTGTTTCTTCTGAATAAATCTTTATTTCATTTAACAATTAAGATATTAATAACACAAGAATGTTTGCGAAATATAATTGTCAAAATTAGCCTTACAGAGTACTTAAAGAACTGTGAATCTGTAAATACTAAGAAAATAGTTCGTCTTCCTTCTTGTTATATATAATAATAAATTCGATATTACATGAAGCATCGCCGCGACAGGATTTCAGTTATATATAACAATAAATTCGATATTACATGAAGCATCGCCGCGACAGGATTTCAGTTATATATAACAATAAATTCGATATTACATGAAGCATCGCCGCGACAGGATTTCAGTTATATAAAACCATCCGCTTAGTTATTAGTAGAGAACCTTCAAACAAATGAAACATATTTAATGCGTTTTAAAACCCAATTTCCTGAACAATAGAAATATAAGATAGTAAAACAATTCGTAAAAAGTATGAATAAAAAGAAGAAAAAAATCTACAGAAAAATACGCACGTTTATGCTTATCTGTCTGTATATTTTAAAATGATAAAGTGCGATGAAGTAAAACCCCAAGGTTTGCCATTATCGTTGATCTAAATGCAACATCTGCTAACAGAATTCGAAAAATGTCAAGGTAAAATGTGTGTTAAATCAATGTGACGCTTCTCTCGGGTAGGTATATTTATGCATATCCGTCAAACGGGGGAACCATGACCAGTGATTTTATTTTTGCAATTTTACGCAACCGGCAAAAGGAAACAGAAACAAAAGGTAAAACCTAGCTTTGGTAGAGCTTCTACTAGCATATTCCTAGTGATTTATAGACTTTCATCGGAAAATGCGCATTTATACCTGTTGAAAATACCATATACTTCAGGACTGGCTCCAAGTTTTACTTTAAAAAGTCCTTTGAATCTTTCGCTTTCAAAATTGATAAAGGATAAAGGATAAACTAGTCATACTGTACTGGTTGATAAGTAGTTGATTGTATCTCTGGGCTGTAATAATTAGGTAAATTGCAAGATTCATGAAATACACACCTGCAACTCTCTTTATGTGTTCTCTCTATATCTCTCTGCCCACCAAGAATTATCAGTGTCCTTCTGTCTGTGTAGCCTTTTAAAGTGTTTCCTTCACAACATGTTATAAATACTGATGCACAAATTAACTGCAACCGGGACTGAAATATTTGCATCGTAAGTATTTTTTTCCATATTATACACCATATTATTCGGATGATAATCAGGTCCCTTCAGTTCTACATGACAGACTTGACGACACAGCAATGCAAAATTTGCAAAACTAATTTCACTGAAGCGTCATCTAACATCAACTCGATGTGAAGTGTTTTACATTTTCAATATACATTTTGTTCATATGCACTTTATATGTTATAGACCAAACATAATATACTTGAAAAAAAAAAAACACACCAAAAAACATTGCTTGGAAATGTTCAAAAATATATTTTGAACTATTAAGTATGAATATACATGTAATCTGCAAGTGCATACAATCAGTTTTGTGTATTGCCAACATTTCATCTTTTGAATATAATTTAAGAATAAATGTAGGCAGTAATGTAAGCATGAAGTATAATGAGATTAAAGGAAAATGACCAATCAAACACTCAGAGAAGAGGAATAAAATTGAAGTACGACATCACAAACAAAACAGCTGATAAACGTTGTCTGGCAGATTCCAGCGGCCATTATGCCAAAATTCCTTTACCTGTAAATCCATAGCATAGCGACGACTCAAAGTTATTTCTCACACAAGTGCCAGATATTAATTGAGACACAGACAATAATTGTTTCGAGTGAAAATCAGATTAGGAAGCACATCAGACGAAATCAGATAGTTCCCCTTGTCATGCCGGGAGTTCAAAAACCCTGATTGCACACTAATTGTCGATAACAGCCCTGTCAGCGCATATTTACCGCCAGGGAACCTCAAGCGGACTTAAACTCGGGTGGCTAATTGCCCCGACAAGCAAGCGTGTTTGCTATAATTGGAAACACAAATACGATCAAACAGGCTTTTTTGTTCTGCTCCTTTCTTTAAGTCAACTGTTAACCCATATCCTTTGTCATCTCTTTGTGCGATCTGTCTGAATTTTGTGCAGTTTTCTTACTTTAACTTTTATCAAGGAATTGGCCCACCTTACTTTGGCATTTCAGGCGTAATATCTTGGCATTCTATGAGAGATACAGTGAAAAGTCCCATCAGCGTGATAATATACTGGCATTCAGGAGGCTTTGACTGTTGACAACTTTCAATCATTTTGATTGCGCGGCATAAAAGGCTATTCGTAGCGACAAATGTAGATGCAAAGGATTACCATAATGGAACAGTTAGCGTCAGTACATAGACAAGGCCTGAGAACGATCTTCAGCAAGATGAAGGTTCCAAACTTTATTGCAATGAGGTTTGTAAATGAGTGTACAGTAAATAGACGCAGCAGCAAATGTCGTGTTTCTAAATTTATGAAGTCTCTTTCGAAATAAAAGAGTGACATCCAGCCAAGTTTAATGCGTTCTAAGAACAATGTAATGTCGTGTCCATGACGTGACGTGCTCTGGATGAAGCCAGATCATGTAATCCAAACGGGTGCTGAAACATTATGGGCGTCATTAAGAAATAGATATTTGGATAAAGATAGTCTCAATAATAATGTCCGTCCAAGTCTCTTTTGCTTGGTTCTCGTCATATAGTGGTAGTCTCGGGCCTAGTTGGCTTACTATGGCATTCCAACTTTATTTTTGTCTCATTTGTATATATACATATATACACATATGTGCAAACTATTATAAAACAAGTATACAACCATTCTATTTAAAATTTTTAAAGAATGTCAAAATATACTGAAACACCCGAAAAATTCAAAAGTATTTTTAATGCGTATTTAAACAAATTTCAAGCCAACAAATGTCATCCACAATCTAATCTAGAATGAACTGATTAGCAATGATTACCTAAAACAACATAAAAGTTTAGTATGTGTAACATTGGCCTTATTAACAGATAAACAAAAGACGACGTTTCAAAATACTAAAACAGGTTTTGGCACAATTACGCATCATTTCATTTTTAGTTAACAGAAATACTAGTTGTTTAGCTTTAGACAAACGTATTATATATAGATTTTGCCATCTCAAATAATTTCGCGATCGTCGTATATGAAGCAATCAAGAACATGGCTTTCATCTTCAATATTGTCACAGAACGGACATTTTCGTTCCGATACAACGCCCAGTTTTTGTACATAAAGGAACAACACAACAGCGGATTTTTTTAAATGCAGCGCGATGTCGTGGTGGTATAATAAGAGTGCAATATATTTCTGTTTCGTATATTGTTTTGATAAGACGGTAAATACGTAGCTTATTGTCACCACGACCAGACGGGCATGTAACACTATTCAATGATTCTAACCAGTCAGAAAGATATTTTTCTTCAAGTTTTGTTGTAACAATATTCACCAAAGAATGCTTCGGAATAGAATATCACATATCACAATATTGCTGTGAATCACATTTTGTTAGCATAGAATTAACATAGTAAAACCATACATGACATGACCTTCTCGCAGCAGATGCAGCACAAAGCGCAACCCGTTTATTAACTCTGCTATGAAACATATTTGACAGTCTAGCCAAATAAATAGAAATGGATTTCCAGTGTCTGATTTCTGGGGGGTACCCATACCATTTTACCCGAAACTGCAACATTCGGCGTATACCTGCCGAGCATAGAAGATCAAATTCATAACAAAAACCTTTACTAGTATTAATATACATATCATTAGTACTACACCAATTATTTAGATCATTTAGAAGACATTGTAAATCTTTTCCATCCTTTGCCAATAACACAGTATCATCTGAATATAGTAATATACATTTCCTATCAGATCCATAATCAGCACCAATATCAAATGATTTAAGGTATATCGCTAGATCATTAATATGCAAATTAAAAAAAAGGGGGGAGGGGGATAATATACACCCCTGTCGTAATCCAGACTTTACCGCAAACCAGTCTGTATGCTTGGAATTAACTCTTACACACGAATAGACAGAATTGTATAAGGACTGCACAGCAGATAACATTTTACCATTTTTACCAGTATCAAATAGTTTTTTCCAGAGTAAATCTCTGTTTATATAAGCATATGCCTTTTTAAAATCAATAAAAGCTGCAAATGTAGACTGCTTACGCCTTTCTTGTATCAATATTATTCCTACAGTAGACATTTCCTGAGTCCATTCTGTTAATCAACAATAATATTGTGACATTCAGTCCAACTACATATCCTTTTATTTACAATATAACAACACAATTTATTAACAGAACAAGTCAGTGATACCCCCTATATGATAGTGGATTTCTTGGATCCATATTACCAATATAGTAGGAATAGTACCACTTTTAACCCTTTCCCTCATAGAGGAAACCATGAAAAGACCTATGCGAACAGCATAAAACCAGATCAGCCTGCGAGTAACTCGCAGGCTGATCAGGTTTTATGCTGTTCGCTGCTCCTCAGTGGTCTGAAATGAGGATTTTGTAATTAAATTTGGTAAGGTTTAACTGTGGTTTTCTGCAGATCAGGCTTTATGTGGTACCTATTGGGTGCGTCAAAATGAGTCTATATGAGGGAAAGGGTTAAAACATACATTAAATAAGGCTTGTAAAATATAATACCAGCATCATTCTTTAAAACTTGGATAGGTATTCCATCTATACCACATACTGTCAGTATAATGTGAATGGGTGTGGTATCATATCACCTACCCATCGCCAAAAAGAAAGAAAGATCTATTGAACAGATGTTTGTTGTACATTTTTTATGTGTAGAACAATTGGATTTCAGTAATCAAAATACAAGGCATTTGTTGTTCAGTTCGTAATAGGAAAAAGTCCATAGGAAGAAAACGAAATACAATTTCCCATGGAAGAAGCGCCATAATAAAGAACTTGTTTTTGGTGCGTAAATAACCGCGGCTTTAAATGTTTGGACGACAATTTGTGTAACACAATCAAATGAATCTTAAAGGATTTACAAAATAAAGTATGATGTATTAATTTGCCCAATGTTTCAAATCGTATGAAGTTGGGACTGACTGACTGACTGACTTTTTGAGTTTAACGTCGCTTCGACAGTATTTCAGTCATATAGCGACGTCCAGCTAATTACAGGTGGAGGAAGACCCCGTATGCACGGAGGCATCCGGGTAGAACCACCGACCTACCGCAAGCCAGCTGAAAGGCTTCCTCACATGAAAATCCGAAGACCCTGCCGGGATTCGAACCCACTTGTTGAGGGGCTGAGTGAGTGTTAAAGTCAGCGACTTTACCCTCTCGGCCACGGAGGCCCCCTATGAAGTTGGGAGTTTAAAAGTTTAATTTTGCCGTTTTGTGGACCATTTATCAACGCTGATCTTTTCACGCGCAATTTTGAAAGCACCATTCTTGTACACTAATAAAATCAAATTGTTTATCTTTTGAATGATGGATTGATTGATAGAGTTTGCAATGGTCTCTAGTTTTTATGATTAATACAACGTGTTTATATTTCCTATGCAGACAATGTCATAGTCGAATTATTTGGAAAAGGAATTTTAACACTTTTTCTACAGAGTAACTGTTGTTGTTTTTCATTTATTACATCTATATTAACAATCTTTCCTTTCATCAGATTCGGACGTCAAGGTTGTTTTGGCATTATTTATTTAACTTTTTTTTCCAATGACAAGATGTATTGAAATATCAATTTTAAATAAGCGTTTCTATCGCCTTAAGAATGTACAGCCAATATATTCCAAATTGCAAATCTAAACATGCTTTCCATCTTAAAAGTCTGTGTGCTTGAAACAAATATAAAAAATGTGATTTGAATATAAAATAATAATATGAAATAGAATTTTGGTAAGGATAATCTTTGGATAATTGCAAGGCTCTGATAATTGAGTTATTTCTTCGATTGAACGTAATTTATTTCGAGCCGAAATAGGAAAGATATAAGAAGCATGGCATCCAGAAAACGCCCCTCGGATGTGTCTTATTGTTGACTTGACTTGACTATTTGGGTTTACCGTCGCTTCGACAGTATTTCAGCCATATAGCGACGTCCAGCTAATTACAGGTGGAGGAAGACCCCGAATGCACGGAGGCATTCGGGTAGAACCACCGACCTACCGCAAGCCAGCTGGAAGGCTTCCTCACATGAAAATCCGAATGACCCTGCCGGGATTCGAACCCACGCGGTGAGGGGCTGAGTGAGTGTTAAAGTCAGCGACTTTACCCTCTCGGCCACGGAGGCCCCCTTAATGTTGAATATGTTAAACGTCGTGTTTAAGTTAAACATATTTTACAAAAACAATATCTCATTATCAAATCGGAGACAACTTTGCTCATTGATTTCGTCTCCCGATGGCATGTTTGCTTACAAGTATATCTTTTTTACACCATGTTGATCAAAGTTCGTGTTTTGAATTAACGTGTAAACTATCCACATATTGTGGAAATATTGTGAATTTCTATGGAAAATTGCTACACCCCAAGTAACCAAGTAAAGTTTCCGGATCAGAAAGACACTGGCTCAATTCTCATATAGTCTGGGAAAAATACTGATACATATATAAGCATTTATTTTGGCTTTACACACACACACACACACACACACACCTTAAATTAATTACATTATGTCTTGCACTTAACATATAAACAGGGTAGTTTCAGGACTGGTTGACCCAGTGCCAGGATAATGTGATTGGTTAAGGTATCATGCCACTTGTCTACGGCGTGATACTGCAGTGTGCCAGCACAATATACTCACTGGTATTTATTAAAAAAAGAGAACATACTTACAAAATTTCAGATTGGCTGAAGTTATATACTGAGGCCCTTTATTTGAATAAAGTTCATGAATACAGTGTCATTATAACTTTTAAATTTAAACGTGTCTAATTTTAATTCAATGCCTTTGATGGCAAAACTATGGGATAATCTATACCCCATCAATTACTTTATATTTAAGGTAAACCATCTATCATTAAATTATAACCGTGGTTCTCCAAATGCTTAAAAAATCTTAAGTGCAGATATAAGCAGCTCCAAGTCACAAAGGCTCTTGTATTTACGATTAATTGATGGATCATGATCACAATTTAATGATGGATGGCTTACCTTAAGATAAGAACAATACACCGGTGTCAAATACATGTAGTCATATAGTCCAGAAAAAAATCAAACGATTAGTATGAACTGTTAAATATTTTAGCTCGTATAATAACTTATATATAGACTTATCTGTATGGTTTATTGAGAAAAAATAATTTAAAGACAAACTTTATATACCAAGTTTGAAGGTGTAATTATGTAAAGTATTTCAAGTCAACCAGGGAATACCGGTACCTTATACACAAACCGTAACATGTGTAGAGCATGCATTTAATAGCCTCTTCAGTATGTTCATCTGTTTAGTTTGTGGAAAGACAAAAAAGTTATATAAATAAAATCAATGATGACAGAAAGAGGAAGAGTTTAAAGTAGATATTTTGATGGTGTTTCATTACATACAATAACAGCTATGCTTTAAAATTTGATTATCGTGAGATACTATTTCTATTAAACGTCCATGGCTTAAAATATGTATTATTGTTATTGCTGTATGTTAAAAATAATATGTTATATTAGTTTGACACATATTTGATATATCATAGAGAAAAGCACAAAACATTGCTTGTGTTGATGGACTTGAAAAAAGCCTCATTCACGTCATTGTTGTTTCACAGCTTGATAACTCAATTGTACAAAATTCCTTGCTGAAATATGCCTCATTACATTTCTTAATAATCTAAAATCGTTGGAAAAACACGACATATTAATAATTGACGGGAAAAAGGATAATGTTAATCTCAGTAACCAGATTCTAGATTTTATTTATCGCATTTGGCCAGATCCTTTGGTTTTAATGGTACCGTTCTTGCGCACTTGCACTAGGACGCATACCCCTGTCCCTTCTTTTTTCTTTTACATTGCATAATTATATTAAAACGTGATAATGAGCGGAATCCGACATCTCTTGATTACGGAAGTCGTAATTTTGCACAAATAAATGTATGCACGGTTCGAATAGTCTTGTATGATTAATTTTATTATATATCGTTTAGACACCGTATGACGTCTTTTGACTTGAGGCGTCTTTAAAACAATATTCTATTTTATTCTACCTATATTCAACTAACCTAAATTATTCCATAATCAAACATCACCAAAAGACATACTTGACGCAAAAAATAAGTGAAAAGTCAACAGTTTGAACTTTAAACAAGTCAGAAAAGCCTTTACTTTTTGTAAAAGTAATGTGTTTCTTGGGAAAGTTAGCATTTTCATTCTGTTATCATGAGGTACACATATGCATGGCCTTTGACCTGAAAGGAAAAACGACGACAACAACAACCAAGAGAGAGAGAGAGAGAGAACATGACCCAAGACTATGTTACTCCAATCAGAATTTCTTCACAAAACTGATAATTTTAATATCTTTTCAGGCTCAATATGTCGACACATTTGAAATGCAGTCAACATTGATAGTGGTCTGAGACTGTAAGGACTAAAGTTCGATAACCAGTTATAGTCGTTCTTGTATCTACGACTAAGTGCTTTCCCCTTATGTATCCATATAGTGATTTCATATTGTGTGTCAAAAACTTAAACGAGAGTTTAAGAGAGAGAGAGAGAGAGAGAGAGAGTATTTAAGCAAAGTTTCTGTAAGTACTTTTTAATGATACACGGTGAAGGAATCATGCAGTAAAATAGAAACGCCAATAAAGAAAAGGCAGTACACACAACAATCATCTAGTACATATATACATGTGTAACAAATCTTTAAAAGACAGTAATATATTCATATGAATAAATCAGTATATTTGGCAGTATATTAGAATACTGCAATATCACGCCGTAGGCATGTGGCATGATACCACAGCCAGTCACATTATCCTGACATGTATTATGATACCACAGCCTGTCACATTATCCTGACACTATCGCCAAGCAAAGGAGCTATACCAGCACCATTTTAACGACTTTTGTATGTCGTAGTTGAGGATATAAAACAGTCCAGTGTATGAACGAAATTAATGAAGGCAATAAAAAGTAGAGTAAAATATCACCTTCGAGTAATTGAGTAAGACCACAAGAGTTTTACGTTCTATCAATAAATAAGTAATATACAGTAAACGAAAAGTCCCGTACATAATAATAAAAAAAGGAATGCAACGCCTTTTCGACACCCAACCCACGTTTGGGTGAATTATACGATCGGAATAATGGATGGTAGCAATATTGTGAGCCTACTCGAAAGAGTATACTAAAATGCACCCAAAACAACCGATGGTATGTTCAATTACGCCATTTTTCAGGCATAATTCAACATTTTTTGCTCATTTTCCCGAGTTAACAGTTTGTCATCGGAGCCATTCGCTGACGACACACAATTACAGCTCAGTGGGAGTACGAAGCAAGAAAGAGTAACGTCCCTTGATGGGTTTTCCAAACTTCTTATTCCATTTTATTTTAAATATCTAATCATTATTTGAAATGTTTCAAATCAGCATATCTGTATATTTATTAAGAACCTAATGCAATTGAACAAACAATTTTGTCACCAAATAAAACATTTTATTACAAAGTAAAATATTTAAGTATTTATCCCCCCCCCCCCCCCCCACGAAGCTGCAATAGTGTGAAGTCAGCTAATGACTACGACGACAAACTGTCTGCACAGGAAAATGAGCAAATATCGTCGAGTTATTCCAGTAGAATGGCGTGATTTAAAATATCATCGGTTGTTTAGGTGCATTATAGTATTCCCTATCGTGTAGACTCGCTAGATTGTTAGCATTCATCATTCTGTTCGTATATTTCATCCAAAAGCGTGTTGGGTGTCGAAAAGGCGTTGTTTTCTTTGTGTGTGTGTGTGTGTGTGTGTGTGTGTGTTTCTGGACGGTTTTCAGTACTGTATATACATTACTTTTATTAAGTACTGTATATATATTAGTATGTCCAATTAAAATGGGTTTACACTTCCGTTTGCGCATGTGCAAAATTGGTATTGCAGTCGAATGTAAAGTTGTGATAGTAATAGTTTTCAGTGACCGATATTTTTATATGTGATTGTTTAGGGGTTTCAAATACGTAACGTGTGTTTGTTGTAAATATTTTGTAGTCAGTAGATGTTGTATATTAATGATATTTACATACATATCGCTTCGCTCGTCGATCTGGATATTGCACATTTCACGTCCTCTTTATTGAGCTTGTAATTATACATAGTAGTTTAATTATTGCATGATGGGTGGGATAAGTTATGCGTATATTTTATCTTGTTAATATGCAACAGTAATATAAAGAACGCATAGTGTAGATAGCAATGCAGTACAATTGTCTGTGTAGTGCTAGTCGTGTTGTTTTAATCAGATTGATTATTTATAGCCATATTTACACCTATCTTCTGCACTTGTGTTAATAGCTCAGTTGGTAAGAGTGTCGATCAGTACTTTTTTCCCCTCCAAGAGGTCATGAGTTCGATTCCAGTTGGGACCTGTTTTTTTTCTAAATCCTTACTATTTGGAAATTCTTGAGTTAGAGTTTTATAGTTTGTTTTGAATAGTAATTTTATACATCCTTTATTATGCTTTTGTTAATTTGTATCTGCTTCCTTTTGATTTTAGCAAAAATTAACCACACACACACACACATAATATAATATAATATAATATAATATAATATAATATAATATAATATGTGGAAAATGCTACTCAATTGGGAGTCATATTTTTTAATCCTATAGAGACTCGGGGCTCGTGCAGGGAAAATTATAAAATAATAACTGCCTCTCTGTATATAAATAATATTAATATTAAGAAAGGTCATTATTATAATAAGTTATTTATTTTTATTTTATATTTAATATAAAGGTCCTGTGCATAGACAGATTAGGTTATAAGGTCAAAACAACAGAAAAGAGAAATAGAGGGGGAACAGTATGCTTATTATAAGCCGTCCATTAAAACATTTTGTTTTAATCTTTTCTTGTTCTTAAATTTTACTATAGAATATTTATTTATTGACAGAACTTCAAACTCCTGTGGTAAGACTATGTATGTTTAGTCGGTCGATATACATACACTATAACAGTCATGTCGCTATAACAGAGTATGCGAGCGGTTACAGTCGTGGACTACAAATCTCTCAGCCCCTCACCGCTGTTGGTTCGAATCCCGGTAGGGACGTCGAATTTTTCATTGTGAGGAAGCCTTCCAGCTGGCTTGCGGTAGGTCGGTGGTTCTACCCGGGTACCTCTGTGTACTCGGGGTCTTCCTCCACCAAGTAGCTGGACGTCGCTATATGATTGAAATACTATCGCAGCGACGGTAAACCCCAATACAATAACAAAAAATAACAGAGTATGACAACTGAACCGCCGGTAAGCGTAACATTCATGATTAGTTACAATAATATATTTCACGGTTCACCCCTGATAATGGACGTGCTTTGATATTCTATGACATTCAAGTAAACATCGGGTGAAAGAATTGTCAATAATAAGGAAACTAATTTGATAGATGTACTTTGATAAGTAGAGAATTAGCAAAAAGTTCTTAAAACATCAGATTCCGCCTTTCTCCTAATGTTACATAAATATGTTCATACAATGGATTTTTCTGTATGTAGGAATAAGAAAGAGAGAGAGAGAGAGAGAGAGGGGGGGGGGGACTTCGGAGAGGGAATTGTTGGGGGAGGGCGGGGGTGGGGTTAAGAGGTAAAAAGAAACGCCTACTGCTTGATATGAATTGACTCAAAGTTTCGGAAAAAGAATTCTGAAAAACGGACGCAATGTACATGTAGGTTGGACAAGTAATGCTATTTTTAGATATGGAATGGAAATCGGATTTGATAGAATCTTAAAAAATGTTGACGGCCGTGAATACCAAGATAATCCAAGTGATTAATAACCTCTGATTGATATACAAACACTGTAGTATGTGTCTGTATACATAGCGCATGATCATCCTTTAAAGAATGAAATAAGCTGTTGTGTAACACCGCTCCACAGACATCTCGTCAATGCTGAAGGGTTTGTTGCACAAGTAGGAGTGCTCTTACATTGCGCGAGGCATCTTTTGAAGAGACCTACGTCTGCATTGAAGCACTAAGTCACAACAGACAGTTGCATTTGAGAAAACAAACAAAATAAATCAACATTGGAACGTTTTGTTTGTTATGTGATTATCGCCCCATCAACAGTATTTCAGTCATTTGGAGACAATGTATATCTGAGATAAATAAAACGGTGCAGTATCACGTCGAAAATATTTGGCATAATACCACACTAAATAGGGTCAACCCGTCCTGGATTTACCCATACAGTATATATGCTCAGCACTAAGGAGGAAGCTATCAGTACCAGTTTAACGACTTTGGCCCAGTGTCAAGAAAATGTGACTGGGTGTGGTATTATGCCACATATCTACCGCGTGGCACTGCCGTGTGGCAGCACTTTATCTGCCTCAAGTAGACATAGTTTCCAAATGACTGAAATACTGTCGACGGGACGTTAAACCAAAGAAAAAAAATGAGGATCGAACGCGAGGCGGACGCTCAAACTCCTCGGCCACCGGTCCTTTACCTAATACCTCACAAGTTCGTCATTTCAAGGATAAACTGACAGAACCGGTGTTCTCGAAATGGTACTTAAGTATGATTTTCATACTCAGACTCAAGCTTGTGACTGCTAAGATCAGCTTGCAGTCTGGTCATGGTCAGCACTGTTCACTAATTAATCAATAAATGTTCAGAAAGAATTGCTTGTAAATCACACATTCAATAGTGACATAACTGTATGTTGTATTACCTTACGACGTAAATGTGACTGGGCGTGGTCACATTTTCGGTTGACGAACAAACTTCACTATGCACATGCGTAGACGAAAGATTGATTCTCGTGTTTGGGGATTTTCGGGGCATAAACACGGAAAGTCGAAATTTCGGGATGAAAGGTCGAAATCTTTTCGTACCGAATTTCAACTTTTCGCCCCGAATTTTCTACTTTTTGTGTTTTCGAAACAAGGCTTTTTTTGTCTTTACGCCTTTGACTTTTCGCCCCGAAATCCTGCCACACGACATGTCATAAATCAGCCACAATTAAAAATGGAACGTTCAGCCTGAAAAAAGAAGTTCTATTTTCAGTACTTTATTTTTCGAGAAATGGGAAATACATATCATATGGCCGGCCCAATAATCAAGTACTTAGTGTCTTGTAAAATTACATCTTATGAGAAAATCCGATTTTATGTAATCAACACACGTGTCCATACATTCATACATTGTCCGCAACTGGAGCGGGGGTTGTTGATTCAATCCCTGGTTGCAACACACTTAAGTCGTAAAAATGGCACCGATAGCTCCTTGCTTGGCGCTCAGCATATAAGGATAATTCCAGTACCGGTTCGCCCGGTGTCAGAATAATGTGACTGAGTGTGGTATCATGCCACATGTCTACGGCTGATATTGCAGTGTGGCAGCACTATATCTTTCTCAAGTAGACATAGTCTCCAAATCACTAAAATACTGTTAAATCTTTAGAAAAATATAGAAAGCAATATCATTTCACGAAATAGCTCAGGGAGAGCAGATGACATAACGTTTCACTGACGATTAATTCTTTGTAATCGGTTTACAGTAAATTAATAATTCTACATATTTATGATTACAAGGGCTTCTTAAAAGGCAGCGTGTAATAAATTCATTCCTTAGTCAAGAACCTAGTTTTGAAACATAATATGAAAACATTGTGAAGAGTTGGTTTGGTTACAAAATCACACCTTTAATCAATTGTGTGGGCATGTTTATAGCGACACTCAGGCACAAACCTTTCTCTGGCATAAAAAGGGGATGTCACGTAACGTCTTCTTCGATCTTAATTAAATATAATTGTAGGATTTATGCTAAGTTGTCATGGATAGATTTCCCTTAATCATAAATATTCCTTCTAGGTTCCCATTAAATGATTCTTAATGAAGCCGAACTTATAATACTAGCAGTGATTAAACAGTTTTTGTTTTGTAATATTTCCAAATGATATCTTTTAGATACAATACATAATTTTATATAGTAATAGTCTAGATCACACCCTTGATCCTTGTATCACGACTTTTTCTATTCTTGTAATAGATGAAAAAAAAGAAAGAAAACAATTATTTTTGTCATATTCTGAAAGGGTCGTAACAGGATGATATTCCACGATCCATGATTTGTAATCTGATCCACTTATAATTACGAGTGCTACACCGTCCACTTTGGGAGCTGGAGGTCGTGGGATCGATCCATCAGAAACGATAGTGGTAGGTAGCTCCCTTCTTGACGCTCAGCATACCAGGACTGGTTGGACCGGTGTCAGGATAATGTGAATGGGTGTGGTATCATGCCACATGTCTTCGGTGTGATACTGCAGTATGGCAGCGCTTTATATGTCTCCAGCAGACATTGTCTCCAAATGACGTTATATATGAGTATTTACCATATATAATTATGGTTTTTAAATCATGAGAAAACTTTAGAAAGCAGTGTTATTCATGAAAAGACTTATTTTTAGCACAAATTTTGTAGGAAAGAAAAGATGCCGTAATGATTCCCTGATGTTAAATACTTTGTAATCGGGTTAGAGTTACAACTCCGCTGTTTATTTAAGAAGTTACGTACTATTTTCTTGGATCTTCATTATATGTTTAATACTTATGTTTTACATGTGCATAAAGTTAGTTCCTTATTCCTTATTCCTTTTTCGAATAAGGAATAAGGAACTGGTTCCTTATTCCTTATTCAAACACAAATAAAGAACAAAAAAAAGTGGCAGATGCACATGACTTGTTGTTAAAATAAATGTGATCTATAGCATGTATTTAAGCATAAGAAATACTATATAAGAGGTTCCAAGTGCATAAGAACCATTTTTATGAAGAAAATGCGAAAGTCGAATAAGGAATAAGGAACTGGTTCCTTATTCCTTATTCAAACGCGAATAAGGAACAGAAAAATTAACAGATGCACATGACTTTATTTTAGCATAAATGTTATCTAAAGCATGTAATTAAGCATGAGAAATACTATATGAAAGGTTCCAAGTGCATAAAAACCATTTTTGAAGTTCAGCGCCATTATACAGTTTCAAAGAAATTATAGAGTATTCATTACATCGCATTTTGTACATTAAATTCGAATAATGAGTAAAACTCGTGTTAACGATATGAACTTTGTTTTTTACATGAAACTATTTTTCAGATTTAGAATATTTCTTTTTAAAATCAATCAACAAATAGGTACCGATTACTTATTTTTCGCACTGATAAAAATAACAACATAATTTCTAAAATATTAACATTCCAACAATCTTGAAACATATCTTAGTTTTCCATTGCAAATAGTGTTCTGGAATAGAAGAAATTTCAAAAATTATATGCCAACATCATTACGTTTGCGAACATTATTGGTTTGTGGTACTCTGTTGCTATGACAACTGTCGGAGCATTATCTGACGTGTCTCAACATTTACAAACGACAACATTGCTTCTTGTTTAATGGACACGCACATTTGTCCTGATCGATTGCGAAAGAGTAACCTCGAATAATTAAACATTAATAATTATTCCATGTTATGAGAATTGTTTTAGAGTAAGCACACCATTCACTGTGTTTTAAAGGACGCGAGAGGATTAAGTTTCAGATTAATAATATAATTATGTTTTATCGTACAGAAAACTTGAATGATTTTTTTTTCAAGAAGTATTTTGAAGTTTCAAAAAATGTGGAGACAAACAAAGAGTAGGTAATATGCTGAGAGTAGCCTTCCAAGATCGAAAGCGACATCCGGGTCATGTCAGTGATTCAACGAGAAATTAAAACATGGTGAAATTAAGTTCTGGTGTTTTATCTTGACTGCATGAAAGGTGATGAATTTCGTAAAAGGACGACACATTAATTTTAGTTAAAACGCATAAAAGTAAACCTTTATAACATTTTAAAATGATCGTATCGGTGTTTATTTTGATGCTTAGCGATATTGTCTGTCAGGAGGCTTTACCAACTCTGGATCTCATGGTCTTTTTGCCCATGACGGGCAATGTCTGGCCAGGGGGTAAGGCACTACTTCCGGCCCTTGAAATGGCTGTGCGTGACGTTCAATTCACGTGAAGATGTCATTCCGGGTTATCGTCTGAACATCTATATGCGGGACACTGAAGTAAGTGAAAATATCATTTGATACATATGAATTTTATAGCATTGTTGAATTCAATTACCACTAATGTAATTTCTGCATTTTTCTGATGCGCCACATCACACATCGGCCTATGAAAGAGGACCGTGATCCAGTTGTATATAACTTTGGATCCGAAAGTAATCGGTTCGAATCCCGTTAGTTTAAATTTAATTTTTCGTTGATTTGGGAAAAAAAAAACTTTCTTACAAAGTAGACTTACCCCTCTTGACGGTTCCGTGAATGGACCAATACTTTACTTCTGGGAAAGTCATGAAAGGCATTGCCCTAGACTGGGTTTGAACTCACAAATTTCAGATCCGCAGTTGGTATATTATCACGGGATCACGGCGCCCATCGAACCCCGTTTGAAATATGGCTTCCAAATGATAAAGCCATGAACCGTCAAAAGTACCGGTTTTATAGTTGTAAGGATGTGTTGCTAAATTGGCACTAAAAGTATAAAATGTACAGGACGGCTCGACACAAACACGTTTCTATTTCTGAATGTTTAATAATAAAACATACGAATTAACGGGAAAGCATTCGCAGCGCTATCGTGGTACTGAAATATAATCCGTACGCTTTGTAGCGGTTAAAGTCCGCTGTCTTCACATTGCATTAAGTTTCTAGAACAAGTATCAGGATAGCATTTAGAAGACAGCTATTTTTGTCGAACATGAAAAATAAAATATATTTTTCGGAAATACAGTTCGAACAATACGAGAAAACAAAGTAGCATACATTTAAAAGTACAATATATATAATATATCATACAAATAACCTTTCTGTGGTGTTATACAAGAAGAAGTGGCTGTATATAAGGATAGTTCAAGACGGTTAGACATACCGCCATTATTTTGTCTAAAGTTCGATATCGCAGTAAAATTCTATTTTCATTTGTTGATAACAGTCTTCAAATTACAGACTATTGTCGGATGGACGTTAACTTAATACAAACAAACACGTACAATGAGTAAGGTATTGTTACCAGTTCAATAAAATCAACCGTCCGTAAGACGAACTTCAAGTTGATCTATACTTAAGGACTTTAAAAACGCGCGCCTGTATTATGTTTTCTATTTTATTTTATTTTATTTAAAAGAAAACGTAATATGAAGATTTCACCAAATGTATATAATATATTTACTTTATAAAACATAATTTAACATCCGAAAATATTCAAAATTGTTGAAAGTGTAGGATATAATCCTATAGTAAGTATATTCGGTGCAAAAATACTTATCCAAAGCGTGCGTTGCCAAAGTCCTTAAGTATACTTCATGTATATGTTTCGTAAAATTCAACAGCAGAATGATTGATTGGGGCGAGTGATGTATAAAAGTTCTAAACAAATTGCCATCTCCTCAATGGCTTATGTCCTGCCTTTGTGTATTTGTAAGTTGGTTAGAGTAGAAAACAAAATTTAATCAATCTTAATAATAGGTAAACATATCGTTAATCTAGTATTTAATAGAGATAATACACATATAAAAGCACAAATATCACGTTACCAAATATTTCAATTTGATTATATAAATCTAACCATACATACACAACTGCCGATGTGAGGATGAGCTTGTTACTTAAATATAATTTTTCTACTGTCAAAGGCCAGATTAATGAATATGGCTAACTCCTTTTGTTTTTAGCTCACCAGAGCACGACGTGCTCAAGGTGAGCTATTGGGATCACCCTTCGTCCGTCGTCAACAAATGCTTTAAGAGACATCTCTGAAACCGCTAGGTAGAAATTAATGAATCTTGGCATGAATGATCCTTGGGTGAATCTTCACAAAAATTGCTAAATTTTTGTTTGATCCATGCAGAACTCTGGTTGCCATGGCAACCAACACCATTTTATTTTAAAAACTTTAAAAATCATCTTCTCTGAAACCGATGGTAAGAATTTATTTTCCTTTGATACAAATGGTCACCTCATAGTCATCTATCATAATTTCTAAAATGAAGTGATCCTTAAGAAATGAGGCTTCTAAGGGTTGGCATCAAAAATCTTTTTTTCTGAAAGCAATGGTCAGAATTTAATTTCATGTGGGATAAATGGTCACATTATTTTTCTCTACAATATTTGCTTAAATCAAGTTGATGCCTTAAAATATTTTATATTGAAACTAATAAATACAGAATATTAATTAACTCCTCTTATTTTTTGTATTGTTGTGAAATATATGTGAATTGTTCCAAAGAGTTTTATTAATTAATATATGGTATAAAAATCTATGAATGCATTGTTAATAATAGTGAAACCAGCAGTTTTGTTTAAGATTCTTTTTTTTTTTTTTGTTACTTTGTACTAGGTAAAAAAACAACAACAAGTATATAGGGTAAATAATGGACTTCTCCGTGTAAAGGTTTCTCTGTTCAGTGTTGGAAGTGCCTTAATTATATTTTGAAGTTATTTGTCTAATAATTGACTAAGTGTTATGGTCTTCTATTGTCATTTTCTCTAAGAAATATGCCCTGCTGATGGTTGTCTAGTAGTTGTTATTTAGTCTGTATAGAAATTTAGAAATTGTACTTTTTTATATGGAATTTTAATCAAGGTTAAAGTGAATTGTCTAATGAAGTGATGGTACTCTGGTGAGCTTTCTGGGGCCATTATGGCCCTCTTGTTTCACTATAATATATTAATTCTAAAAAGTTAATGAATGCCAGGTCTACTATTATTTAAAAATAATATCAACACGAATTTTATCATTAAGTTCCTGATATTCTATAAATAAAATGTAGTTCATCATCGTGAATTAGAGAAAACTCGGACTTTTTCAGTACAAGATAATCGATAGATTTTTGTGACTGCCTATTGAAATATGTAAACTCCGCACGTTATAATCCGAACCAAGCCTTCCATTAGCAATTCTCAATGACAAAGCTTTACATATGCCGAATAACCTTAACCCCCTTGTGTCACAAACAACATCTTTATAGGTCCGTCTGAGGGGTGTGTTTGGTCTTTATATTCATCAAGGCTATTTATAACAAGAATTATCTTAAGTTTAAAAAAAGATACTCGGTCGTGGTAACCAGCTTGATGATTAGTGTCTGAATGGTTTAACATGTAATAGATTTTTTGAAGTTTAATAGTTGTGTAATTCCTGTGTAAGTGCAGCTCTTTGAAATACCACGGATCCAAATAATTTGTACGATCTTGGTAGACACTTGCAGCCTTAAAACATCTGTGCATTGGACTTCGTTTCGCGAGCTACAAAACGAAACCGGATGTTACGTTTTTGTTGAATATAGGATCTGTCAGGGTCGAACAATCAATTCCGAAATCTATGTGTTTCCTATTTTTTAGCGTTCTACTCTTTCAGTTTACCTTAAAAAGGTGCAGTGTCTTACTATTCAGGACAAATCGTTTACAGGGGAAGAAAACTTCAAAATTTAAAACAAACAGAGATCTAAAGAATTCGTGTCCGCAACTTCTTTCTTTTCTTTTGACTAATTTTACAATGACCAATGGGAATTTAGCAAAGCAAATAATAACCAATGAAAAGCATAATTGTATTCGTCTTCATTACTGTGTGCTTTCACAGGAAGTCAGGGTGAAATTAACGGCCGAAAAACATCACATGCAATGAAATCAAGTCTATTTCCAATACGTGCATTCCAGCCGCCTGCTAACAACACAGAGCCATACTGTTTAAGTAACATCGTCAGACAGTACATGAAGTATATATACATCGACGATTCCTGAGGCTGGAGACTCACTAGGCCACATATACAAGAATATCATAATCAGAAAATAAATTTACAGTCAATTATCAGGTAACAAGGATTCAGTAAGATAAAATTCCACACAGCTACAGGAGGTCCACTCTCCGGCCCGTCCTTGTCATTCACTGGTTTAACGTCAATAAATAATGTATCATCCGAGACCCAGGCTTAATGTCCGCTCTCTTTCGCCTATTTCATCTTAGGTACTAGTCGACGTGACATCTGGAGGATATTGTTCGTGTACGTTTGCGTCTGATCTCCTCACGGACCTTCTACAACGTAAACTTAACGATAATTTTACGAGTGCCTTTTGACCCTTTCGTGCGAGCCCCATACGTTGAGCGCTTTCGATGTCAACAGACCGAGCATACTCGTCTGCCACCTCATGTTTCTTGACAATAAAATCGCGTATAAACTTTTCGGTATCATCCACTTTTTCATTTTGCATATTCTATATTTTTCTATATTACAGAAGATCGTGTCACTATGCACACTTTTATCAAGTTTTTCGTTTATTGTTTTGAACAAATGCTCAATATGAGTCCACATGTCTTACATATCTAAGATCTTTATCAAAAGTGTCTATCTTTTTCTCAAGTTAATCAAGGGCCCCTAGTTTATGTTTGACTTTGTCGATCTTACTGTCATTTTTCTGAAGGGAAATGATGATCTCACCACCATTAGTAATTTTCTCATTAATCGAAATGTCTGTTTGCCATATTCGTTGTTAAATTGTCTAATGTTTTGTTAAATTCTTATATTCTGTGAAAACAGGATCAATGGCAGCACAATCTTCAAACAATATACTGGTTGTTTCATTCCAAATGACATCCTCAGAGTTTATCACTTTAACCCTTTCCCTCATATAGACTCATTTTGACGCACTCAATAGGTACCACATAAAGCCTGATCTGTAGAAAACCGCAGTTAAACCTTACCAAATTTAATTGTAAAATCCTCATTTCCAGACCACTGAGGAGCAGCGAACAGCATAAAACCTAATCAGCCTGCGAGTTACTCGCAGGCTGATCTTAACTCGCAGGCTGATCTGGTTTTATGCTGTTCGCATAGGTCTTTTCATGGTGTCCTCTATGAGGGAAAGGGTTAAACCAATATCTAAGCATATACATATACATGGCTATATATGACGGATATTTCCCAATTTTTCCCTAAATGCAACATTAGATGTACCAATGTTATATTGGATATTGGGACAAAAACTTTGGATGGAGTATTGCTGTTTCTTTTGATTTTGTATCACCTAACATCTCACCTCACCTGATTTCGTATCGAATCCAAAATCGAATCAAATAGAGGACAAAAAAAAGTCATGGGATATTTGTTTGAATTTTAAAATTTCTGCGTTTAATAATTAAAAGCATTCAGTGCTTTTAATATAATAAATTAATACTTACCCGCGTCGGTGAATTAATGGAACGTCGGTTTTTTTTTACATAAAGTTTAAGCGACACTAATGCCTATACACTATTAACTCATATATACTAGTATTCTGAAAGAGCATAGCTTCCGGTTTTCCAGAAAAAGCATCTTTAAGAAATTCCATCCATAAATAAAAAAGAAACAGTGATTTAAAAATCAACATATCCGATCGGAATTCGCTCCGACCGGGAAAAGATCGATCGTTGTCGATAATTTCCGATCGAATTTCAGCAGTCCGACCGAAGAAAAACAATCTTTTTTCTCGAAGCCTTCTTTATTTTTCAGAAAACATTGGGTGGTTGTTTAATGTTATCACATAAACTTAGAATGCAATAGAATTATTGAGTTAGATGACGATGATGACATTATTTGCGTGAATTTATTCGTGTGTTGAATTATAGTGTAATCGGGGTAAAAACAAAGACATATATTTAAAGCGTCTACCGATTCTGCGGCAACTTGCTGTTTCAAACGGAAAAATGATATATTCCTTAATTGCTGTACATAATGAAGTTATGATGTAAAATTTCATAAAACTGTTTATTTTTCTATTTTTTCAGTAAAAGGGGATGGCGTTGCAAAATGAAATATTATACACACGATTTAAGCTACGCACTATATTTGATATACATTTGTAACTTTAAATTTCTTATCAAACCAGCAGGAAAATATATTTGCAGGTTAAGTGAAAACAATCGATTTTACTAGTCACGTAAATTTATATGCAACAAAATATAGGTTACTGTTGAGTTAACGAATAAGTAAATGTACTTTCTCCGGAGGAACACAAAGAATCACCAAATCATCAGCAAAATAAAGCAATTCAATCAGTACAGTCTTCAACAACCAAAGAATAAAGAAATGGCGAGATGACTCCACCTTGACGTAACCCAACAATTTATGAAAAGGAGAATTGAGTATGATTTAAATTATATATTGCACTGTTTTACCATATCATATATACCATTGATTATTCTCAACATTTTACCGTTAATGAAGTCAATATAACATACAATATCATTTGATACATAATCTATTTTAGATTGCGTTAATGAAGTCAATACAACATACAATATCATTTGATACATAATCTATTTTTTTTCAAAATAGATTTCAAGTGTTGTACGACCCCTTCTGAAACCAGGCATCCGACATAACAAGTTTGAACTTTTTTTTTTATTCAAAATTGATGTAAACAATGAAGACATATAACTTGTCACTGTTATACCTCTGTTATTCTTTACATTTATTTTTTCATGTAACAGTTTTATTACTCCTTCTGTCCACATTTCTGTAAAAACACCACTGCTAAAAATCTTTTTAAAATACCGCATAAAAGGGACGTCAATTATGTTAACTGATTCTATGAAAATGCATTTAGCAAAAAGTCATTACAATATGATTTATCTCTCTTTAAAGTTTTAATATCCTCAGTCTATTTTTTTTTTTTTTTTTAATTTTATAGATTTATTTAATCAATCTTTAACATCTTCGTCAGACAAATATTAATATTATGGTTTAAAGCAAGGTTCTCAGGTTCATACGGATCATTCTTATCTTTGCCTCTGGCATCTTATGATTGGACAGTTATTTGCTGTATGACTTTTTTATCTAGCCTTGGCCAAATAAAAGCGGCTCGTTCACATTCGTCTATTGACAAAGAATTTGATTTTTAACGATCTGTGTGTTTTACGTCTATCACTACCCATCTGTAGACGCGCGGTCACCAAATTTAACATACCGCGATTGTAAGAAAAATGGATAGTTTCTCCACCACAGGTTTTAGGGTCACTGAAAGTATTAAAATAGTCTTTTATGTCACTGTTCCGTCGTTTGTCAGTCCGTCCGTATGTCCGTCACACTTTTTTTCCGTCACACTTCTTTATTCTACAATAACTTTTGCTCTAATCATGCCATTTAAGTGATTTTTTTTTATATATTATGGAAAGAACCTGACATGGGATATTGTCATGCACAAGATCCATAACTCTGGTATCAATTTGTTTGAGTTATTCTCCTTTTCATTGATTTCACACTTCCATCTTTTGAATCGTCGCACTCCTTTATTATGCAATAACTCCAATTCTACTCATTTAAGTTATTTCCCATTTCTCATTTCCTTTATTCTGCAATAACTCTGCTCTACTCATGCTATTGAAATCAAATTTCATTGATGGACACAGCTTGACACGAGGAATCGTCTTACACAATGTCCATAAATCTGGCATCAATTGTTTTTTTAGTTATTACTTTTTTCCTCTGCCTGTCACACCTTTTCCGTCATGCTTCAGTAGGTGACACATGTGTTCCAAGGAACACCATTGTATAATTATAAAAAAAAAACTATATCTAGATTTTCTTTTTTTCGTGTGGGTCAAAATACTGATTGCATTCACTATTCGCACATTAACTGGGATTATAGATACACGCGATCTTCTCATTTAATGCATTCTTTTCTTTTTCTAATGCACAAGTTCACCATCAGTTTTGTCATGCCAAGATAAAAATTAGCTTCTCCATCATCTTCATTACAATTAATAGACTCTCATTTAATTGTTTATTTTAAACTTGAACACATGACCTCATTTCATTAATTTCTCTTTCCAAAATTAATCATTAAATTTACGTTACTGACTGAATATCACTTAGCCCATCGTCTCCTTGGATTTTAGTTCCAGTCTAATCACTAAAGATGGTTTACAGATGATGTGTGGTAAGTCAGTGTTACTATCCGAGTGTCTTCAACACGAAGAGACCCGGATAAGCCGAATAGGATAAAATGCAGTTAAAGATAATAGAATAATTTATATATTTTATTATGTAATACTGATTATCAATAAAAAAAAAAAGCATCACTATCATCATCATAAAGTTTATTCGAAATGGTGTTTTTTTTTGGTTTTTTTTTTTTTTTGGTTCTTTTGGGGTCAAATCTTGTTTCATAAACGGCCCATTATTCTTCCAATAGCAATATATATTTTTCGGACAGAAAGGCATAACGTGTATTACAGACATGTTGAGGAATGCAATCTGTATATACCCTTTGAGAACAACATTACTATAAACTCTTAAATAAGAAAGAGTATATTACTTAAGATAATTCAGTTGTTTACAAAAAAAAAACCAAAAAAAAAACAACTAATTAGCACATTCTGTAAATCATCTTCGTCAATTTTCTTGCGTTTTACAAAGACCTTCCGTGTGTCTCCATTATAGAGTCACGAATGTTTTAATTGATGACGTTGCAGATAAACGTAGAGAGAAAGAGATTTGAACTTTGAAGATTTGAATTTTATCATTAGTACAAATTCTATGTGACTAGATCTCATCAAGCAGTGATTTCATTACATATGTTATCGTATCTAACGAGTTGATTACATAATGGTTTAACTGTTTCTCTCTATTAGCAAACTTGAGATCTAAGTTATGTCAAACTTCCTTTAAATCCATAGCTTCTACATCATAGTAAAGTACAATATAATAGTAGCACTTCACCCAGGGGCGAAGTTACCATTGCATAACTCATTGTGCATAGGAAATAATAGCTTTATCAATTACTTTTATTTATATGTTTGATATTTTCTTTCCTTTTTTATTTTATCTATTTATTTCCATAGGTATATTGAAATGAAATTTTAATATTACTAAGTTCTCTAGCTGGATTCGAACTCGCAAGCTAGCTTTGCAGCGTGCGGCATATGAGATTGCAGGTGGCACCATATAAAACATGGATGTGTGTGCTTTTTTATATTATCTTATTATTTTTTTTTTTTTTGGTAAATAACATAACATTACACAGCTATAGGCTAAAGTAAAATAAAATGACCCAAGCAATATTATATCGCTTAAGCCTTAGATCCATTGCCTTCAAGTTTCAGTATATATATTATCTAACCTAAAGGGAGTCATACCCGAATGGTCACTATGAAGAATAGAAAGAAAAAAATAATATTGTGTTGTATGCCTATACTTACATCTCTATGCAAAATCTAAACAAAATTTGCTGTCCCGTTTCATTTTTTTATCTAAAGGTATCATTTAAAAAAAAAAAAAAAAATATTACGAAAAATATTTTGCTACTGATTATTTATAAACAAATAATGGCATTCGGCAAACAAGCTCTAGTTTTTTCAACTAAAAATACCTGAAACATTTTTTTTTATCTAAAGGTATCAATTTTGAAATAAAATATTACGAAAATATTTTGCTACTGATTATTTATAAACAAATAATGGCATTCGGCAAACAAGCTCTAGTTGTTTCAACTAAAAATACCTGAAACGTATAATAAATTCTTACCATACCAAACCCATTTTACACACTGGTCTATTCTTTCTTTTCTTTTAATTATGATTATATATATTCAAAATACGCCCTGTATCGCTTAACTCTTCAGAACTGAGAAACATATCTCAAAGTTTACCCGAATTTTCTACGAAGTAGATCTATTTTGGTTGATCTTGCCAAAAGATCGACTTTTACTGAGTGGTTTTGATTTTTTTTTAGTCCTTCAATTTACCTGGTACCATATTTGTTATTAAATTCTGCATAATTTATCTAATAAATACCTATATAAATTACTTTTTTTTTCTAAACCTGATCCGAGTGATACATATACATAGGTAAAAGTTTTCAGGAATTTTCCTGATTTTCAGATTGCCAAATGACTTCTTATTCTATATAAAGCTATGTAAAAAAAAGGCTAAATTCAAGATTTTTATGTGTGTTTTTTAAGCCTCCAACTTTTACACATGCATATATAATGACCACAAATGGAATAGAAAGAAAAAGTTTGACTGTCACTGTGATTCGAACCCACAACCACAAGTTTCAAGCCACTTGATAGTAATATTTGTCTATCTATGGATGTGTGACTACCTTTAAAAGAACTCAATTTTCCTCTCCAGATACCCCCCAGAATGCATCTCCATTACATTAGTAACATTTTTTTTCCGGGGGAGCATGCACCCGGACCCCCCTAGTACCGACATCACAATCAGGTTGTGTGCCCCCTCCCCGCCCCGCCCCGCCCCCAGTTGAAAAATTCTGGATCCGGTCCAGCTCCGGTTACTGTCCATTAGCATGACTGGCTGTTATAGCTGTCTTCCTCGCCACAATACGTGTCTCACGGTCTCGTTCTTTACTGCAGTGTAACGCGGGCCGAGCTACCAACGCCATGTATGAACTACTCTACACGCCACCGGTGAAGTACATGATCATCGGGCCAGCGTGCTCTGTTGAGGCGGAAGTCCAGGCACAAGCTGCACATGTCTGGAACATTTCACACGTGAGTACAAATATGAACTAAGAAGTGTTCATGTTTGATTGTTTAAAGGCAGCTTTTAGGGTCCTTTCTCTTCTATGCAGAGAATTTCGCTTGCATTTTTCCTAGCTATTCAAAGACCATCCATGAAAAAAAAAGAAGAAAAAGAAAGAAAAAAAAAAAAACAAAAAAAAAAACGCGAGATTTTACATTTTCTTTCTCTTATTTTTTTCAGCAGTTTTTCTTCATATTTCTATTATAAAATCACTGGAAAAAATGTGAGATTTGAAATTTACTTTCTCTCATTTTTTTCAGCTATCGTCTGCATACCGTAGTAGGTTTAAAAAAAAACGCGAGGCAGTTACTTCGAATCTCGCGTTTTTTTTTCATATCGAATTTTTAACGCTATCTATAGAAAATAAATATAAATGAAAAGAAATATGTTTTTTCCATGTAGCTTTATAAAACGCTTTTAATTCAAGTTATAATTTATTGTTAGTATAATTATGTATATTATGACTAAATTTGGGTGAAATTTGTTTACTTGTTGGTATTAGTGATATGAAAAGTTCCATTGCTTGGTCTATATATCTTTACTAAGACGCAATGGAATTTCATAAATAATGTACAGGATAATTTTTTTTTTGGAAATCAAATGTCATTTTTATCAAAATACGTTTATAAAATCATTATATGACCAAATTTGATTTGTAATGCTGTTTTTGTTGTTGTTGTTTTTTGTTTTTTTTGCTCTCTCTCTCTCTCTCTCTCTCTTGCGCAACGGAAGTCATATGTATGAAATGTCCATCGCGCAATGGGAAGTCATATGTACGTTCATTTGTTGTTTTCGTTTGTGCTATAAATGTTTGAATATACATATTTCAAGTGTATTTCTGTACTTACAAGATCTTAAGTAATTCGCGCAATGGAATGGAATATCCTTTGCGAGCATCAGCAAAACACAACCAAAGTTTGTATGCTAGTTTATGACTTGAATATGGATAAATCTATATTTACTTATTAATTAATTTAAGTTCGATATAATTATTCTTGTAAGGCAAAAAAAAAAATGTTCCGTTTCTGGTCGCCCGACCGAAACTCTTTTTTTTATCGACCGACCAGAAGTTTTTTTTACCTTTCCACCTTAAAAAAAATATATCCCCTTTTATACCTTTCGTTTCATGTAAAAGAAAATATAAAAAAATAAATAAAATCCCGACCTACCTAACCTCTTTTTTTATTTGCTGGAGACTAGAAACGGAACTTATTTTTTTGGCCTAAGGTAAGTTTAAAGTGGGCGTAGAAACAATAAAAGTAAAAACTATTTGAAACTAAAACATACAATTTTCTATTTCGCACTAGTAAAGAAGACAGTAAAATATTTCTCCTGCCCCAGGGATATTTAATTTTAAAGGTAATACTTGTATACCCGTCACACGCTTGCATCGGTTATTATGCCAAACTTCAGATGTCACAATCCAATAAATCAATCAGACACGGCACGCATGTGGACATTAAAAAAAAAGGTTGTTGTGAAAATTATCATTCCCCAAAATTAATTAGTAAATTGACATGTCGATACTAACAATGATAATAAATATATATGCATTAAGTAATTATGTTCCGAATATGATTATTGATGTATTTTTATTATCCACACATAGCGTTTATACAGAGGTCCAAAGGATGCCGGGATTTTGATATACCGATGTTTTGCATAATTTATGTCATTTAAGGATTTACAAGCCGAATAACACGCAACATTTTTTCTGAGTTCTAAAACTGCCGGCATTAATTACGGCTATCAAAAGAGCAATTGCAGATAATTAGTGGGTACGTATATGAATGTATATGTAAATGTATATGTGAATGTATATGAATGTATATGAATGTGTATGAATGTATATGAATGTATATGAATGTATATGAATGTATCCATAACACGCACACCTTAATGCATTTCAACTTCATAACTTGTTATTCAATACCAGGGTTATTACACTTATGGACAGCATCCCAATAAGGAGACTGACTGACTGACTGACTGACTGTAGAGATGGATACTTGATGACTGACGAGCTGACGTTATAACTTGTTGTATTAGGGTCTGGCTTCCTTGCAGCAGACCCCATGGAGTGTGGAACCCTTCACCCTTGAAAAGCTAGAAGCCGTAATACGGTACCAATAAGGAGAAAAATTAATGACTAAATAATCTTGAAAAGGTGCTTCTAATAAGTCTGTATTACCCCACGCAATGACGGCATCGTAGAAAATAATTGGACTCAAATATAATTTGAAAGTGCATAATAAATATTTAAGTCTGCTCTTTTCGATCCGATGCAAATAAAAGTGTACCGAATAAGGGAATTTCTATAATATATTTCCATTACGTGTTCTGCGGAGGCGGAATGGAAATTCTATTGTGCGGTAGACTTCCATAATTATGAATCCTGAATAAAGATACATCCTTTCAAAATTTTTTATTTAACTACCTAATGCAGAGTCCATCCAATATATATTTACATATATTTTAAAAAGAAGAAATTATTTAATCTAATACTGAACTTCTCATGTGCATTATTATATACAGTCCCATTGCGCCGCACCGCGCACTGGAAATTGTGTAATACCAACCCCGTAATATCACTCATGATTAAAACAAAAGTAAATACTTTTCAGTCGTAAAGTTACTTTTTTCCGATTTTAAACAACAAATGATGATTCATAAAGTAAATACAGGCTTTAACTAATGCTTAATATTAAAAATAATATTCCCAAATTGCGTGTTTTCTTTTCCATTACGTCCATTGCGCCAAAGAATTTCCAGTGCGTTTTTAAGGTCAACCAGGCAATGACATGTAAAAAAAAAAAAACCAAATTCGAAGTAACTTCCTTTAAGTTAATTTCAAATCTCGCATTCTTTCGCCGAATTCCAGTGATTTTATAATAGAAACAAGTAACTGGTGTTGTATGCAACACATGAAGTCCCCTACCGGCTCCACCTTGACTCAATATGGTAATCAATAATACATTTATGAATTGACCATTTAAGCAAGACTTACATGTAGAGTTGTTGTCTCTGCTGTGCCCACTATACAATTCATGTAAGCAAAACAGATGCAAAAATAGAATTAATAATAGTTACCTTGCATGATCCAAAATGTTTTTCTTTAGTCTTTAGTCTTGTTGATGAGAAATGAGAACTTTCACTCTGCATCACCACCCTGACTATATACATGCATTATAAAATTAATTATTAAGTTATCGCGGTCGCGGGATCCCATTTTTGCCATATTTTCACTATTTCCGTTACCATAGCAACCACAATTTTAGTCGAAGAACAAAAATAAAAAGTGCAAATCACAATTGCATCTAGTCATATACCAAGTTTCATCAAGTTAGCTTGCTTAGTTATAAAGTTATCGTGGGATCCCATTTTTTGCCATATTTTCACTATTTCCATTAACATAGCAACCACAATTTTAGTTGAAGAACAAAAATAAAACAACGTGCATAATCGACACATTGTCATCTAGTCATATTCCAAGTTTCATCAAGTTAGCTTGCTTAGTTATAAAGTTATCGCGGGATCCCATTTTTTGCCATATTTTCACTATTTCCGTTACCAAAGCAACCACAATTTTAGTCGAATAAAAAAAAACAATGTGCATAATCTACACATTACCATCTAGTCATATACCAAGTTTCATCAAGTTAGCTTGCTTAGTTATAAAGTTATCACGGGATCCCATTTTTGCCATATTTTCACTATTTCCGTTACCATAGCAACCACAATTTTAGTCGAAGATCAAAAATAAAACGACGTGCATAATCTACACATTGGCATCTAGTCATAAACCAAGTTTCATCAAGTTAGTTTGCTTAGTTATTAAGTTATCGCGGGATCCAGATTTGAGCGGACAGACAGACGGACGGACGGACGGACAGACGGAGGGCAAACCTATAGTCCCCTCCGGTGTGAACACCGGTAGGGGACTAATAAGGAGAAAAACTGCTGATAAAATGTAAAATCTCGTGTTCTCTTCGTTGATGGTCTGTGAATGGCTAGGAAATTTCCGCGATGTCCCTAAAGGACTCCGTACAAAAGACGGTTCCTTTCATGTTTTAAACTGTTTCTAAAACATGCGAATTAAACATTACGCTATTGAATCTCGTATTCTGTAATAATGTACAATAATTACAACTTCCGTTTGGTCGTTTATTTTACCTAGGGTCTAGATGAAGCTATAATAACGAGCCATCCGTAATTAACATCATTTACCTCGTTTTTCCAAGAATGTCACCAAATTGTTTCCGGTAACATTTGATAAGTTGTTAAAAGAGTACAAAGATCTGATTGACATACATAAATCCACTCATCAAGCACTGATTTCATTACACGTGGTATGTGATCTCAAGCAGTGGCATAACTCTTCCTTATCTTGGGATCACATACACGTAAATGTATGTAATAAATAGATGGTTAGATCAACTGTTTCTCTCTAACTTGCAATGTTAATAGTCCATTTGTGTATATATACATTTTTATGTTCACTACTTCTTCATCGCAGTCAAGTACACTATTCATATATGATCTAAGTGAATTGGGAACTTTATACAGAAGCGTAGTCACAATGTTGATTTATGGTTAAGTCCCTGTAATGGTTCCGCTACATTTCGGACCTCATGGCCCTTTACGGAGATAACCAACGTTTGCTAATGTTTCATTAGAGTACCTTGGTTACTTGGTAGAGTTTAAGTGGTCCAAGACGTAGCGGAACCATTACAGAGAATTACCTTAATTAAAAGGACAAGGTGTTTAACAGTTATAATAAAAAAAACTATGAAATAATGTAAAACTGTTTATTATAATTTTCATAATAATAGACATCACATCAAAAGATCTCTCTATGATCTCATACGTATGTAGATTATTTGCGCACTTCCTCTGAGTCATATATGAATTAACTGCGAATGATGTCATATGTCGTCATCTGAGTTATATATGAATTAATTGTTTTTCTCTTTGACCATTATTTCTGTATTACTCAGATCAGATTTAGAGAGAAAAAAAATGTTAAATAATATTTGTATTATTTTTATGTATTTAAGAGACTAAGATTTATGTAAAGGGACGTTTGATTCGCTTACTGGATATTTAATTCCAAATACCGTGGTAAAATCTGTTAAGCGGCCTTGTTCTTTTGACTGACCGCTTAAAAAAGGTTTGACTGTATTTACTCCCAAGCGATATCTTATAATATAGGTCTGCATATAAAGACGGTGTGCCTGGACCTGCCTAAGGACTCCCAAACCACTCATTTGGTTGTGTAAATCGACAGTGACAAGGAGACGGTCTCTTAAGTAATTGAATTGATGGAAAATGATGAAGCGGCTTATACAAAGTTCTGTGATTGTCTAAATGTCATTTTCTTTCTAATTTAAATGACCACTGATGTGTCGTTTTTTGTATGATATTACTTCGTAGTCAATGTACTTATATAAATTATATATGTTATGAGATTGTTGCCGTGCTTAGCTTATTAATTAAAATGAAATTACCTTATTATCAAAGAAATACACTGAAATATCCCCTGATTCCGTGATCCCTAATTGATTGACCCGGTTTACATTATAAAAAGAATAGAGAGAGAGAGAGAGAGAGAAAAATCCTAAAGATCAATTAGGTGTGTTTAAATAAGAAAAGAAAAAAAAATCACCCAGAAGTCAAAAGTCTTAGAATATACAATATGTATTAACGATACAAAACGTAGGCGGCGAACTTTGAACCGTACTTTATTTATACCAGGTACAGTAAGCAACAGTACAGCAACGGTGTTAATCATTTTTCAGAACTATGAGTTAATAAGACTCACCCATCTGACATTTAGATGTATGTATTATTTACTTAGTGCCATTTGATAGATAAAGAGTTAGCACTACTCTTAGACGCCTTGTTTACATTAAACTTGTAATTATAAAAATTATTGTCAATCAAATAAACAACTTACTTCTGAAATTATTATAGCCAATGCACGATGCATGTTCCCCGGTAATTGGTAATCAAATTACCATGTGGTGAATAGGTCAACAAATTATTTTGTCGAAATAATTACAAATTGAGTTGTTCACGAAGTAGATAAATAAGTATATGACATTTTATCTGGATAGAAATGTTTCATTTCTTTCCTTAATTCTTCATTATCACGTAAATAAGATATTTCCCTTCTTTCACATGAAACCATTCTAATAAAAACGCACAATTAGGGTGAAATTTACAACTTCGAATTAGATACATAATTGACTTTTACGGACCTGGTTTGGACTATAAACCTCACGATACCGGGGCATAATTTCTTTGATGATTATACTTTGTTTGTAGTACTTTTTGGACAATATGGCAGGATTATGCTAAATCATACTCTATTATTGGTTCGTATCGTGCTATAATATTAAGTTAAACAACATTTTAATTAATAAAATTTATTTTTAAATGGAAGGCTTGTCTATTTCATCATTCCGGTCTAGCCAAAACATCTGTTTGCTTAGCAAACAACTGATTTTGTTTAAATTATGGTCTCAGTATAATAACCAATTACAATGGAATGGATTAGCTATCACAAATTGAAGCAGTGTACCGGAACAAGCAGTCAATTTCTGATTGGTTGTTTGGTCCTTAACAAAGTTCATATTAACATATGACGTGTACACAAACGGATAAACTCGGCTATCTTCCAAATGCAACATGTCCGAAAAGTTACGAGAAGATAAGGACTGTCATGATGGAATTAAAAATCTAAATTAGTGTATGGATTGTGGCTGCAGCCAAAAGTCAGTAACTTCGTGCAGACACTTCCGGTGTGCCGATAAAACATGACACACGTTCTATTATGTACACACACAATAAGTTGAGTGTTCATAAAGAAAACTGAACCGATGTATTTCCCACTGCATACAAATGATGGCATTTCCCTTTTCATTGGAACTTGGTCAACTGACGTCTTTTGAATTATGTCATGTGACTTGTCTATGTGCAACGTGGAATCACAGTAGGGATTCATGAACACAACAATCCTCAAACGACTGAAAAACTGTAAGCTATCGATTGTACCTAACACATAAAAGAGTTGTATTTTTTCTCACCTATCGGACAGAGTTATCCCGAAATTTACCCGTGTGAGATAATCTTGTCTCGTACAGCTGACTGTCTACATGTACACAATATGAGTAAATCGATACTGTAATGGATTTACAAATGCTGTGAATTTATATTTCAGTCGTTGGAGATATTTTTCTAGTTTCTTTATTACTTAGATGTTAAATAAAATGTGGAATCTTGTGTAATTGGAGTTTTATTATGGTTTATTTTGTTTTGCCTAGAGTCTATAAATAGAAAAACCGTAATGCGGTCTTGTGTACGAAGATTGCTGAAAATGATCGTTGGTAGGTGAGAAAATAAATGTATCTAAAACCTGGAGTGGGATTTACTTTTCTACAACTCATGGGCTTGGTAGATTCACTTTGTCTATACGTTGAATAATCATGATTAGTTGAGGTCAGTGACATAAAACCCTATGTGTTGCAGTTTTCCTACGGCGCCACGTCGCCGCTTTTATCAGACAAGGTCCGGTTTCCTCGGTTCTTCCGGATGAACCCACCTGACACGCGTTACAACCTGGCCCGGATGGCTCTTTTGAAGCTGTTTAACTGGAAGAAAGTGGCCACCATTAACGTTGCTCTGGACATGTTCTCTGCGGTGAGGTTCTGTATTTTGATCTTACTGGTCTGGAGTTGGTAAATGTTAACCCTTTCCCTCATAGAGGACACAATGAAAAGACCTATGCGAACAGCATAAAACCAGATCAGCCTGCGAGTTACTCGCAGACTGATCAGGTTTTATGCTGTTCGCTGCTCCTCAGTGGTCTGGAAATGAGGATTTTGTAATTAAATTTGGTAAGGTTTAACTGTGGTTTTCTGCAGATCAGGCTTTATGTGGTACCTACTGAGTGCGTCAAAATGAGTCTATATGAGGGAAAGGGTTAAAGGCTTCAGTCCCAAGGCTGATATGGCGTAGGAAGTATATGTATGCCTTTTTATTATTGTCAGTAATGAATATTCATATCAAGATAGTGTGGTGTAAAGTCGACAAATTTTAACCTTTGACCTCATTAATATTTATGTACAAGTTTATGAAACGATGAATATCAATCTATTGAACTTTAGATTGTATCAGAAAGAATTTTTATTACCTCTTGATGTGCAGATAGTGTTGAATCTGAGCTAGAATACAGGGAAAACCTGTTTTATCTGGGTGAGCTTTCATTATACGTCTATAAAGGACAAGGCTTTAAACAACAATACTTGTGATTATAAGGTCCACGTTTCAACGTTTGCAAAAGTGATTTGCATGTACTGATATCTTTTGTCTTTATTTCTTATTTTCAAATTGATTTGAAAAGTGTTTGCTTTTATATTAGGAGTATTAATTTGTAACTTGACCCAGGGTAAGCGAACTGAGATACATCTATAATTGTATAATTAGTTAGATCTGATAATAATAAATCATTATACATTATTAATAATAATATAATTTAAAAACAGAGCAAATATGACACACATTTACAGAAAGTATGTACGGAGTTTATATAGAAACTTACTTCAGCTATACAGTTATTGATGATGAATTTAATAAATGCATAATGATTGACCTTAACCCATACAGGCCACGGACGATCTAGTTCACCGTGCCCTGTCAGCCAATATCTCCATCCTTTCAGAGGAAATATATGACAAGGACCCAACAAACAGAGTGCAGAATCTTAAGGTAACCCACGAGAAAAACATTCTTGAATATTATAACATATTTATGTTAGATATATTTTTTATATAGTATGACATGAATTGTGTTTACTAAAAGAGTTCATGAAACTGTTATTAAGCGAACCCCTGGCGAGCCTAATATTTTCATGAACTCGTTTAGTAAAATTTGATATGAAATTACAAAACCAGCAAGTCATCAAATAAGCTAAAACGGCCGATAAAATGGCGGATAAATGGCGAACTTTGACATCACGTGACTTCAAACTTGATCCCGTTTCATCGTAAGAATCATGAAGCACATATAAAACTGAGCGGGCAAACATCTCACCAGATATCCGGCAAGTATACAGCTTGCTACTACAGTGAGGTAGCACTATATCTGTGTATCCAAATGATTGAAAAGCTGTCGGTGAAACGTTAACAAACAATCTAGTATACGAATGCCAGAAACAAATAAAATGTTAAATCCATCTAGTAATATCAAAATTTAACTGTACTATATGTATATGCTTACACTTTTTAAAGCTTTTTTTAATCTACTTTTTGTACAATTTATACTAGTTCACTACACTCAGTTCCTAAATAATGAGTGAGCTTTTTAATTTTAAATACTTAAATATTTAGCAAACATGTCAGTTTCAATATTCGCACACTGCATCTCATATGTCTTGGTCATCGATCTAGCCCAATATCTACCACGTGACATGGAGAGATTTTCTGGGGTTCTTTTTTAGTGTTGGTACCTAATATACAGGTTTTCAGGAGGAAAGTCGATGGAAAATCACATAAAACTAGGTGCACACTTTCTTTTGGAGCCGAGTGTATTAACCATTTCATAAATTATTGTTGTTTTTTCCCTTTAATTATTATCTGTTTGGTTATATCTGTTCTGTTCCCAATACACAAATGCAATCAAACTGTTTTAGCCACCAGACACGTTGGATGCAGGTAGTGCTGGATGGATTGTAATGTATATCAAATGTAATTTCCGGAACTAAAATTCTGGCATAATTAAACAAATTGCCAGCCCAGCACAGGGGTCACAGGTTTAATTGTATATATGGTGTGATAGCGTAACCTCTTTAATC
>CM037781.1:35464793-35514793 GCA_021229015.1 Solen grandis | reverse complement strand
AGGAGTTATTATTATAATCTACTATAAAGAATGTTTTGTAAATAAGATTGATCTTGTATCGATGAATAATAATGATATACTCTGGACTAAGCTGAAAAAAAAGATCACTCTGGTGCGGAGAATATATCTGTACATGTTATATATCACCCGAGAATGACATATATCTGTACATGTTATATACCACCCGAGAATGACATATATCTGTACATGTTATATACCACCCGAGAATGACATATATCTGTACATGTAATATATCACCCGAGAATGACATATATCTGTACATGTTATATATCACCCGAGAATGACATATATCTGTATATGTTATATACCACCCGAGAATGACATATATCTGTACATGTTATATACCACCCGAGAATGACATATATCTGTACATGTTATATACCACCCGAGAATGACATATATCTGTACATGTTATATATCACCCGAGAATGACATATATCTGTACATGTTATATATCACCCGAGAATGACATATATCTGTACATGTTATATACCACCCGAGAATGACATATATCTGTACATGTTATATACCACCCGAGAATGACATATATCTGTACATGTTATATACCACCCGAGAATGACATATATCTGTACATGTTATATATCACCCGAGAATGACATATATCTGTACATGTTATATACCACCCGAGAATAACATATATCTGTACATGTTATATATCACCCGAGAATGACATATATCTGTACATGTTATATATCACCCGAGAATGACATATATCTGTACATGTTATATACACCTGAGAATGACATATATCTGTACATGTTATATATCACCCGAGAAGGACATATATCTGTACATGTTATATACCACCCGAGAATGACATATATCTGTTCATGTTATATATCACCCGAGAATGACATATATCTGTACATGTTATATACCACCTGAGAATGACATATATCTGTACATGTTATATACCACCTGAGAATGACATACATCTGTACATGTTATATACCACCCGAGAATGACATATATCTGTACATGTTATATACCACCCGAGAATGACATATATCTGTACATGTTATATATCACCCGAGAATGACATATATCTGTACATGTTATATACCACCTGAGAATGACATATATCTGTACATGTTATATACCACCCGAGAATGACATATATCTGTACATGTTATATACCACCCGAGAATGACATATATCTGTACATGTTATATACCACCCGAGAATGACATATATCTGTACATGTTATATACACCTATCACCCGAAATGACATATATCTGTGCTTGTTATATACCACCTGAGAATGACATATATCTGTACATGTTATATACCACCCGAGAATGACATATATCTGTACATGTTATATACCACCCGAGAATGACATATATCTGTACATGTTATATATCATCCAAAGAATGACATATATCTGTCATTTATATACCAGAATGACTTTAAACAAACGCTAACTCAGATTATTTCATATGATTTTTTCGAACACTTAAATAATGATATCGGAAAATACAGTTGTTATGGTGACGTGTATTTAACTAGTCTTTTTAATGTACAAACAGGCGACCAACCAGATTTAGTTTAGCATTCTAATCTTAACCGTTATGTTGATTTACCTGAAAACATCTATACCAAGTAGAAAATCAAAAGATAGTGGTGTTAACAGTTTTTGTCGCAAAATGTTGTCATTAAGAGAGTAGCACTGTAATTGCTAATGGGCGCAATGAACCGAGTGACTTTATATGACACAATATGTCACGCACTAGAATTGCTTCTAGCGTAGTTGATTTTTAGCAATTTTACAAGTATAGCTGATATGAAAATTTTAGATTAAACCGAGTTCTTTAATCATACGCTCATTGAATTTTCACTCTCTGTTAAAAATGATTTCTTCTATCACAATAATGTCTAAACTTATGATAAAAATATTTAGAATTATAAGAATTGTCTGATATACGGCACGATAAAAAGTATATATTTGATCAAATATCACGTCAAGTTTTGTAGAGATTGGTTTAAACTCTTGCATGAATTTGTTAAGTAGTACGATATATGACATCTCTTTTCAGGTAAATGGGGTGCAGCTTTACTTCTAGTCCAAAAGCTAACAAAAAGGTTAAACCATCCTGGTTTAATGATACATGTATACGAAACAAAGGCCATTTTTCAAAGACTAAAAGAGAGTTAAAATCAATCCAAATAATGAAAACAAATCGATTTTTTATATCTCTTATACAATCGAGCACATTTTAAAAGTCATCTGTACTTTAAAAAGAAATAAAGCATTGATTATGGCTGCAGTGTAGCCGGTTTTTTTTTATTGAGAGTAAAGACTTTATTAGTCAATATCTTTATTAAATAAAATATACGATTCCGGCAGTTATCCTGATAGTTGGTGTAAGGGCGTAATTGTACCCATATTTAAGAAATGAGATGAGTGCAACCCCGGCTAATTATCGGGGAATTACGTTAATTAATATCATGGCAAAAATATTTTCGTTACTTATTAGAAACAGGCTATATTCATGGTGTGATTCTGAAAACATTTTTACCGAAAATCAATTTAGTTTTAGAAAAAGTCATAGTTCAGTATTTGCATTCCATTATCCAGAAAGTATTATACAACAAGTCAAAAATATATTGCACTTTTACTGTCTGCGAAAAGGCCTTCGGCATTGTAAATAGGGATGCCTTGTAAATAGGGATGCATTGTAATTAGGGATGTATTGTAAATAGGGATGCACTGTAAATAGGGATGCCTTGTAAATAGGGATGCATTGTAATTAGGGATGTATTGTAAATAGGGATGCATGTAAATAGGGATGCATTGTAAATAGGGATGTATTGTAAATAGGGATGCACTGTAAATAGGGATGCATTGTAAAAAGGGATATATTGTAAATAGGGATGCACTGTAAATAGGGATGCACTGTAAATAGGGATGCATTGTAAATAGGGATGCACTGTAAATAGGGATGCATTGTAAATAGGGATGCATTGTAAATAGGGATGCACTGTAAATAGGGATGCACTGTAAATAGGGATGCAATAGGGATGCATTGTAAATAGGGATGCACTGTAAATAGGGATGCACTGTAAATAGGGATGCACTGTAAATAGGGATGCATTGTAAATAGGGATGCATTGTAAATAGGGATGCATTGTAAATAGGGATGTATTGTAAATAGGGATGCACTGTAAATAGAGATGCATTGTAAATAGGAATGTATTGTAAATAGGGATGCACTGTAAATAGGGATGCATTGTAAATAGGGATGTATTGTAAATAGGGATGCATTGTAAATAGAAATGTATTGTAAATAGGGATGCACTGTAACTAGGGATGCATTGTAAATAGGGATGAACTGTAAATAGGGATGCACTGTAAATAGGGATGCATTGTAAATAGGGATGCATTGTAAATAGGGATGCACTGTAAATAGGGATGCATTGTAAGTAGGGATGCATTGTAAATAGGGATGCACTGTAAATAGGGATGCACTGTAAATAGGGATGCACTGTAAAAAGGGATGCACTGTAAATAGGGATGCAATAGGGATGCATTGTAAATAGGGATGCACTGTAAATAGGGATGCACTGTAAATAGGGATACACTGTAAATAGGGATGCATTGTAAATAGTGATGCACTGTAAATAGGGATGCATTGTAAATAGGGATGCATTGTAAATAGGGATGCATTGTAAATAGGGATGCATTGTAACTAGGGATGCATTGTAAATAGGGATGCACTGTAAATAGGGATGCACTGTAAATAGGGATGCATTGTAAATAGGGATGCATTGTAACTAGGGATGCATTGTAAATAGGGATGCATTGTAAATAGGGTTGCACTGTAAATAGGGATGCACTGTAAATAGGGATGCATTGTAAATAGGGATGCATTGTAACTAGGTATGCATTGTAAATAGGGATGCACTGTAAATAGGGATGCACTGTATATAGGGATGCATTGTAAATAGGGGTGCACTGTAAATAGGGATGCATTGTAAATAGGGATGCACTGTAAATAGGGATGCATTGTAAATAGGGATGCACTGTAAATAGGGGTGCACTGTAAATAGGGATGCATTGTAAATAGGGATGCACTGTAAATAGGGATGCATTGTGAATAGGGATGCACTGTAAATAAGTATGCACTGTAAATAGGGATGCATTGTAAATAGGGATGCATTGTAAATAGGGATGCACTGTAAATAGGGATGCACTGTAAATAGGGATGCACTGTAAATAGGGATGTATTGTAAATAGGGATGCACTGTAAATAGGGATGCACTGTAAATAGGGATGCACTGTAAATAGGGATGCATTGTAAATAGGGATGCATTGTAACTAAGGATGCATTGTAAATAGGGATGCACTGTAAATAGGGATGCACTGTAAATAGGGATGCACTGTAAATAGGGATGCATTGTAAATAGGGATGCACTGTAAATAGGGATGCATTGTAAATAGGGATGCACTGTAACTAGGGATGCATTGTAAATAGGGATGCACTGTAAATCGGGATGCACTGTAAATAGGGATGCACTGTAAATAGGGATGCATTGTAAATAGGGATGCATTGTAACTAGGGATGCATTGTAAATAGGGATGCACTGTAAATAGGGATGCACTGTAAATAGGGATGCATTGTAAATAGGGATGCATTGTAACTAGGGATGCATTGTAAATAGGGATGCATTGTAAATAGTGATGCATTGTAAATAGGGATGCATTGTAAATAGGGATGCATTGTAAATAGGGATGCATGCATTGTAAATAGGGATGCATTGTAAATAGGGATGCACTGTAACTAGGGATGCATTGTAAATAGGGATGCATTGTAAATAGAGATGCATGTAAATAGGGATGCATTGTAAATAGGGATGCACTGTAAATAGGGATGCACTGTAAATAGGGATGCATTGTAAATAGGGATGCATTGTAAATAGGGATGCACTGTAAATAGGGATGCATTGTAAATAGGGATGCATTGTAAATAGGGATGCACTGTAAATAGGGATGCATTGTAAATAGGGATGCATTGAAATTAATTGAAACTGGTATAAGCAGTAAATCAATTAACATGTTAAAATCACAATTTAAAACATGATTTGACATTTTTATATAAACTCCGAATATGAATTATTCAGACTTTTTTTTATGTAACTCTCGGCTTAAAACATGGGGGAGCCCTTCTTCTCGACGCTATTTATCATATTTTTTTAATGATATTAGCAAAACTCTGGATTAAAATTATTTAACAGAAAAAAAAATTTGTTAATGTACATGTTTTAATACGCGAATAACATCGCCTTGTTTACAACAGATCCAGTGAGTTTGCAAAAACAACTTGATTGTATAAATACTTTTTCAAATAAATGGGGTCTAAAAGTACAAATAAAACTTAAATTTGTGTTCTCCAAACTTGAAAACGAGATAGTGATATTGAATGGACCATTAATGGAGAAGAAACAGAAATTGTTGATTCATTTAAATATCTGGATATTAAATTTCATTACACAGTATATGAGAGGCAACAAAATCCTTTTTGAACAGGCCTAAGGCTTAAATAGTTTATTATTAATATTTGAAAAAGTGAGTTTAAACATTAAGACAAAATTCTCTTACTATTAAAAATACTTATACATGGATGTGAAGTCTAGAGAATATATGATTTCAAAGAGGTAGACACACTACATTTAAAATTTTGTAAACGAATATTAGGTCAAACAACAAACTCCAAAAGTAGATGTATACGGAGAATTAGGCCGACTTACTCTTAATGAAATAGTAAAGGAAAGATCACTTAGATATTGGTCTAAAATAATAAGATACCAGCATTTACCTAATTTTAGAATTTTAATGAACAGATAAATGGAACAAACCAACACCCTTGGGGAAATCGTATAAAGGATTTTTTTTTTAGATAAACTGGGCTTTGGTTTTAGGTGATATAATTATAATACTGTACCTTTACGAAATTTTACTTTCAAACAAAGAATTCGTGATCAGTATATACAAACATGGAATATGCAAATGAATAACACATCAAAACTAAATTATTACCGACGATTTAAAATGAAATTTGGCTTCGAAAATTATTTATCTGACATCCAAAATGATAAATATCGTAGGCAGCTGACATGTTTTAGATAAACTTCACATTCTTTGGAAATCGAATTCGGTAGGGTAATATGAGGCAAGAACGTATAATTGTAGGGTCTGTAACAGTAATGCGATAGAATCGGAATATCACTCTTTACTTTTGCTTTGTTGTCCAGTATATGCTAATATAAGACAAAATTCTTAGGAAACAGACACTCAACTTGGCTTCAATAGCATTATATCGTTGGAAAATAATCAAGAAATATCTTTAAAGAAGATATTCGGCGTAGCTTAATAATTGTCATTTGTAACAACTAAAACAGATTAAAACTGCATATGTATTATAAAGTTGGAAACGTTAGCAAAAATGTTTATAAATACCAAGATTATGGGAGGCATTGTGAAGACTATATAACAAAACTGATTTAATTTAAAAAACTAAAAAAAAAACTAATCTATCAACTTCCATTAAATATTATGCACTTGCTGATTTTTTTAAAGTAAAGACAATTCGTATGTAACCAAGCAAAACCGAAAGATCATCGCGTATATCCAATTATTGTTTCAAGATCCGCACAATAAACTGCACAGCTCATCCGCAGTAGTTACCTTCCCTGAAAGCCGAGTCCACTTTCCCCCACTTTTACAAAGTAGCATTTCTAAGTTGATAAGGAAGTGTTCAATTTTCATTACTGTGTTACCTTTCATGTTTAAACTGAAAAATAAACAAGTAGAAAGATATATACAACCTGAAAGCCAATTTTAAGTTGGAATATCCTAAATATCCTAAAAATAAATTATACAAGCCAATGATAGCATTGCATTTACTCTGGCTTCATTTGCATACCAACATTTGATTGGTTTAAGATATATATCAAAATCAATTTTATACAGCTACGCCGAAAAAAAAAAAAATGAAACTACATACAGCAAAATCTATTTGTGAAGGATCTCATGTTCGCAAACATTTACTGCTCCATACAATATGTAATTTTTTAGCTCAATTCATGCATATGTTTATTGTTTAATTATCTATGTTTATACTCTTGTTTGCTTAACATGTAGTGGAAGTGTGTGTTATATATATATATATATATATATACTCATGTTTTTTTTTTTGTTTTTTTTTTTGGTGGGGGGGGGGGGGGGGGTAAACATGTGGTGTAATTACTTATGAGAATTCTCATTATTAGTTTAATTTGGTTTAACACGTGGTGTAATTGCTTGTTTAACTTGTCGTATTCTATTCTTTATGTTTTTCCATCTTATTTTTTATGCATTGACATGTATGGTTTGAAAATGGCCAAAGGCATTGGATTATGCTGATTGCCAATAAAACTGAAACAGAAACTGCTAGAGTCTACGGAACTCTAACGGTGACTTGTTGGTCAAAGAAAGATACGTTTCACTTTTGTATCATTCAAGAGAAGTTTGGGTTTCTTTGAAATGACTGAGGAACTCCAACGAAGACGTGTTTCCCTGAGAAGGACACTTTTCATAGCCTACTATGAGGTCCCTGAAGCTGGTTATATATTACCCATGCACACAGTACCGCCTGCGCTCATCAGCTGGCCACCCTGAAAAGAACATAAGTGCAGAATCATTACTTAACAGGCAATTATCCTAAACTGCCCAGTTGATAAACATAGATTACCCAGAACACCACTGCGGCATAACAAGAGTTGTCGTTCTTTTACATGCCACATCGCTTGAAAATTTTCAATAACGAAAACTCTTCGGTATATATATTTTTTTCAGAGCGTTTGCATTTGAACAAAAATATACAACTACGTGTTACCGTAGAGCTCGTAAAGCCTTCGGCCCGACTCGAGCTGTGCTCGCTATTTACTATTACAACGGATTAAACACAAATCTTTTCATCAAATATAAGTTCTCATTAAGTCAGAATTCATTGTTTTCATTGACTGCGAGTTTGAACGTGGGTTGGCAATACTCGCTCAAGACTTTTTCCATCGTAAATTACTTGTCTAACTAAGGAAACTTCACGACGAATATACTACGTTAAGATCGAATTTCTCAACTGCCTTGAACAGAAAAATAAACATAATCAGCAAAAGTGATTATTTATTTAAAAGTCATGATGATGGCGTGGTTTATGGTTTTCGACTGTTTGAACAAAATAGACTTGTATATTAAAGTTGGAAACTATTCAAACCTTAAATAAAAAAAGCAAATGGAAAACACCGATATATTAACAACTGAAAATAACAGTACCTCCCTGTTCAAGTCCCCGATGCATATAAAATGCTTGTTCTTCGTGACAGCCCACTTGGAATGGTCTTTTTTATAAGAAAATACTGAGGTGGGAAACCTTATCCCCTCAACGTTTTCCACCTGTAACATTAATTGTATGTTTGTCTTTATACTCAAATAATTCATCGTCGGTGAAAAAGAAAAAAAAAATCAGTGACTTAGGCGAGTGAAAGAAGTACATGTTGTAAGAGATATTCTATAAATAAAGGTTCAGATGTGTTCCAGTGAGGAAATATTGATAAACTATATAAGAAAGAAATAGTATACAGGTATTACGTAAATGGGATAAGTGGGAAGTGGGGGAGAGGGTAACACATATAATATAAGGATAAAATGAAAATAATTAAAATGCTTATGTCGCTAGAACAAAAGGAGTTTTACTTTTACATTGTTCAAAAGAAAATTGGTTATTTGTTTCCATTAACATCTCAAAAAATAGGGTCAGTAGGTCGGCTTTTTTTTAAAAATAAATTTAACGTTTTTCCTATTATTTTCTTATTTCTTAGAGAACGTGACGATACACATCGTTTTGCAAAGGGTCGGTACAAAATATAGGCTCGGTCGGGTTAGTGGAACAAATAACTTTTTCTTATTACGCCTAAATTTTTGCAACATCTCTCTCTCTCTCTCTCTTATATACACACACACACACACACACGCGCGCGCGCGCGCCAACAACATGTATTCCTATTCAGTTCTACATTTAAACGTGAAAGTTTCTTTAAACATTCGGGTGAACAATGGTGGCTATTTAGACAATGGAACCTTAAAGGGGGGAAATGGCTCCTAGAAATGTTTGTAGAATAACACCCGTATCTTAACATTTTATTATCACTGTGTATGTATATAACTCTTTGTAACGACTAGCAACTTTAATATCTATGATAAAATAACTTATATTACGTTTTCTACAGTGTTCTACATTTTCTATATAGACAAGAAAAATTTAAACTCTTTCATAGATTTTTTTTTAAATTTGCATGATTATAGAGAATCATAAAAGAAACATTTTTATGGAAAAAAAATTGGGGATCGGCGACCTTATTTTTTAGTTATCTGGCCCTGAATGTGATATTTTGGCACTATGGGACCATGTTCAAGGGCAGATAACTAATAATAAATTTCACTGATACCTTATATTATTTCTTATATATGTTTGTTATTTCATTTCAAGTCATTAGGCAAAATTTGAAACAAACTGATCGCAAAGGAGTTCTGCTTTGTTCAAAATTATGGATATATTGCATTTTTCTTGAAAAAAAAAAGGATACTTTGACAAAAAATTATATATATGCAAGAGTGATTATATGATTAAATCTGTTGCATAGAATTTCTTCAAATTTTGTTCAGAGAAGGGGAATGAAACACTGAACATTGACTTTGAAACCTAATGAGGTGCTAATTGTTATCATTTGAGTTATCTGCCCTTGAATTTGGCCTCAGAGTGTTAAAATATTACATTCAGGGGCTGATAACTCAAAAATTAGGACGCCGATCCCAAACTTTTTCTCCATAAAAATGTTTCATTCATAATTCTCTATAATCAAAATTTAAAAAAAATCTATGAAAAGAATTGATTTTTTTCTTCTTTGTCTACATAGAAAATGTAGAAAACTGGAGCAAACGTCCTTAATTACAAAATTAATGATTATAACATGTAAGCGGATACGCACTGCTTTTTGTCAGTAGCGGCCAGTCTACTTCGTCCTTCAGATACTCGGATACAGGCATGATAACGTATCATCTCCAACTTTAAATGCACGTGTCTGAGAAAGTTTAACATTGCCACAAATTTAAAGTCCGCTGTTCAAAACTGACGAAAGTGGGACCGGATTTTACCTTTGGAATAACCGCAATATGACGGCAGATTTTGGTTCCGTCTCCATGTTTCTGCAAGAACATCATCCCGGGTAAGGATAGAGAGAGTCCTGTATATATCTGAAACATAAGATTATTCTTTCCGTTTTGTGACTCTGACTTATATACATTTGTAGTTTTGCGCGTCATAATATCTACTAAAACTTTAAAAGTAGACGATTAAAATAATTAATAGTTACCTCCATCAGCTATGGCTGGTTTTGCAACAGAGTAGAACGCAGATCCCCCCCCCCCCCCCAAGATCTAAGAACGACAACAAAAGGATCCCCATTCACAGCGTGAACCATCTCGGTGTAATGACTCAGTGAGGCAGGCATCTCTTTGTCGTAAATGAAGGGCAAAGGCCTCTGCAGTTGCTTTCCTGTTCCCGATTTGAAAATACATTTAACAAATTTATTTTGGTGCACAAAAGAAAATCTTGCGGAAACAAATACACGATGACTGATATAATTATAAAGGATTTAAAAATCTCGCATTTAATCCCAAAGCTAATTTATACTATTTCTGACTAAAGTACACCTCATGAGGCCCCATAGCACTGCGTCGTTGGAAAGGTGTCATTTCGTCAGAGTTTTGTTTTATCTAACTCCTAAATCATCTCCCCAACATAGGAAAAACTATAACAATGGTTTAAGCCTAAGGTGATTTATGAAGTGACTCACCGACATCGTTGATTGATGAAACGGTTGCCATGGAAACACATAAGAAACTTTGCCCATTGATGCTTGCCGACCCTGGCCAACTATAACCAGCAGATCGGACATTCGGAAACCCTGGTAACGAGTGGATCATCCAGAAACCAGTGACGTCATCAAAAGAAACCACGCCTTTTCAATATCATGAAAATACTAATTATTATGTGATGATAATTCACTTTATTATTATGCTCGTACATATTTAATTCATGTAAATACAATGCAGTTTAACAAATACAACATTAAAAGCCTATACAAGGCTTATTTGAACTTTTTTCCTCAGACCGAAATTACAACGCAAATTGTATGTTTCAGCAACGCAAAACTTTATTTAAAAGTACTCAATCGAACATAGAAAAACATAAAATAGTACATACGGGTAAAATTTCAGTATGCCAATGTGATTCAAGTTATAAAAATGGTTCAAAATATTAGATATCTAAACAATAGAAGTAAAACATGACAATTGGCCTAATAATCAGTTTAGGCAAATTGCGATGCATTCTCAATGAATATATGATTTTCACAAAAATGTTAATTTTTATCTGCGGATAAGCACTCAGAGTCATTTTTCAATAATGGAGAAGAGATTAGAATGTCGATGGCAAATTGAACAAAACTTCATATACAATTGCGATATATAGCAATGGATAATGAAAAAAATAACGAGCAACAATTTCTTCTCTCGCACAATGACATAGGTGAGTGGTGGGGTACAGTTTACAGTCGACACTTCTTATTTCGAAGTTCGCCAGACTTTATCCAAAGTCCAATAGCAGGTGTTTTCGTCGTTGGCCATTTTGGGTGTTCATAATATTCACATAGGATTCACTTTCTAATAGGTGGCTTATAGCGTTACTATTCGTACCTTACTAACAGCTGTTCCAGATTATGATCAAAATGGCAATTATCACTTGCCAGGCAGGTTTGATTACTGTCTTACAGCGGTTTGATTAGGTCAATGTTTTATAAGCCGCAAAAATTTCAGCCCTGTATTTAACTAGTATTGATATATAGTGGAAAAAGAAATAAGTCAGTATCGTAAGTATCTAGATCTAAAATAGCTTTACGAGCTTGAAGATGAATAGGCATTTTTTTCCAAGTAATGCTTTACTTAAAAAAACCTCTTTCTTGAACATAGAATGCAATCGATACGGCCGACGATATACGCTCTTTCGATACATTACATGTATTTCTCCACTTCTAAACTTCTAAACGTATTTCAATATGCCATATCGTTCAGTCAGAAAATGAGACATCAGTTGGAGTTGACGACAACACTCGTACTATGTACATGTAGCCGGAGACGCAGTGGATATACATTGAGTATTTGTCCGGTTTTTATGTTTTCTGACCAATTTTGGGTAAAATCAAGTCTACGGTTACAAAGCCTACATATAAAGTGTCCTGATTACAAACTGTTGGCCCTGTTAACACTTTACTTGAAAAATGACCAAAAGTTTCGCTGGAATGAGCCAATCAGTCACAAAAATCTTCTGGTCAGAGTGATTTTTTTCAAGCTACGCATCACTAACTTTAACATTATGTGTCTTATTCATCAAAACCACGGCTTTCCAAACGACTTTCTTGAAGAGATATTAGATGTTAAAGTTGGCATGCCTTCGAAATTTGAGTACAGTCGGTAGCGACCCAAGGATAACGTCGATATAAGTCGAACTATTGCGAAAAAATCGTGTCATTAAGACTACATGTAGATAAGTTAAAATAAATGATGCGTAGCTTGAAATACTTCTCTTTCACAAGTAAACATAAGTTTGTGTGACTGATTGGCTAAATTGCTCATTCCATCGAAAATTTTGGTCATTTTTCATTCAAGGTCACGATAAGTTATGTGTCAACAGGGTCAACATTTTGTCATCAGGACACTTTATATGTAGGCTCTGAAAATTAAACTTGATTTTACCCAAAATGGGTAAGCTAATATAAAAAAGGACAAATTCACTCATTATATACCCACTGCGTGTCGCCCTACATGAATATGTAGTACGACTGTTGTCGTCGACTCAAACCGACGTCACGATTTCCGACTGAACGGTGTGTATACCGATATACCGATATACCAGAATACTGGAACAGTGCTAGTCAGATCCATTATTGTTAGTATCATACAGTGGGTGACAGCATAAATAAAATGTATCTTTAACATGGCCGAAGGATCTATGTGGCTTTCCATTGGGTGGTTCGTTGTTGTAAAAGGCACACATATCTTTTCCTGGAACCTGTATATATCTTTATTTAATAGTAACACGTTACAATTGGTTGTTTTGATTTGTTAACGTTTAGCTTTTATTATCTTCCAGCAGTAAATTAGAAAGCAATGATAGAAATTGTTATTTTTTGTTCAGATATTTTGTCATCTAAAAAGTTATACATAAATCCAGATAATAATTGCAACTACCTTTTTTGATACTTTAATGTTGCGTTATTGGGTGTTATATTATCAATCATATATAAGACAATTTATTTGATATATATATATAAGCATCGGTGAGGTGGTAAGAGGAATGGTTCCTCGATCCACTTCCGCCAACTGACAGAACAGAACATATTTTAAAGGTTAAAATAACATTCAAAAACACTTATTGTTATCGACATCGTGGTTCAGGTAAACTCACTTTTAAGAGATGACAACGCACTCCTTTAGCTAGTGAGAAATCACTCATATGGCGAGAAAATCTGCATTATAGTCACAACTTCTTTGTTTCCTAAATCATTAGGAGTCCTCTCCTTAAGCATTACGATATCAGTGAAAAGTTTGATGCCTACAAGATTAGGTATTTTTATCATATTGGAAGGAAATTAAATAAAAATCACCCCTACACACAAAAAGAAATTACAAGTTAATCTGAATATTCATTAATTTTGTAAACAAACGGGTAGCTTAAATTCAAATGTCGGTCCACAAATGATGGCAGAATATCGCGAGCGCCATTAATAAAATGGTTAAACATCACAAACAATGAAAGAAATATTTTAAACATTATGAAACAAACGAATTTAAATGATAGAGCGTATTCAATTTTTCTTGTTATTTTTTACTGTCATAACTAAGTTATGTTAGGTATACTCTTTCGAAGAAACAGTCTGAAAACATACATATAAAACATTTTATACTTCAAGAAGTCCAGAAGGTACAATACAGCAAGGCCAACGCAAACATGTCCGACACATTTCTATATTCGTAATGGAACAGACATATATTTATTTCTCAGTAGCGTGAAATTTACTTTATTTCATATCATATTTTTTTTTGATATTTCCAATCGAACCTATTTTATTAGTTATATTTCTTGATGATTGATAAAGTTAAAACCTTATTGATTCTCGAGTTCTACCGATATTTCAAAGTTATGCCAAGTCACCTTTGAACCATTTGAGCGCCCACGCCGAGACCGGAGAATCATCGGTTCCATCTTGGGCAACGACATACCAAAGCCTTTCAAAAAAGGTACAAATGTATCTCTCTTGCTTGTTGATAAGCATATAAGGGCATTTCAAGGACTAGTTTGTCCACTTACCTGTGATTGTTCCAGTACCGGTATGTCTTCTGTCAAGATAATGTGACTGGGTATAGTAGCAAACCACTTACCTGTGATTGTTCCAGTACCGGTATGTCTTCTGTCAGGATAATGTGACTGGTTAAAGTAGCATTTTCCCCCAGATTGTGCCGTGAGTCGTTGGACGCTCTGCAATATATCACTTTCTTCCATTTTTGATTGCATATGCTGTCTAGGTCTTCTGCACCTATGCTACTTCAAAATTGTGTCTTTATATGACTTTAAAGCAGGTCATACATTATGAATATTATTGTCAATCATACTGAGGCATTGTTATTGACAATAAAACTTTGTCGACAGAATTGCCCATTACTATTTTTACTTATGCTGTAGATGTCAAAAAGACAGGATAATTTCTGTTGTGGGTCTGACCATTGTATGTGTAATTAAAAAGAAAAAAAACGTTTCGGCTAAGAATTGGTATATTGTATAAATTGTTTTGAAATTAAAGGTGCAAACGTTAGATGTGATCACCGTTTCCCTGATATATAAAGCGGTCCATACAAAATCACTAGCATTGTTTATAATAATCCTGTCAATATTTGGTCGATAATATTTAAGGTTAATACAATGTTCTCTTCACGTATTGGTATTTTTATCTCAACTGAGTACAAAGTGCTCAAGGTGAGCTTTTGTGATCACCCTGCGCCCGTCCTCGTGCATCGTCAACAATTTGTTTTAAATATCTCCTCTGAAACCGCTTGACAGAATTTGATTAAACTTGGCAGGGATGATCTTTGGGTTTACCTTCACAAAAGTTGCTAAAATAAACTTTATTATCATGTAGAACTCAGGTTGCCATGGCAACGGAAGGAAAAAAGTTGAAAAACTTAAAAATCATCTCTTTCAAAACTACTGGCCAGATTTCAAAATGTTTTAGTACAGATGTTCCTTGGGTAACCCTATACTCAGATGAGCGATCCGGGGCGTCTATGGCCCTCTTGTTTTATAGAACATTTCAATACATGATGTTGAGGTCTGTTTTGAACAAACATATGTGTTGTATATATACAAGTCGATGTAAATTAGTTGTACTATTTTATATTTTCGTAAAGGCTAGAGTATATTAAGACATTTCTAAAGACAACAAAAGGCCGAAACAAGTGTAACGAGCGTAGGCTTCTACGAGTATTGTCTGTAGAAAGTTGTTAAGGCAAAGTCTCTCTTATGGTAACGCTACATATCGAACCTCATGGCCTTTCACGGAGATAACCAAGGTTTCCTAATGTTTCATTAGGGTACCTTGGTTATCTTGGTAGAGATTAAGTGGTCCAAGATATAGCGGAACCATTACAGGGACTTTACCATAACAGATCCTATCCGACTTGGACATCTTCTTAGAACTGTGGAAAACACTTTCTGATATTTTTGTACATTGTAAAAGAAAACGATTGTCTATTGAAAAAAAAATCGCTGATGAATTTGAATTTTCAGAGCTTCCGACTGGCCACATCTAGTGTCTTAATAACCATTTGTTTTTATTGCTATGGTCTAAGCCAGATAGATCACTCTTAACCTAGGTATATAGAATGTTCATATACCACAACTACTCTTTATCTATCACATACGTAGACGTGTCGTATATGAATTGTATCAAACATTTTTCAGAGCATATGAATTGGTCGGTTGGATGTAGCTTTGGGTCATCCGAAGGTCAGGAATTTCAGGCAGGGAACAGGCTTGCCGAACCCCTGTCGTCCCTTATCCTATATGAATTAACGAATGTTGATGGTTTTTCTCCCATTAATGATTAATATTGTCTGTGTCACAGACCGTCAGTCCTGCTGTCAGCATATCACACAACCGTTTCGCATTTTTGTATCGCCAATTAAGCACTTCAAAATCAGCATTTTGAGAGAAATCAGCCTTTTAAAATACATAAGTATGTACCGAGATCATGATGTTTATTCGACAGGGAATTGCCATTTACTTAAAATAGCATGCTTAAAATATCCCTTTCCTTGATCGAGTGTAGTTATATTCTATCATTAGAATTTTGCGTTATTTCACCCTTGCACTGGTAAATGAAAAACAAAGGATTAACTAAAAGCTCTAACATTTTCAAACATATCTGTTTCACACAATAGTGTTCTCTGGAACATATGTGTCACCTGCTGAAGTGTGACGGAAAAAGTGTGACGGACAGACAGACGGACGGAATGATCCCTATGTGTCTCCTCTGCTTACAGCAGGTGACACAATAAAGCACATATTACATGTTTTTGTTTATCTTGATAAAAGAGTACATGTATCAATTTATTTTTAATTCTGGGAACTATTTTCCCGATATAAGATAAGGAAATGCTTAACCACGGGGAATTTTCAATGGGTAAAGTAATGAAAAAGCAGCGATCTTTTGATATCTATATTGATTGGGTATATAGTCTGAGATTAAACAAATAATGAATCGTAGATGGCTCAGTTACGATAAGGTCATTTTTCACCAAATTCGTGTCAATCATTGTTCAAGATTTCGGAATATTTGGATCTTAAATAAAAGAAAAAAGTTTCTATATGGTTTCTACGTTAATTACTTTAGCAAATGTGATCGAATATACGTCTGGCAAGGCTAGTAATCACAATAGTAGTGCACCAATATTGACCACACATTCCGCATGAAGCGTAAGAGGTTCTGATATTGCTATTGCACGTATGTGGGAAGGTTTAGTAGCACATACTTTGCAGAAGAGCCAAAATTAACTCCAAAAGTTTTATTTAAAGAAAAGAAAATTTTATTGGTTTATATATGATATAGAGGGAAATATTTACTTTTTTAAATCTTAATATTTAAGGTCAGTATTCGTAGGGTATATTTGAGAAGTGTGCGAAATTTTCTTTAAATGGCTCTGTAGTAACTTAGATTTGTTTTTTTATCAGTTTTGTAATCCTTAAACGTATGGATCGTCAAATTTAAAAAAAAAATAAATTCATAAAAATAAAAAAATAAAAAAATATAAAGGCTATATTTTTGGTCCAATTTTCATAAAACTCGATCACAACATTTGCAAAACAATCTCAGATGAGTTCAACCTATATCATATTGGGTCAAACATTAGGTCACTAGGTCATGACTAAGTCAAACCTATTGAATAAATAAATTTAGAGACTATTTTTACAAGGATAACTTTCACATCAATACAAAAGACTCAAGTGGGCAAGCCCTCTTGTCTGCGGTAGGTATAAGCAATGTATTTGAAGACTAGAAATGTAAATTCTGATAAAAATAATGAATAATGCATAAAAAGGTTGGGGGGGGGGAGCTATCTTGAATTTCATTATGAATTTATGCCAGTCTGTACCATTATCCATTTTGAGATTAAAATAATTAATTATAGTTATCAGATAATAACATGTAAGGAATATTCTTATCAAATTAACTATGTGCCGATTTGCTTTTCTCGTTCCTTTCAGCAATTATGATTCTGCTAGCCTCGTTTCATCAAGGCAAAAAATAACTTTAAGGGCAGTGGACCCCAGTGTATTGCAAATTCTGTGCAGTTCATTCTTTTAAGTAGAAGGTCATCACCAGGGACATGGATAAATGATGAAATATTTGGATTTATACTGATTGTAACATTTCTAGTTTATCAATACCCCTCCTATCTTACGACGAAATTCCACTGACAATTATCTTTTGATCTCTAATGAGGAAAGACTCCGAAGGACCATTTTACAGTTTAGAACATGAATAGATAAAATAAAAAACCACGACTCTGGTCACTATTTGTTTACAATGGGAACTTGTAACCTAACTAAACCACTGCTTTATTCAAAGATGGAGATGAACTCTACCTCCATACAGCAGGTCAGACGATGGGATGGCAGCATCTGAGGGGTCTGCATGCATGACTTTCCATAACCGCGACAATATCTGTCTCTGTTCAGAGTTTTCTTGTTTCAGTTCACAAAGTGACAGTGAAGTTACAACAAAATTAAACAACCTAAATGTTAGTTATCTTTCTATATCTGATGTGAGCGGTTCTGAGTCTATATTATCGTATTCATTGATGAAATAATTGAGACCTTGAATGACAGTACAACATTTATACTAATTATTAATTGTTATGTAGATGATTTGATCATGTTGATACTGATACTCAGCATAGTAATGGCGGCACTTACTCTAATAATCTATAAATTCTTTGAAACATCTGTCAATACTGTAAAATTATGTCAGTTCTGATAGTGAGGATTACATTCCACCAAGTGCCCATGGTTACATATGTTCCTGAATAATTGTCAAATGCGGTCTGTAAAATATTTTCACAACCAAGCAGCCCTTTGCCACACACATTCATACATACATTCTGTATCAAGCACAAATGCATCCAGTTATAACCCTGCTCCCAGTTCATTAGATGTAGATGATATGTCTGGAAAAGTAAGTTAGGGAAGAGAAAAAGGAATTCTTTAATCTGGAAAAGGAACTGGATCAACAGCTTATTGTATTCTAATACAAATGTACTTAAACAGTTTCTGAACAAATGTACATTTCATCATTTTACTTTTGCAATATGTAATAACAGTTGCTATTCTTTAGGTGTTTAAGTGAAGTGTGGCACTAATAAAAAAAATACTTAGAGTTAATAGTTTTCATATAATGCCAAACAGTTGAGTCTTTGCTATCTTGTTTGTTACCAACACCCGACTGAGGAGTCGAAGTTTGTAGTAACGAATCCTTTTTCTGCCAATGATCTTTCAAGACCATCCAAGGCGGGCGCAAAGTGCTGGCCCAACCAAGGAACCATTGCGAGAGATAAGTATATGTTGTAAGAATGTTTGCTAATCGACGTAAGTACAAACTATTTGTTACTTTTTTTTCAAAATCAAAAAAAAAAAAAAAAAAAAAAAAACGAAAAAAAAAAGATACAAAAAATAGATGTTTAACTTATCATTTGTATTAAGTTTTGCATTTGTTCTAATAAACACTTTATAAATATCACAATGAGGATAACTGTATAATGTCATTATGATTCAAGAAATTATTGCTAGTGCAAAACAGCGGTTGTCAAGTATATTGCTAAGAATGTTTCCAAAACATTCTCAAATGAAACTTTTTAATGCGTAAACAATATTTTAAGTGTCATTTTTTTACTGATATATAAGACATTTATTTCATTTAATTTGAATAATAATGATATAAATTGGAATAAAAACGATATGTTCCTTGTGGAAAATAATACGTGATTAAACTACTATATTGTTCAGGTTTCTGTTACCTTTACTTTATAACTTTGTAGCAAAAATGAGTTACAAGGATCCACCTTCGGGTGAATATGTACACACGGTTAAAATTCTCAAACTGCAATGGATGAAATTATTTAGTGATTTATATATGTGAACATTTAAAACAAGAGGGCCATGATGGCCCTGAATCGCTCACCTGAGTACCATTGCTTCAACTGATTTTTAAACAGACAAGGATTCTGATATAACTTAATCTAAAACATTTTACCCCTGACAATACTACACACCAAATATCTAAGCAATGGGCCATATGGTTTCAGAGAAGACTTGGGCGCAGGGTCATTTATCACCGTAGGGCCAAGACTTTGAAAATCTTTGTAATGAACCATTAGATGCTACTACATACCAAAAATCTTAGCTCTAGGCCTTATTGATTCATAGAAGAAGATTTTTTAAGATTTTCCTATTTAACTCTATGTAAAACAAGTGACCCCTGGTGTGGGGTCATTTATCACCATTGGGCTATGATTTGTACAATCTTGGTTATGATTCATAGAAGAAGATTTTTTAAGATTTTCCTATTTAACTCTATGTAAAACAAGTGACCCCTGGTGTGGGGTCATTTATCACCATTGGGCTATGATTTGTACAATCTTGGTAGTGACCCATAAGATGATGCTTCATACCAAATATCTAAGCTCTAGGCCTTATGCATTCATGGAAGAAGATTTTTTAAGATTTTCCTATATAACTCTATGTAAAACAAGTGACCCCTGGTGCGGGGTCATTTATCTACATAGGGCTATGATTTGTACAATCTTGGTAGTGGCCCATAAGATGATGCTTCATACCAAATATCTAAGCTCTAGGCCTTATGCATTAATGGAAGAAGATTTTTTAAGATTTTCCTATATAACTCTATGTAAAACAAGTGACCCCTGGTGCGGGGTCATTTATCACCATAGGGCTATGATTTGTACAATCTTGGTAGTGGCCCATAAGATGATGCTACATACCAAATATCTAAGCTCTAGGCCTTATGGTTTCATAGAAGAAGATTTTTTAAGATTTTTCTATATAACTCTATGTAAAACAAGTGACCCCTGGTGCGGGGTCATTTATCACCATAGGGCTATAATTTATACAATCTTGGTAGTGGCCCATAAGATGATGCTACATACCAAATATCTAAGCTCTAGGCCTTGCAGTTTTGCAGAAGAAGATTTTCAAAGTTTGCATTTTTAAAATCTATTTTTAGCTCCTGTGACCTAATTATGCAATGGACCAGAACCATTTATACAACTTTAGTAGAGCTTCATCCAAGGAACATTCCTGCAAAATATTTTTCAAATTGGCCAAGCCGTTTAGGAGGAGATGTTGTTTGAAGCAATTGTTGACGCCGGACGCACGCACGCACGGACGCACGGACGCACGGACGACGGACGACGGACGCCGGACAAAAGGCGATCAGAAAAGCTCACATTGAGCACGTTGTGCTCATGTGAGCTAAAAAAGGGGGTGGGGGGTGGGTGGAGGTTGCCACTCTCATGAAGTCTAAATAGTCACAAAAGCCAATAAGTTAAAATGCATTTTATGCTTCCCACATGGAGTTCGTAATATATGGTCTAGTTCACATTTTCCGCAGCTCGGTTAATTTTGCATAGGATTTAAATAAATACTGTGAAGACATGACTAGATGATAATTTGTCATTTTATTAAAATGACGTTCAATCTACATTTTATAATCATAAACTTTATGACATGTATGAATGGAGTCAGAGACTAGATACATAAAATTAGATCACCATAGACTAGATTTATAAAATCGAACATACATAGAATAGTAAATATGATCACCTTTCATATGCAAATAGTGGCTAAAATGCATTTCATGACGGTCTTTCCACTTGATTAAACATTGCATGATTAATGCAAAGCTGACAAAATATTTAGGAAATATATTTTATTTTGTTTCAAAAATTCTCTTTTCATCCTAACACGTTACTACACTGCGATGTCTAAATAGTGATATTAATGTTTTGGTTTATTTTACACTTTACTTTAGAACTCATGACGCCGTATAATACCGTATATAAAGTTGTTTATTTCTGCGGGTATTTTTTTCCGCATGAACACAAAAACGGAGGGAAAACAAGGAAATTAAGCAACTGTAAAATTATTCACAGGATAAAACTCTCATGTTCCCTTAAACTCTTTTAAATACGCCGTGACTGTGTTTCTGTGTATGTTAACCTATATAACAAGTTAACTTGGTTTAAACTAAATTGTCGAAATTGGTAGAAGGTACAGGAAAGGATGAAAGGTATGAAGAAAAATCACGCTAGAGTGGTCGTACTTGTATAATAGAGTGGTCATACTTGTATAATAGAGTGGTCATACTTGTATAATAGAGTGGTCATACTTGTATAATAGAGTGGTCATACTTGTATAATTTAAGGTCTACTTGTATAATAGAGTGGTCATACTTGTATAATAGAGTGGTCTACTTGTATAATAGAGTGGTCATACTTGTATAATAGAGTGGTCTACTTGTATAATAGAGTGGTCATACTTGTATAATAGGTGGTCTACTTGTATAATAGAGTGGTCTACTTGTATAATAGAGTGGTCGTACTTGTATAATAGAGTGGTCATACTTGTATAATAGAGTGGTCGTACTTGTATAATAGAGTGGTCGTACTTGTATAATAGAGTGGTCGTACTTGTTATATAGAGTGGTCGTACTTGTATAATAGAGTGGTCGTACTTGTATAATAGAGTGGTCATACTTGTATAATAGAGTGGTCATACTTGTATAATAGAGTGGTCATACTTGTATAATAGAGTGGTCATACTTGTATAATAGAGTGGTCATACTTGTATAATAGAGTGGTCGTACTTGTATAATAGAGTGGTCGTACTTGTATAATAGAGTGGTCGTACTTGTATAATAGAGTGGTCGTACTTGTATAATAGAGTGGTCATACTTGTATAATAGAGTGGTCATACTTGTATAATAGAGTGGTCGTACTTGTATAATAGAGTGGTCATACTTGTATAATAGAGTGGTCATACTTGTATAATAGAGTGGTCATACTTGTATAATAGAGTGGTCATACTTGTATAATAGAGTGGTCGTACTTGTATAATAGAGTGGTCGTACTTGTATAATAGAGTGGTCGTACTTGTATAATAGAGTGGTCGTACTTGTATAATAGAGTGGTCATACTTGTATAATAGCGGAATATTACAGTTTGACCACTTTTCATTGCATTTTTTCTTACTCAGTGGAACACAACGTGTAATTTTCTTTTTGATGCTTTATGGGAAACGCAAAAATAGCAGACTCTGCATGGCTTGCTAAGTGAATAAAACGGTGATAAGCAGTCAGTATGAAATCGTGCATTACTGGTATTTGGGGCGTCTATGTATACGAATAAATCCAAATAACCTAACATTTACTTTCTTATACCTATAGCATTGTGTTTATATACTCAATGGTGCACCGTAGAGTATATGAGATGTAACATAAAGTGATTTCCCTTGAGTGAAAAGAAGTTTCAGTTAAAGATTTTGACATAATTGTTTTAGCAGGTAAGAAAGCGTAGAAATAAATTCTTCTTGAGTTCAGAAATCGCCGAAAAATAATCCGTAGAAAAAAACACCTTACTTATTGCAAAACAATAGGCTGTTAAACCCGCAGAAATACTCCGCTACACAGTATATAATATATATAATTTTTTAACCGTGCATATATCGGAAAATGACGCACGCCTAAACCTTCTATTTTTATAGAGCATATTTTTTTATCGTGTTAGAATGCTAGTTTGATACATTGATACAATATCTAATATCTTTTACAGTGATGGTAAAAAAATGCTAAAGAATTAGAAGTGTCACTTTCGCACAATTTATCTTCAACTATCCAAATGATTTGCCAGGCCACAACACTGAGCGCCTGTATGGTAAAGTTGTCCATGAATTTGGTGCCAGTAATCATGAGACAGATTCAGCATTATCCATCATTTGAAAGTTCTAAAGAAAATGACAAAAACATTGAAATTAAGCATTTCTGTTGATGTGTACAATTATACATGCACAAATGATCATCTGTCTAAATATATGTGAATGATTACTGAGATATCGTGACTATATTACACTGATCTCTAATACTAGCTATAATATAAATCATCATATACAGGCACATGTAGACATCCTATGATCAAGTATATATATGTTTCGCTGGTTTAAAAACAACTTGCTATCTAGTGGAAATAGGTGGGGATATTCGGACAATCCTCTTTAGCGCAGTTCGTTCACAGTTGATCATTGCTAAGAATTTGATTGTTAACAGTATGTGTGTATTACGTCTACCAATACCCATCTACAGACGCAATGTCACCCAATGATAGTAAAGAAACAGACATGAAGGCTGAGAAGGGTGTAGTTCCGGTTGGATTGGAGTCCAGGGGAACTCTCTTGTGATTTTTTTTATTTAAAGCAGTTAAATAGTGCTTTCTTGTGAGTTTTTGGGGGTTATGTGTCTACATCTATGTATGGTCCGGGAATTTTAGAGGGGGCGCGAGCGCCGGGTGCGCCCCTCCCTCCCTTAAATCCGCCGGTGCTGTGTATGAACACTTTACCTCAATTTAGTCTGGTGTTCTGTCATCTGACGGTGAACAATCCCACCGCTGTTGAAGTCCCCTTGATTGTATAATATTATTAAATTCTGGATAAAGATTTTAGGCTTTGATCCCAAGAAGTATATAAAAATAATTTATAATGCATTGTATCAAGATTTGATAAGCAAACCTGAATGTAAAAACTGGTGTTCTCTATTAAGAAAGTTATTGATCTCCCTGGGTTTTGCTGATGTTTGGTATTCACAGTCAGTTGGAAATGAAAAGTTATTTTTGTTATTAGCAAAACAAAGAATACATGATCAATTTTTACAAAAATGGAATAGTAATTTACAAGAATCAAGTTGGGCATTGTTTTATAGACAAATTGCAGATTTTAAATTTCAACCATATTTAAATGAAATAAATTACAGTAAATACAGAATAAACCTATCTCGTTTACGCGTTTCATCCCATAGATTGCATATTGAATTTGGGATGGAACAGGCCTGTTGCTACACTGATTGATGAAGGAAATGTACTTTTTGTAATATGTTAGAAGATGAATTTCACTTTATTTTTGAATGCAAATTATATGACAATTTAAGAAAAGAATTAATACCCTCTTATTACTATAAAAGACCAAACATGTATAAACTTATTGAATTATTTACAAGTATGAACTGTCAAATTATGAAAATTTCCTTTTAAAATGTCAATTAATGTTTTAATAAAATTTAATATTTTCCCGTAGCGTTAAATGCTTAGACAAGCGACTTTAAAGGCATGCTACATTAAATTTTACAATAAAACAAATCTTGCTTTTATGCAAAAGTATTGTTTATGTACCAAACTTACTACCAGTTACAAAAAATAAGCCTTTCGGATCCTCAATACTGGGAATTAATCATAATTAGAAAGTGCGGAATTTTGAGAAAACACCTTAAAATTTAAAGTCAGCTAAATTCAGAACTTTGATCTTCAAATATTCCTGTTTTCTAAATGGAATATTTTTAAGGATATTTGTGACGATGTTGACCTGTTCATGGTCATTTTTATTTCTGCATTGATCACAAGATTTAACTTCAATTTATAAAATGCCATTTCTTGCAAAAAACACACTTTTGTGAATTTGCCAACTAATGACAGGAATTGGCTAAATCGTTGTAACTCATTTTTGAGTCTATTTTCTATCATTTTGACAAAAACTATGCGTAAAAATGATGGTCAGCTAACGTTTTCCTTTCAGATACATAGCATTACATTAAGCATGTGTTTTCATGTGACTCTATGGGAAAATAGCCGGTGGTGCATAGCAAACTTTGAGTAGTATATTACAGTACCATATAGTTTGTTGGGTTATTTGCATATTATTAAAGTTTTATGTTCTATTCTTGCACATGTACATACATGTAGCTGTGGTTTGTATTTCGTCAGTGTTTTTAGACAAAAAAATCAAATTAATTTTCATATAGTAAATTAAATTAAGCAGAGTTTTAGATCTAGAGTTTAACAACATAGAACAGATATCCCAAAGTCAAGTAAAGCTTACCTATCCAACTGCTGCTCCTGCAATGCCCTCTTTTCTCCTCCTTTGTTTTCAGTATCCTCATCTCTTTTCTCAAAGAACAACGACTTATTTCTTTATTCAGGCCGTTATGTATCAGATTGTCAATCAAAATTAAAAGAAAAACTCCCTTTCACTTCATAGTCACAGGCAAATTGTTCCATGTTTGTTGTTCAGGTCAATATTAAGCACGTATTTTCAAAATACGTGTAATCCGTGATCTTACACCGGTGATCATTATTTTCACACGCACAATAGTAATAATTGCTAGTATAAATTTTTAGGCCAATGAATATTTGCTATCGTGGCTTTATTATGATAGTAACGATGAATATATTGATGATGGTAACTACATAATTTGATTATATAAAATGTTCAAATGATGTGTTTATTTATGTATGTTCATGACTTTCCTTGTGTTTCGTTTCGACATTGTAAAGCTTTTAATTATTTTAGCTTTTAATAAGGATAGTAGAAGCTACTTATTTATTTTTGTTTGTCTGATCTCCCTTGTGTTTTCGTTTCGCAAGGGACGGGATGGAAGTTATTTAGTATGATAAACATTGTAAAACTTTTAAGTATGTTTAAAACCTTACTTCTCCCTTTTGGTAAGTCTGAAAGTGTAGTAATTTTTTTTTTTTTTTATTGGTTAAGTGTTTGACTGGCTGATGGATTAATCAATTGATTGGTTAATTAATTTATTTATTCTTCTCTCTCTCTTTCTCTCTCTTGCCTAGTCATTATCTAATTCAATACAATTGTTTGAAATCTAATATCTATGTAATCTAATATAAAATCAAAAATGTAATTTAAATTGAATATTTTCATGTATCCAAATGTTGTGTATTAAACTGTATGTGTTGACGGTACATAATTTATATTAAGTATTTAATATGAAGTGTTGAATATGCATGTAAATGTATGTTATACTGTTGCCATGTAATGATACCACATGGGTCTAATGACCTTCTGGTTTATTGAAATAAAAATCTTAAATCTTAAAATCAATTTCAAAACAACTTAAATTATGAGGCAACCTGTAAAGCGCCCTAATTGTCCAAGCTGTTGATACAAAAATGATCTGTCATTAGCATTGGCAGACCTCTTGAATGTCCAGTGTAAAGGTAGTTATAAGATGAGATGGATTTCATTTCCAATTCAGCTGAACGTATACAAGTCAAATAACACAGCTTTGTATGAACTAACAATACATAGTTATTGATTTCATGAACACTCTTTTCTTTATTCTTGAAAATGAATGTTCATTATCCCTGGATTTTTGTTTTATTAACAAGTCCTTGACAAACATTTTGATAATTAGCATTTGGTAAAGAACAATTTCTTATTCCAATAGTTGTTGGCTTCTCGCTCTAGGACTTTTAATAATTATTTAAAAGTTTAACTTCAAACATACAGTTATACATTCGTTTAGAAATATTCATTATATTTGAAGTTTTAATAAAATAAAATCTACAAATCCATTACAGTATTTACAGTACAGTATCATTTAAATTAAAGTATATATTGAGACACACATAGTAAACACACTGAATTGAACTGCAGCTTTTTTCATTAAAAAAATACAGAGATAAGAAAGCTTCTGTAATGTTACCCATGTCCATGTATATATTAGGTAAAATTGCTTCTTATACCTGTATTCTGGTTGCCTTGGAGAATACAATCCACCCATGGTCATCGTGGTCTATGGTGGTGTAGATTTTGGACTCTTCAGCTAGCTACATTTTACATATGTTTTACTTGCCATTTTTTGTACCTAAATTGCAATCCAAATATTTTAAGATATTTTGTTATCTCTAATCAATGTTTAAGTATTTTATATTGCAAATGCACATTATGTTGAGAAGTTTTACAGCTTCACTTACTAATGTATGTTGTTATTATTATTATTAACAAACTTCATTTATACGAGTATCAGGATTGAATTGAAAAATATAACACGAACTTTATACGAAGTGTCTTTCATCGTTGCTTGTACACAGGATGAGATCACTCGCAACTCATCAATTACGAAACGAAGTTCCCTGTCATTTTCCACCGATGCTTCGCTTTTTCGTATCAGCTTAGTGGGCCCTTCGTCGTAATTAACCCAAAAGAATTTGGATAAAGCCATGCTGTCGTTTTCTTTTCTTGTACCGAGGAGTGCCATGTATCGTTAAAATCAAAAGAATGGCGCGACTTACTTAGCCTATAGTTTCCTTCACCCATTCTCGCCGAAAATGCGAAGGAGATTTCACCGAGATAATGTGATCTAAACGGCTATGAATTCTTCAGAGGCATTACACTGATTTTAATAGCTCATTAAACAGATATAGTAACGTGTTTAGAACGTGATTTTGTTTTCATGCTATTAAACTATAGTTGTAAAATTAATTACTTTTATAAGTAAGTGCTTCTAAAGAGAATGACTTTGTTATGTTTTCTGGTTAATGAATCAGTTTTTATCAATGGCATAAAGGGGGCATGAATGAAAATTTCTTGTCGCGTGTGCTTCCAGTAGTTATCGTATTAGAACGTTCACAGGCAGTAGTTATCGTGTTCGCAGCATCATCTGAACTACTTGGATAGCCGGGTGCCTCGATAGCGTAGTGGTAACGCGTCTCGCTTCTCACCAATGCGAGCTCTCCGGGGTCCTTCCACAAAAATGACCACATACGCCGCCATCAGAGCCATAGAAAGTGATTAATATAAGTTGTTAGAGCTTGTTTCGTAATTGATGTAAAATAAATAAAGTTTAAACTTCAGAACTACAATATGAATCGTTATGGTCATCAAAGATTCCCGACCATAACCCGATATACCATATCTTGGATATAATTGACCAACAGATACGTACGCGCCAAAATCAGACAATAGAGGAAGCGAAATGAGGCGTGCGACTGGAGGAAACCACGTTATTCGAACCCGATGTCTTGGGGTGGTCACACATGTTACTAATTAAATATATTTGCAAAGGGAACCTTTGAACAAAACGAATAGTTCGCATATTGGTAATAGCTAAAACATATTTTGTGATTTTCGATTTTGGGGGATATCTTTCTGTACTGATTTTTCCTTTTTTTTATTAAATGCAATTTACAGGTTTGGTTGACATAATATTTGTAAAACACATTCCTTCCACCCCTGAGTTGTTTCAAAAAATTCTTAACTGATGCGCAAGAAGTCTGGGTGAGTTCACAAACGCCATGTATGTTCTAAAACTGTCACGACATATTTAGTATTTAGCTTTAAAAGGCTTCGTAGTTCTTCTATTTCAACTAGTAGATTGTAAGAGTAAGGACAAACTCAAAGAACAAATTAGTGATACAATGTACATGGTTTTTATTTGAATCTATTGTCAAATTTCCATAACATAATAAATTTATTATCACAAAATTATATAATTTCCAACCTTTGATATTGTTTATTATTTGGCATATAACAATTGCCTGTATTCTCTGAATATGGTAATTAATACACATGTATTTCAATATGTATTCGATCACAGTATAAATGGTTAAATATCGGAGCAAAATAAAAAAAGGAAAGAAGCATGTGCAATATCTTGTGGCTATGTGTTTTCAATGAGATACAAACAAACAAATAAAAGACAAAGGACAACGTAGATATAGGAATATGTAAATAAACATGGAAGCAGTGTCAGACAAAAAGGAAGCGAGAGATAGATACATACATATACAGTTGTATTATGGTAATACAGAGAAAGGGCATAGAAATAATTCTCAGTCAAAAAAATATAAAAGAAATCAACAATAAACTCTCTACACTTTTGTGCACATTTGCGAAATTAATAGAAACGATAGTCACGTAAAATGTAAAATAACATTATCTTCAATAATACGGAAAGAATTTAATTGCCTTTTTGTTTAATTATATATATATATTATATAATAAAAACAAATCTACTATCGAAAATAAAAGTAAGTTTTGGAAATGAATCAAAACATGGGTAAAAAGAGGGTAAACAGTTGAAACATAATTTCCCTTGATATTCCGTAGGGAAATACATAAAAAACCTTTGCAGAGGCATTAATCAAATCGTCAGATATTCTACATCAGTCATCAGATAAGTATTATGTTATTTCGCAGAAGTGGCTAGAAAGGGCTGTAATAATTCACTTTAGTGTTGTCAATACTTGTTGATATGTTGATAAAGGTCTTTGGCCGAAGCGTTGATTAAAAAAGTCTAATTGAAATGCTTAAATAAAATTAACGTAACTGGCATGATATGACCCTCAGGAATGATCATCCATATTTAAGTTATTACAGTTCATATTACATACTAACTTTATAAGCAGTTACTGAATGTGTACTACATTATACCACCATTTAAGGAATTAAGTATGTTACGCTTCGATATGATACACACTTGATGCTTAAAGCATCTAGCTCACAGATGATAGGTACAAATGAAAAATGTAATTTTCGGCGTTAGAGTGAAGCGAATTATAGGAAAATTTATTTCCCTTGCTTTAATAGTCTCCGATAGATGCCGCTGTATTTGTGCACGAGTTGCTTGCGCTTATACTGGGGCATTCATTCAGCTTTGGGATCGACTGGCAGTTGGATGCTTTTTTTCTTAGAGTTTAGATTTTAATATCATTTTTAATATCTATAGCTTATAAAATATCTTTAGGTCTTAGCTATGTCTCCATATTATGAATATTAAGTTGGTTTTTCTGTTCATTGTATTTTATAATACATGTATTATACAATACTTTAAGCTGGGCTTTCTCTTATTTGTTTGACTGCAGATCGCCTATTTGTCATCTATCTAGAGTCATTGTTAACTTTATAACAATGTAATAGACGAGGATTGTATTAAGTTGATATTATTCAGGCTCTGTATGGATGTTGTTAAGGCGTGGCTTAGTGAGTAAAACTCGCTTAGGTATATTGATATATATTGTTGCCGACTTTCAACGGTTTTGGGTTTATATGTGATTGTATTATTGAAATGAAATAAATGGTACTTGTCAGTCGGTACATCCAACTTCTATACCAAAAAAATATCTATTTAGGTGTCAGTGTGTCTATCGAAAGCGTGGTTGCAATGGAAACAGGGTTTTTCTACTGCCTGTCGTTAATGCTGGAGATGTTGGTTTTTTTTGTTTCCAGACATAAATAAATAAATTCAGCAAGTGTAGGTCACATTGCACGGGAAACACTATTTTCGTAAACGCATCGGTTAAAAATAGAATACGGTATCCCTGAAGCAGGTGCTTGTGGTACCACGTGACACGTTCCGTAACATGGTTTCTTCACCAGTTCTGGGTTACGAATTTTTATGTTTAGCCTGTGAAGTGAGCATGTGCACGAAGAGTGAATTTGATAAGTCTAGTGACAGCAAATAAAAGTGAAATATCTAAATACAGGTTTTATATTTCTATAAGTCCAATACCGTTCGCAACGCTATTGCCTGTGATGGAGAAACTTCAAAATTATTTTTACAATCACGGATTGTTTCATTGGGTGACCATGCGCAAAATCAGATTCTTAGTCAATATCATCTGTAAACGAGCTGCATTAAAGTTATATTGACTGCAAAACATGTTCATTTCATAATCGGCTTTCATATTATAATTCATTAAATGAAAAAAAAAAAAAAAATACATATCCACATGAATGTTTCAGTAATACTCGTAAATGATAACGCCACTGAAAATACTGTTTATTCACCTTTATCCTATTTCCCAGGCGCAATACCTGGTTCAAATCCAAGAACCGTAGAGAGGAATTGTAAGATGTAGTAAGAACGTATTTTCCATTCAACGTAAAAATAAATATTTTTTTTAACTTATTATATTTGAATGGCTTTTAAATTCTAAATTTGATATATCCAGTGTTGTGTTTGAGGGGGGGGGGGGGGGGTAAAGATCATAAACATATTGATAAAAGAGTATGTTTTATATTATATACATTTTCATTACATTGAAGAAAGTATACTATTGAGTATACATGATTAATATGATGATTATATGTCTTTGATTCATAAACACCTACACACATTAGTTGTACTCCTCCATGCACGGGCGATAAAAAATCCAATCCAACAGGATACAAATGATCGGATTCACTTTATCCTGAAAGCAATAAAACAGTATAACATTATCAAATAAATCCTATAAAGCAAACCAAATAAAGTACCATTTATAGTTACATAGTGCAATTAACATCATATTTATACACTTCTTAATAACACAGATGTATATAGAGATATATGATTACACGTCTCTGTCACAAGTATCATATATGTTGGTTTTCAAACTGAGAACATGTCTAACAATATGTTAATAAATGCACTTGATAATTCAGTTGGACACGTGAATTCCTGTAGAGTAAATATCCAGAGTTCCAACATTCATAACAGCACTAAATGCATCGACTGAGTCTAGAATTGTTTGTTAAAGAATCATTAAACGACAGAGAAAGGCCAATGTCGATTGGGTGATATTCTGCGTTCAATCGGAACCCTCTGTGATAAATTCTTCACCACTCTCGGGTGTATCAAGTAAGCAGACACCGAGACTATTTTCGGTCACGTGATTTAGACAGGGCGTCGAATGTAAACACGCCCCTTTAACATGAAAATAGATAGCGTTTGTTTTGCAGTTCGACTGTAAAAAGGTTCTTTAAATGTGTCAGAGTTGGTTATTTTGTTTGTTTTCGGTTCGTAACGTTCCAAAGGATCTCTTTACTCGCGTATTCTTATTCCGGCAAACAAATTGCTTTGAATTAGAGCATATCCTTCCACAAGATACATCCGAGGGATAATGAAGAATGACGGAATTACCCGAGCAGTTCCGACTGATCCTGCGTACCGTTTCTAGGCGATTTGCATGATATATGTCCCAAGAATCACTGCTCCAAGTCACTTTTTACTTTGAAAAGCAAGTAAATTGTGATCCCGTGAGTGTCCGTCGTCCGTCGTGCGGTGTGCGTCGTGCGACGTCAACAATTTTTAGTGTTTACACTCTATCACCTTTATTTCTTAAGCAATCATCTTAAAACTTTAAGACAATGTTTATGACCATAATGTCTCGATTGAGTTCGATTATGGCTGAGATCCGTCAATTAGGTCAGGAATTATGCCCCTTTTAATATTAAAAATGCAAGATTTCACTTTTTTTACACTCTAGCATCTTCATCTTTTGAACAATCATCTTGAAACTTTATGGCAATGTTTATGACCATAATGTCTCAATTGAGTTCGATTATGACTGAGATCGGTTAATTAGGTCAGGAGTTATGCCCCTTTTAATATAAAAATGCCAGATTTCACTTTGTTTACACTCTAGCATCTTCATCTTTTGAGCAATCATCTTCATTTTATGGCAATGCGTATGGCCATAATGTCTCGATTGAGTTCGATTAAAGATGAAATCTGTTGATTATGTCAGGAGTTATGCCCCTTTAAATATAAAAAATGCCAGATTTCACTTTGATTACACTCTAGCATCTTCATTTTTTAGCAATCATCTTAAAACTTATGACATTGTTAATGACAATAATTTCTTGAGTTCAATAGTGGCTGAGATGGGCCATTTAGGTCAGGAGTTATGACCCTTTTAAAACAAAACAAGGCAGTCCAAAGGACAGCTATATCCCCCGCCGCTGGCCAAATATTAGAATTTGTTTGGTCATAGGATTATGTTCACCTTAACCTGGCATGGTTGTAGCAGACATAGAAGATCAGTTTAAGACAATTTAACTTTCCGGAGTTATGTATGAATCTCAGAATTCGGAGGCACATATATTAAAAGTTTACTGACAAGTTTTACATGGGAAACAGTACAAAAAGTGAACATCAATGAAGTATAGGATGTGTTAGGTAACCACAAAATACATGTGTAACTCAATTAAAAACTTTATGTATCATGACATAATTTGTATGATTGTGAACATGACACGAGATATCGAGATGACATGAAAAAGTGGAGGCTTAAACATTTGACCTTCAAGGATGACCTTGACCTTGAGCCAGCGTGACTGCCTCATGCCTTCTGCACATCAGTTCAATGAGGTTAACATTTTAGCCGAGTTTGAAGAAATTGTGTCCAAGCGTTCATGAGATATGGAGCGGACACGAAAATAACATTTGACCTTCAAGGATGACCTTGACCTTGAGCCAGCGTGACCGCCTCATGCCTTCTGCACATCAGCTCAATGAGGTTAACATTTTAGCCGAGTTTGAAGAAAATGTGTCCAAGCGTTCATGAGATATGGAGCGGACACGAAAATAACATTTGACCTGCAAGTATGACCTTGACCTTTAGCCAGCGTGACCACCTCATGCTTCCTGCACATCAGCTCAATGAGGTTAACATTTTAGCCGAGTTTGAAGAAAATGTGTCCAAGCGTTCATGAGATATGGAGCGGACACGAAAATAACATTTGACCTTCAAGGATGACCTTGACCTTGAGCCAGCGTGACCGCCTCATGCCTTCTGCACATCAGCTCAATGAGGTTAACATTTTAGCCGAGTTTGAAGAAAATGTGTCCAAGCGTTCATGAGATATGGAGCAGACACGAAAATAATATTTGACCTTCAAGTATGACCTTGACGTTGAGCCAGCATGACCGCCTCATGCCTTCTGCACATCAGCTCAATGAGGTTAACATTTTAGCCGAGTTTGAAGAAAATGTGTCCAAGCGTTCATGAGATATGGAGCGGACACGAAAATAACATTTGACCTGCAAGTATGACCTTGACCTTGAGCCAGCGTGACCACCTCATGCTTCCTGCACATCAGCTCAATGAGGTTAACATTTTAGCCGAGTTTGAAGAAAATGTGTCCAAGCGTTCATGAGATATGGAGCAGACACGAAAATAATATTTGACCTTCAAGTATGACCTTGACGTTGAGCCAGCATGACCGCCTCATGCCTTCTGCACATCAGCTCAATGAGGTTAACATTTTAGCCGAGTTTGAAGAAAATGTGTCCAAGCGTTCATGAGATATGGAGCGGACACGAAAATGTTTCGGACACACTGACGGACTGACGGACGGACGGACGGACGAAGGGCATTCATATAACCCCCCTCCCGCTTCGCAGCGGGGGATTAAAAATGCAAGATTTCACTTTGTTTATTCTCTACCAACTTCATTTTTTTAACAATCTTTTTTTAAACTTTAAGACAATGTTTATGCCCATAATTTCGCAATCGGGTTCAATAATAACTGATATTGACTAGTTAATTTAGGAGTTTTTCACCATAAAAAAGGCCAGATTTCACTTTTACACTCTAGCATCTTTATTTCTTAAGCAATCATCTTTCTCAAGTGAGCAATCAAGGGCCATATTGGCCCTCTTGTTGTTTTTGGGCTACATGAATTGTGGAATCACTGCAGTTCATATCAGGACTTTATTTGTGTTGTTTATATTTGATAGAAATAAATTGGGTTTGTGTCCTCATCGGTATGTGCAGCTAACATTCACCAGGCGGAAAGTTAGACAGTTTTTTTAAACATTCCTTTTCTTTCTTTTCAGGGTACAATCAACAGGATGCAATAATTGAAAAGATAATTTATCCAGGATTTTGCTCAAGTAATCTGAAGGAAAAAGCCTAAAATTCGTCATGTCAGACATTTTGACAATTGATTGCAGACAACACAGGTAGTGAATGCATTCATTATTATTTTAATTATCATTTTATAATTACATGTATCGTGAACGTGAAATTCATTTTTATTAAAAAGATTTTTATTATAAATTGAAATTAAAAAAAATGTCATTACCTTTTATTTTAATTCATGTTTTAGATAGTGCAGTATATATTTCACTTTACTTTGATGACGTCATGGGATGCAAGTATGTAAGTATTTTAAAATCAAAAGGGATATAACTCCTGACCTAATAGGCCGATATCAGCTATAGGAAGCACACTACAGTTTTTACCCATACTCTGGTATTGGCCCCTGTGAAATCCCTTAATTTAAGGTAAGTTTCAGATTTATCTTCGATTTTGAGAGTCACATTTATTATCATACTCAAATCTGTGTTTTGGTTATAGACCTACCAGTTTCTGAAAATAAGAAAGCAAAGGTCATGACCTTTGATAGGTTTGTGGGGAGAAATGGGGGTAAATGCGAAACTACCCATTAGCTCTGCATAATGCAGGATTAGCAGACTTTAAAGTGTGGGTTGAAATACAGGAAGAAATGTGAAAAATCGGCCTGGAAACATGGTATTTATCGTTTTATCTTTTGGATCTACTATCTTTTAGAAAGCAAACTAGATATATATGCATTTTGGCGTGCGTTTTGTTTTACTGATATTAAGATGGAAAGCCATTTTGGGCATATTTGTCATCAGTTTTCGCGACCAAAGCAAATCCTTAAAAAAGCTGTTAGAGGGCCGAAATACCAGTATAAATCTAATTTTATGCACTTTCAGATGTCTTTTTATCACTCTCTCTGATTAAAAATATTATTTATTGCAGGTCTGTGTGTGAAGGATTTTAGTGTAGCTCAACTCTGTAGACTCCAGCTCGGCCCAGCCAAGATTGTCATTTAACCGTAGTGTGCCCCCATAATCGAACTTGAGCGAGAAATTATGGTAATAAACATTGTCATAAAGTTTGAAGATGTTTGCTTAAGAAATGAAGATGCTACAGTGCAAACAAACTAATTGTGGACGACGGAATAACAGACGGACGGACGGTGGATAATCATCGATACTAATAGCTCATCCACATCAATATGCTCAGATGAGTTAAAAATAAACATAACATACCCATCATGTTACGTTATATTTAAAAGCTAATTTCGGTCTGAGGATTACGTGGTTGATTTCGATGTAATAATAATCCAAAATAACAAATCCTACAGACTAAAACTTACCTGAACATTTAACACCAACGTCTTCAGAGTGATCACAATTGTCTTCTGCATTTATACCTTCGCAGTGAAGAATATTAGACTCCGCCCCCGAGCAATGAAAATTGTCTAAGATATTGCCTCCGCTGCCAGTTCCATACCTTTCTGCCGAATCGTAAAACGCGCCTTGTCTGTGTAAACAGTATAAGGAATAAGAAATCAGTAATATCATACGATAACATATTTGTCAGTTGATATTATACCTTGTTTATGACCTAAAAGTGCTAATATATCACATTCAGGGGCAGATAACTCCAAAGGTAGGACGGTGATCCCCCAATTTTTTTCCCATAAAAATGTTTCTTTTATGATTCTCTAGAATCATGCAAAGTTTAAAAAAACAACAACTATTAAACAGCAAACTGTCACATACGCCTTTTAAGGGTCTTGACTCTGGACTTTTTTCGTGTTTTTTTTTTCTTTTTTGTTTTGTTTTTTGTTTTTATTTTTTTTAAGTATTGGCTACATATTTTTTCATTGAAGTGTAATCTTCGGCCTAAATATATTGAAAATACGTGAATTAAACTGGAATGTGTAGCTAATAATGTGAAGCCATGGAAGTTTTATGACTTAAATGCCGACTTGTAGCAAACAAAGTATATAATATTTTTTGTAGTACTCATTATTGATACAAAATGAATATTTTTGGGACATTGTAAATTTACCAAAAACCCTGACCAGTTCGATTCAAAACTACGACCCCAGTGTATAAGGATTGAATAGTATGTGTAGTGTATTCAGTATACTTCACTGGGCTTATGAGCCAGGTATAAAGTGTCTCTACAATAGCAGTATAGGGAGTCGGCATGTGCCAGTAAAAGAGTGTAGACATGTAGAGTAACCTGTAGCCACTGTGAATTAATGTGTTTAAATGTGTATTGTCTTTGGACTTGTATTTACTGGACAAGAATTATAAAAGAAAAACACAACATGTTGTCAGAAGTTTATTGAAACTAGGTTTATAATAGAAAATAAACATGGCCAAGAATCTTCGTCCACCAGAGAGGTTATCCTTGGATGGTAATTTAAAGGAGAACTCCAGGAGATTCAAACAGCAGATTGAGCTGTATATGACAGCAACTGGGCTGAATGAAATGAGAAATGAGGTTAAGTCATCAACACTATTAAATGTTATAGGACCAGAAGCGCTTGAGATATTTAACACATTAGACTGGAATGAACCAGGTGATGCGGAGGGAGATAATATAAAAGTGGACTCAAGTCTGAATAAGTTTAAAACATTTCTGCACTCCTCGCAAAAATGTGGTATTCGAGAGGCACAAATTCAATTTACGTGCGCAAAAGAAGTTGGAAAGTTTTGATACTTTCGTGACTGATCTGAAAATATTATCAAACTCATGTGAGTTTGAGGGGCTGAGCGATTCTTTGATTCGGGACAACAGTAAGACATCGTCTTTTGAGAGAACCTGCTTTGACCCTGCAGTAAGCAGTGCAGAGCTGCGTAGGTGTCAGAAAAACAGGGTGAGGAAATGACGAAGAATATCACAGAAACGTCTATAAATGTTGTAAAGAGCAGCAAAGGCGAATTTAAGATAAAGAGGTATGAAATAAGGAAGCAAGAAAGCTGCAAGTATTGTGGTTTGAAACACGAACAAAGAAACTGACCGGCATATGGTAAAAAAATGTCACAGTTGTGGTATGAAGAATCACTTTAAGTAAATGTCCATTAACAGGAAGAAAATTGTACGCTTAGTGGATGATGATGGTAGTGATGTTAATGATTACATGAGTCTTCTATATGATACAGTTAATGCATTTGGACAGCAACTGGTCTATAGACTGCAACATTGAGAACAAATCAGTAACAGTTTTGGCAGACACTGGGGCAAAATGCAACTTTATCAGCAAATCCAAAATGTAAGGATTCAAAACAGTACTGAGAACATACAGTGGTCATTCAATAAAACCGATGGGGTCTGTTCAGTACGGTGTTTGTTTAAAGATACAGAGTGAAATTCCAAGTTATTCAAGAAAAGAAACGTACCATATTTGGTGGAAACACATGTGAGGAAATGGAATTTGTCAAAAAATGTTTCAATGTTGAAAGGTCAGCAGATCAAGACATTTTAGAGGAATATTCTGATGCTTTTCAAGGACTTGGTTGTTTGCCTGGAAAACATAAAATTGAAATTGACAAAAGTGTCAAACCAGTTGTACATCCTCCAAGAAAGGTTCCTATGAAAATACAAGACAAAGTAAGGATAGAATTGAAACGCATATAAAAGAAAAATATTATCATTCGAGACAGAGCCAACCTAATGGGTTAAAAGCGTGGTGACAGTTGTGAAACCTGATAGTAGCGTTCGGATATGCTTCGATCCGAAGGACTTGAATACAGCTGTGAAGCAGCATTATCCACGGAAAACAGTTGAAGAGGTAATTTCAAAAATGCCAGGTGCTACATATTTCAGCCATTTAGATGCTACCTCATCTTTTTTGCAAATTGAACTTGAGGAATAAAAAATTACAAAATTGTGTACATTTAATTCCCCTTTTGGAAGGTTAGATACTTGAAATTACCTTTTGGTATTCATTCAGCTCCTGCGGTAATGCAATGTGCAATGTCACAGATGTTTGAGGATATTGATATAGTTGAAGTTGTTATGGATATCCTTGTTACAGGAAAAAACATTACAAGAACATGATCAGCATCTTAGGAAAGCAAGAGAAAATACTCTTAAGCTGAACAAAAGTAAATGTCAGTTTAGAAAAACTGAAGTTGGATATATAGGTCATTTGTTGACTAAAGATGGAATCAAGCCAGATCCTGAAAAGGTCGGCGCAGTAGAACAAATGATAGCTCCTGCAAATAAGAAGGAACTCATGACATTCCTGGCCATTTAGAATAAAAATCAACAGATATGAGATACTGAATATTTCTCATCTCAAATATATCCTCACATATTTTCTCATATGGCCTATCAGGTACCTCCATTTTCATCAATGGTTCTTTGGGATTCTGTAATTGGTATTTTTCACAAATAGCACAGTTTGCTTTTTTATCTTATATTGCACTTTTCATTGTCGGCCAGTACCTGCATTCTCTAGCAAGAGCTTTGCATTTAACAATTCCAAGATGTGATTCATGTATATAATCCAACATTTTCTTTCTTATTGTTCTCGGAATATCCAAGTGCGTTAAAACACATCACAGATGCATCAGATGATATATTTAAAAAAACAACAACAACAACAACAAAAATTAAACATACAAATGAAGGATGTATGAATAAACATATGCAAGTTTCCATTCAATTCATATTTATGTCCCCTGGGGCCGCCTGTTCCGGTATTTAGGTTTAGGTCCCGGTAATTACAAGCTAAAGGTCTATACCTAATATATATACGCTAGAAAGGAATGGTTTCTCCTGAAAATATATATCTATCATTTATATCATTTTTATTAGCAAAACACAAGAAGATAGTCATGAAATTGAAATATATATACTTTACATAAAATTCTTTTTAAGTTTTAATTTTATTAGTGTATTTTCATATTTTTTGACAAAATGTTATAAAATGTTTTCACCAGTTTTTTTTAAAAGAGCCGACATATTGTTATTGTAGGTCCGCAGAAACGTATAAGTTATTTGAAAACAATGTAATACTCAGGTGCCTTCGCCGCAGTAAAAAAAAATATATATGCGAGTTTTACTACATATATATGCTTGTGCATTTATACAACAACCAAATGCAAATTTTACCACATATGTATGACTTAATACAATACATAAATGGAATTTTGAAAAAAAAAACATATTATATATATTTTACAATATCAATACAAGTTTTGTAACAAATATTTAAAATTGCAACGTTTGTCATACAATGTGTGTGTGTGTGTGTGTGTGTGCAAAATAGTTATTTCGACAATAACACAGAAGTAGAAAAGAACCTTCTCTCTCCCTCTCACGATACTCTTTTGTCCGGTTTTAATGAAACCTTTGTAACTATATGTTCTTAACTAGGCTTGTAGGCACGTACATTCATCTGTGACTAACTTACCTGTCATTTAGCACAATCCCGATCATCCTGCACACTACCTTGAGAGTCTCTCGATCGAACTCATCGTTACAGACCGTATGCCACACCCCATCGTACATTATCTCCACCCGGCCGGATGTTTTAGTGCTTCCACCTATAAGTCTTACATGTTTAGCTGAAAAGAAAATGTTTGAGAACAAAATGAACTTAAATTTAAATATGTTACCCCACTCCTCCCACCCCCCGCCAAAATGACTCGTTTCCGTTATTGGCTCTGAAAAAAGGGGGTAGATAGGTAGTTTTTTTTTTTTATTTTTTTTTTAAGAAACATGATTTTCAATAATTTTTTCAAAAACATCCACGTGTATAGATGCAATAAGTTATATTTAATATAATTTCACACAAGACTGTATGTTAATGTTTATATAATAATGTAAAATCTGAAATTTACTTAAATGACTTTATTTCAGTAAATGTCCGACATTGAGTAGACTGACAATAGAAATGGACAATAGGCTGTCACAAAAGACAGCAATGTCAGGGCACTTTAAAGTTCTGGCTTGCTGGACAAGAATCTTTGATGTGAAACAGTTATATAATTTAGGTATCTAAAATTAAAAAAGGTACTATCCAAAACAATTTATTTCAGAATTTATACATATGTGTTTCCAAATATTCTGTTGTCAGATTAATGTATTGTTGTGAAACTTCTAGATTTTGACAATTTCAACTATAGACATCATGAAGCTAGAAAATAAAATTAAAATTAAATTGCTTTGCATAGAATTATGTATTTTAATGAAGTCAGATTGTTTTGAATTGAAACTGCAGGGTTCGACACTTGCTTTTCAGCCAGGAATCCTGACGGGACAACTGCTTTTCAAATCAGAAGTCCCTTGCTTAAAAAAGAAGTCCCCGTAAATTGTTATTAATTTAAGTTGGAGAATTCAGAAGAAGATTGTTGGCATTTTAAAACAATATTAAAGTGCAATAATAAACGTTATTTATGCTAATATTAAATTTAATAGAAGTTTGTAAGACTTTTGCATCATTAGATCTTTAATGATATACAAATGTGAAAATATTTTTTTAAATTTATTTTCTTATCTTATGATATTTTTATTGAATATTAATGCAATTTTGTCTCAATGCATTATCCCACCCACTTTACTTCAGTCATATTATTGTAAGTACAACGTCAGCCTTAATTTCAAATATTGTTGTAAAATCTGTATTTAGTTTGTCATTTCAAACATTCATGTTTAAAAACATTACCAAAGCTTTTAGACCATTTTTATTGCTGTAAACAATATTTATCAGTGCATGTTTTTAAACGATCATACCGGAAGTAAAAAAAAGTTATATGCAAGCATGCTTTTCACATGCTATTAACACCACCAAAGGTATTTATATTGAATATTATTTATAAATATTATGAAAGCATGATATCGTGTCAATGTTGAATGCAAAATCTGAAGTATTACAAATACTGTGCCGATTATGTTATCAATTTCATATTCATAAATAGACACGCAGAATCAGCTTTTTCTTTAATTCACTTTAAATCAACTAAAGCCGTGAACATTATTTGTAAAATTGTATTCACACATTGCCTCTTCAGTCATCAACATTGACAATTTAAATTCACGTTTAATAGCGTATCTATCTTATGATAAACAATATGCAAATAAACTTAGGAAAGATTGTAGTAATTCACATATAGTATATGGTTTATCTTATGAAAATTGATTTTTTAAGCTTGCGACTGAATAGAGGCAATCAAATGTATTTAACGACATCGTGTACTCTATGAAAAGTGTTCATATAATGCGACCAAATATTTGAAAGACCATGGTTATTTGAATATAAGAGAAGGGTCTATCTTATGAAAAGCAGGTTATACACTGCAACCACATATTTAAAAGATCATGGTTACATGGTTTTCACATCTAACAACTTGACATATCTTATGAATAAATATTTTGCAAGCTTGCGACAACATAATGTCATGATTGACATAACTAAAAAGTGGTAGTCAACTGTAGTAACTGATATTGTCTAATCTGTAAACTTATGTTCATTCATTTCGAGCAAATATTTGGATTGCGTGGAAAGTTCGATGCATGACAATTGAAAACAACACTCGAAAATAACATTAAAACTATACAATGTGACAATAGGGTCTGTCTTATGAAAAGCATTTTATACTGTGCAACCACAAATTTGAAAGATCATGGTTTTCACATCTAACAACTTGACATATCTGATGATTTTTTTTGCAAGCTTGTGACAGCATAATTCAAAGGTTCAAGTCAACTGTAGTCAATGACATGGTCTAATCTGTAACTTATGATCATTCATTGCGAGAAAATGTATGAAATGTGTGGCATTAATATTGAAATGACACATTATAATGTGACATGTCGAGTTTTGTGTCGAATTGTCTTGTATCCTGTTGTATTGTCATGCGTTATTTCTTAATGTTGTGTGTCGAGATCTAACTGCAACACGACACAGAAACATTCACTATAATGTTGAACGTTGTGCAGCTTTGTCGTATGTCATGTCGCAAAGCTGTGTGTCGTACTACATAGTCATGCATCAATCGTTCCATGGAAGCACGACATTAGCACAACCATATGAATTGACATGTGACATGTGACATGATGCACATCAATTTGAAACGACACTCAAGAATTAATGCGATATTTTATGAAAAATGATAGTAATTCAATGCGACATTTGTTCGCAATAATGTCGAGTGTCATGTCGAATTGTCGTGTGTCATTTTATACTGTTTTATACTGTGTGTTGTTTGCAATAGTCGTGTTTCGATTACAATTGTCGTTTGTCGCCACTATAAAGCAACACACTCATCTAACTTGGCACTAACCGAAATCTGTAAAACAGTTTTCAAGTTTGCGACTACATAATTGACAGGTAATACTCAAACATGTTCTATTGGCTAAGAAATCTGCTTAAACATTGCGACAAAAATGTTTGAATGATCATTGTTAACGGTATTCACCAAGCAAGTGAACGAAAAAAATATTAAAATATATATTGTTTTCCGAATCATGCGTCTTGTAAACTGAATGGAATTGATTTCGTGAAAACCAGTAACATCGCGATAGCGATTCTAGTATATTTCTATTTTCCTACCATTAAGAGTGTTTTCATAAGACCAATATTAATTTATCGTAGTTTTATTATATCATTTTGCGGCCATTTTGTCAGTACTCTGAGATTTCTTGGAACGCCACCACTTATGTCAATTTATGCAAGTGGTTTCATAAACCGCAATCCCGCGCGATCATGATTTTCATGATTCAAGATTTTACTCATACATTCTTGAAGGTCAATGGTCAATGTAGATACACAATTTTTGATGTTGACAGGTTAATTCAAGTATGTTTGACAAAATATATAGGAAATTTCGAATACAGTATCTATTACCAGTATTCAAAAGACTTTGTGTATAGATAAATATATAAATACACACATACGCATACAAAAACAATCTTTACGAATTTTAAGTAGGTTGACTGTTGCAAAATGACAAATTCCTAAATGCAAACACAAATGTTTTAATCCCAAGTATCTCTTTCATTAACATCATACTTAATAAACATTTAAAGTTAATACTATTTTTGTAATGTATATAGGAAGATTAAATATCGACGAATACAGAATGTCTAAAACCATCTGTACTTCTGAAACATCATATTACTCAAGCTAAAATGAAATTTATAAGGGGTAAACAACAACAACAACATCTAATGTACAACTAGCATGAAAGACACATGTATACGTATGCGTAATCCCCATACACTTGTCACCCTAACGAAATGAAATTTAGGATAACGTATAGACCATTTACAATATGCATTATTTTTATCAGATACTACTTACTTTCATATAGTATAAGCTTCACACATTATTCATGATATGTATAATGCTAACTCTTTACAACAACAACTTATATGTAATTAGCATGACGACAGATAAATAAAGATATGGTTTCCTAGATATGTGCTTATTCATAACAAGCAGTAAATTCCTAAAATTACAAACGATAAACATTATACTAAGTAATTGATTTTGTCGTGCTATGAAAGCTTAAAAAACAAATATACTCCATCTTTTAACAATGCTTTGATCTATATTTGAAGCAATTCTACAAATTTACAATCATTTGGTCTGAATCTATAATAAGAAAAAAATGAAATATATATTTCTTAAATCTGTATACAATGTACATTCAAGTGCGAAGTGGTACTCATCTTCTAATACATTGCAAATATTACATATTCTATCTATGAATGGGACTGAATTAGGTTTAGCCCATATGCCAGTTTCCACATCATGTCAAAGTAAACCCTTTATCCGAACCTATCCTTAGATCCCGTTTTTTATCTAAGTTAATATGAAATGCCACCCTTTATTCGTTTGCTCTATTCAAACACAGCCTTTATCCGAATTAAGATTGGAGCCCCAGTGTACAGTTTAATCACCAGTTCACACCTTTTATCCGAACCTGTATACCATCTTGTGTTTTCACACCTTTAATGGCAACTGTAAAAGGGGGATAACTATAATGTCTTCAGTTTAAAAATTTATTACATTGTATTGGTAGTCAAATTAACGAAAAGGGTGCTAATTAAAGAAATTAATTATGTGTATTTTCACCTCGTATTTCATCGACAAAGCGAACTTACACGAGGATGGGTATATGTGTGGCCTAAGTTTATCGCAGTCATCTCAATTCAAGAGATGACTTCCATCACATATTGTTTCTGCTACATAAGAATTACGTGTTTCATTTTATGTTTGTTTCACCTGGAATTCAGAGTGATCAATGCAGAAACATGGGGAACTTAAATGGTCGACAAGTAAAGATATTTTAATAACAAAAGAAACATATTTGTTAAAAAACCTGTTTAAGAATTATTTTATTTATTAATTTATTTATTAATTAATTTATTAATTTTATTTAGATTGATTGAATGGTAAAATCTGTACTTTCTGTATTTCTGTATTTTCTGTATTTCGTTATACTTAAAACACGAATAAAAACACTAAACAAATACAATGAAATACAAACATACAAGGCAATTGTTAACGACACACAGAGGACGGCGGATGAAGGATTATCCCAATAGCTCACATTGAACACGCTGTGCCCTGGTGAGCTGAAAGCAGTACAATCGAAATAAGGCTTTTTTCTGGAAGCAGAATATCCCAAAAAGAAAAACAAATTTAACATACACAAAACGTTACGTTATACTTAAAAGCTAATTTCGGTCTAAGGTAATAAATATCCAAAATGACAAATCCTACTGACTTGAACTTACCTAAACAATCTACACCAACGTCTTCATCGTGTCCACAATTGTCTTTTGCATTTATACCGCTGCACTCAAGAATATTATACTCCGTCCCCGAGCATTGAAAATTGTCTAAGATATTGTCTCCGCTGCCAGGTCCAAACAATTGTGCCGAATGGTAAAACACGCCTTGTCTGTATAAGCAGTATTAAGAATAAGAATCAGTAATATTATAAGATAAATAGACAGTTGGTATTTTACCTCATTTAAAGAGTGCTGAATCTTGACTATTTCGTGCTGTGTTGTGTTAACTGGATTTTTTCCAGATGTTTGCTACAGTTTCCACGCTTGTGTGTTTTCGTGGACATGTTATCTTCGGTCGAAATATATTGAAAACACGTTAATTAAACTTAAATTTGTAGCTTATGTTGTGAAGCCTTGAATATATGATGACTTAAATGCCAACTGGTAGCAAACAAAGTATTTAATGTTTTATGCAATACTCATTATTAGAACAAAATGAATATTTCAGGAATATTGTAAATTCCGGGTCCTTTACCAAAAACCCTAACCAGTTCGGTTCCAATCTACGACCTTAGTATATAGGAATAGAATATTATGAATACAACTGAAACTCAGAGTTTAAGATTGTATAAGGATTCAGAGTTTTTGTGTCGATATTTTTTTTCAAGGTTTTTGTTTTTATGCAAAACTGTAAATTTCTTCCGAAGATGACAAGGGTTATTTTACAAAAGGCTAATAAAACACGACATCGTGATTTCACTAACAAAACACAAGATATAAAGAAATTCTCTGAAAGCAAACTGAATATTTTTTGTAAACATATATGTTCCCAACTTACGGGGAGTTCTTTCTTTTTTTTTCTCTTAAACTCTTAATTTTCTTCGTAGGAATAATATAGTCATGTCATTGAAAAGCTAATGAAAAATAAAATGAGGAACAATAATTTGTATGGCTTATGGATGGGGATCTCAATGTTTTTTTAAATAAAGGTCAGAAGTAAAACTAACGAGGTGTGGCCAGACCCTTAAGTGACCCCCAGGGACACTGAAGAAGTACCATTCAATCTATTTATTCATGAGGAACAACACTATAAATGGTTTAGGGGTGAGGACCTGTACATTTCCCTGTACATTTCTTTAGTTATAAGGTCATAAATGAAATTAAGGGGATTGGGCCTGACACCTTTTTGACCTCGGGGGACACCAAAGTGGCACCATTGAATCTGTCCCATCATAAGGAACAAGAATATATATAGTTTAGGGACGGGGATCTGAACATTTCTTTAGTTATAAGGTCATGGGTAATATTAAGGGGTTTACGCCTGACCCCTCGGTGACTCATGTGAACATAAAAGAAGTACCATCTCCTCAAGAGGAACAAGAATATATATGTTTTAGGGTTGGGGGTCTGAACAGTTTTAAAGATAAAGGTCATAAGTAAATTTGAGGGGGTAGGACCTGACCCCTGGGTGGCCTCAGTGAACACCAAAGTAGTACTGTTCAATTCCTCTCATTATGAGAAACAAAAAAATATATGATTCAGGGTTGGAAATTTGAAGTATTTAACCAAAATACATTTTAATGCATGCAAAACTCCACCTTTGAGGAGCCTGACCCCCAGGGACCCCCATTTACAAAAAATTCACGGAGGCACCACTACTCATTGAGGACTATAAATGTGAAATTTTGTAAAGACAGGTTGAGCGGCTTCCGAGTTTTGCCCGGACAATGTTGCAGGCGGAAGAAAGAAGAAGGAGAAAAAGAATAATAATAAGAAGAAGAAATAACGGAGTAAAATCAGCAAGTCTCCAAACTTCTTTTGGGAGATTTGACAAGACCGCTGACTTATCATTTTTATTTCAACCAGTACTTACATAAACTTAAGAATTTCTCCAATTGCGAAAAAAAAAATATGTTAAAACTGTAGCCAACGCATTTAAACGACGTTTCAAGTTCTAATGTTCAAAGATTACGTTGCTGGCTAGCATAGGTGAGAAATAATCATAAATGTGATAAAATTGATGATTGACTGATGAAAGTTAGTTTTCATTTGCTTCTCTTAAATATAAAACAAAACTTAATTATAACACATAGAAAAAGTTACGGCACAATGAATATAATTTTTTTAAGAATCGGTATGATTTCGGTTAATATTATGACATGTCAAAAGTTACATTATTCAATCCTGTAAGATCATATATTTTCGTTGACATTGAATTTCGTTGATAATGCAACAAAGAGAATTTCGTGGGTTCATTTATTAGTGGATCTATGTTCTAGAAAAGGTGAGGCCTATATAAGAGACAAGTTGAGTGGTCCTAGATACAATATCTGATCCATTATCGTGTCTCTAAAATGGGGATGGCTATATGAAATGTGCTTCTTCAAAGAAAATAGAAATCTTTTCTTTTCAAGAAAAAATGTACATTTTGATCAGCTCTCACTCGAGACCATGGGGAATATGACACTAGGTGCCAATCGTATGGATGGCTATGTGAAATGTGATTCACATTATGTGAGATGTGATTCACATATATACCTTGTACAGAGCTTACATATCAACCCACACCGACCTTACAGGAAATGTGACACCTCAAGCTCTACTCTTTTTTAAAGCTCTTGCTACAATATAATCCATATTTCTAGGAAATGACCGATCAGCATAATGACACCAAAAAGCTTGGTGTGGCAGTGAAGAAAAACACAGAAATCGTAGGAAATAACTCGTACATGTAACTCAATTCGTGGTGTCGTAATTATGTAGCAATATTTGTTGTTTGTTTATTTGGATTTCCATGTAACATCCCACCGCCAGTGTTTCAGTTATTTGGAGACAATGTGTACTTGAGACAAATAATGTGCTGCCACATTGCAGTAACACACCGTAGACACATAGCACGATACCACACCCAGTCACATTATCCTGACACCGGGCCAACCAGTTTTTGAACTACCCTTATATGCTGAGCCCTAAGCAAGGGAGCTATAACAGTACCATTTTTTTACGCCTTTGTTATGTCGCGGCCGGGCTCTCGAGGCGGAGGCACTAACAAATTCGGAATCCGGTAAGTGTGACTTTTGATCATTTCGAATACAGCAGAAATACATTTTTCTTATTTTTTCAACTCTCTTACTTTCTTCATTGGTGTTAGGGAGCTTTATTTACAAAACATATTCGTATTTTATATCTCTGTATTTATCAATTTATTGTTATTATTGTATTTCCGTCATTTTGTGACTCCCTTATCATTTTTTTCGTTATATTTCGGACATGTTGCATTTGGCAGATAGCATAGTCTATTCGTTTGCGTACACGTCAGTATGCGGGTGTCCGGGTTTGGCGTTACTTTAGCTTGCACTCGTCAATATGCTAGATCGTAGGATTCATCCAAAAACTGCAATTATATCCCATGTAGTAAAAGCAGTTGAATATGAAAAGTTAAAAGCATTATCATGCTTAGATATAACTAAATGCGTTTTTATTCTTCGACATAATATTTTGTAATTTCAACTCTGATATTGTAGATTTAGCAATCCATATAAACAAGAGTTTACCCTACTTTAACTTTTTACAATGTATAATTTGCTGATAATTATTTCTCTCTCAAAATGTTATAAACAATGCAAAAATACATTTCACTTGCATAAGGAATTGAAAATAACTTAACTGCGTATTAAATCATTTTCTTTACGTTACTTATCCGTTTCAGTGCAATCTCTCATTTGCTCAGCCATTTAAACGGTGTTGCATTTGCCCTATAGAATTTCGAGCCACTGTGATCAGCAATCGACTGTTTCTTCTGCTTCTGTTTTCTTCTTGCTTTGAGTT
>CM037781.1:35414693-35464693 GCA_021229015.1 Solen grandis | reverse complement strand
GTAATAGAGATATATATGTCAATAGATTTATCTTTACAGCTTATTTTCCTGTGTTCTGTTATGGTGATAAACTCATTTATCATGTTTGTATCTATATTTTGACCCATACGATTCTTTCTAAACGCATACACATACCGTTTAGACGGCCTTGTACTTAAAATACGCATACACAATCTAAATCCAATATAGGGTTATTTCACTACAGCTGTGTGTTTTCGCTGACTAAACAATGTCTGGGTATTTACCTTGGACAACATGACTCATGTGCGGTCATTTTAAAAGGTTAATTCATCCGTCCCATCCAATGTCTTACGTATTTTGTTAACAGACAATAACGCGTATATTGCATTCAATATGATCTATATTATATTTCAATAGTTTGACAAACTTTAGTATAAATGTATGGATTAGATTACGTACCATGCTTATTATAGGAACATCATTTGAAAATGAATAATAATATTTCAATGTAGGTGTAGATGTTCAAATGTAATACATGTTTGTGCAAATCGTTTGCTATTCATGTACTAACAAATAATACTTTTTTTATTCTATTGGGTTTCTACTCTGAAATTTGAAATACAGTCAAACCTTTCTTAAGCGGTCAGTCAAGGGAACAAGAGAAACTGGCCGCTAATCAGATGTGACCGCTAAATGAAGATTAAATTTATGACAAAATGTAACAGTTTAATTTTATTGAAATTGACCGCTAGATGCAGGTTGACCGCTTAGTACAGGTGGCCGCTAATACAGGTGGCCGCTAATACAGGTTACATCATTCTCATCATTATCATTTACCAGCGTCTGACAGCGTCTTGCCTGGCAGAGCTGACCCAGATCCGGGTCTTCTTTGTTTGTTCAAGACATATATATTTGTAGTTCAAAATCCATCAATGTAATTCATATGTAGCATTTTACGGCTTTTTGTTAAATCACTGTTTGTTTTTGTTTTTTGGTTTTGTTTTTTGGTCACGTACATGCAAAATGATTTCAATGAAATAAAGAGTTAAAACTATTTTCATCACCATTCATTTTTGTATAAAATATTGATATTTTTTTTCAGGAGCCTCGTATAAAAAGTTTTACTAACATTGTAATCATATTATTTTACCTTCTATAAATAAAGGTATTATTATTTTATTATATGTTATAATTAACTCACTAACTATTTTCAGCCTAAAAGACCACTTAAAAGAAATACATTTTCCTTATTATTTCTTCTTGCATAAATATAGACACATATACTCGTACTAAACCTTTGGATGCAGTATTTGTGTGGAACAATTGTATCTAAATTATTTTTGTTAGATAAAATTAATGTGTTGTTTTGACTCGAGCATGTACATGTACCTCGGATACGACTGTATTTCTGTCATTTAACAACGCCAGGCCTATCATTACAGGTAGAGGACAGACAAATACCTTCCGCAGATTTTATTGTCAGGCCAGGACTCGAACCTACAGTGGTGAGATGATAAGTGAAGATAAAACTAGCATTGCATTTTTTTAGTTGCGCTTGACTACTGTTTATATACTCATTACAAGTGTGTATAAATGCTTTCACTAGTTTAAACCTACTATTTCTTTCAGAATTGCAAGGTATTATAAAAATATGTTTTTGAATATCTAATACGATGTGATTTTATTTTTTTATTTTTAGAGCTACCCACATTCAGACAGGATATATAAGGTACCAGTGGTTACAAATAAAAAAAAAAAGCGAAAAGTCCCCCCCCACACACACACATACACCCGTGTTTTTTGAAAAGGTAAAGAAAATAATAATAACTGGATCACACACCTGTTTATTTGTAGTTTGAAACCCCATTTAGGTCTCTGGGAAAAATAAGGATCGAAGTTTAGGTCTATAATTTAATAATTTGACCAGTTCTCGTAACCAGGTTTGGAACCCGAAGGTCGCTGGTTCGAGTCTGGCTACATCTCATCTTAAACCTTTACCTCATGGAATATTCCTATGCACTTGTATGACTAGATGAATGTTAATTGACTGAACTTTAACTAGTATGCATATGAAACATTTGATGTTTCTTTGCCCTGCAGACAGTGTAGAATATAAGCTACAATATCTTATGATCAACCAAAACAGAAATTCTGATCACAGACAGCACCTAAAAAAGAAGTTGTCAGATCTGTTTGCAAATACGTCAGAAAGAGTCTCTTTTGACCAATGCATCCAATGCGTCAAACTGAGTTTATAAGAAGAGAAGGATTAAACAAAACTGACTGGTATATAATTTATAGTCTTCAAGAGAAACCTAACCCCAGGGACTCGGCACATAGGATAAACATATTGTTCCTAATATATATTTAATAACCACCAGTTATATATTCAGCAAGCTTATTACCGATTAACTCGGGTGGATATTCATTGTATGGTACATGTATATTGGTTAGAAATCAATACTTACGTTTTGTCTGCGTATACATTGTACACACTAATCAGTTTTGTCAGAGGACGGGGGTTTTACTGCAAACTTACTCATACCTTGATTTCTATTCAATTCAATTACCATTTACTTAAATATTTGTGCGCATATCGATCTCCTTGTATACGTACCTTGTCCCTGTGGGGTAATATTTGCAGAAGAAAATCCCCTTTCCTCAGCTCACATATGGCGATTAGATCTAATATTTTAATATCCGATTGGGGAAAATCTTTGTAGGGGTTAGTGTTATTGGTCATATGACGTCATAAACTGTATATATCTATCGAAATAATTAATACTTCTTTTTACCAGATTGGTCAGCTAGTGCAATACATTTTGTTAATTCATTATTTTTCGTGATTAATATATTATGGGTGTTGAAAATACTATTCTTTTATCTGATATCTCCCAAAACATCAAGATTATTATCAATACAAAAAAGGCATGTCCAGTAGTGCACGCTTTCTTCATCTTCATATACCCATGGTCAATTTCTTCCGTTACTCTCCATTTATTTATTAGCGAAATCAGCAGTCGTGAGTTATCCGACGTTGGCTTTCTTTTGCAACTTAGTATTTATGTATTGTTTGTGTTTTTTTGTGCAGTTACAATAATAACACATATTAATTTTTGAATAGATAAAGATTCAGCTAGAATTGATAATACTTGTTATTTGCAATGTTCAATTATTGTAAATCATATCTTATTGTTACGGCACTATTAATGTATGGACAAAGGGAGACAACTACCCGAAAGTTGATTAAAACTAATGATTTGATTGATCACACCTTTGACTAAATAATACCAATACGTTCTGCTCGAATCCGGTCTTACTGTACATCTAAGAGAAGTGTGTTGTTAAAACAACGTTATATCTATCAAAGGGATCGTAATTCAGTCCGAATAATTTGCTAATATTTCGTGATTTCAGCCAGGTGATATCTCCACAATAATAGCGTGTAACCTTTTCACCCGAGTATAGACATTTTCTTGCCAATGAAAATCGTTCAAGTACATGTATTCATTTGATCATCAACTAAGAAAAGGTCAAGTGTTAGGTAAGACTGCAACGCCGAAAAAAAATCATCTAATGCAGTAAATGTACTATAATAAATCATATTAATCCGTCAGGTTGACTGACTTGCCCTGTAAGGGTTCATATACAGATGATTTGTTTGTTTGTTTGTTTGTTTATTGGGTTAAACGTCCCACCGACATTATGTCAGTCATTTGGAGACGATGTCTACTTGAGACAGATATAGTGCTGCCACACTGCAGTATCAAGCCGTAGACATGTGGCATGATACCACACCCGGTCACATTATCCTGACACCGGGCCAACCAGTCCTGTAACTACTCATATATGCTGAGCGCCAAAGTAGTAGCAAAATAGGGGCTTTAACGGAGGTTCCAGAGGTTCCAGTCCCAGATCTGGGTAAGTAGGTCAAGCCTACGTCATCATGGTCAATGATCTAGGTCACCGACTGCGTATGCTCATGATTCAAGGTTAAGGTTGAATTGATGTCATTTCATTTAGGTCACCGACTGCGCATGCCAATGATTCATAAACTAGGAGATGTCACCTGGTCATTTGGCGCATCAAAACATCAACCGCGCATTATTAAGGTCACATTGAGTGACCAGATCACCTATGTACACGTTGACCGATGGTGTGTTATCTCGCTATAACGAATTCTCTGTCACTGTCCTAAAAAAACTCAATATTTCAAATGAAATTTGCTCCTCATTTGTCATGATTTTGTTCGCATGTATTTTACAACGGTTTCAAATGATATAGTGTTTAATGTTATTGTTTGATTAGACAAGATTTTCATTGAATAAGAAATTAAATCTCTGTAAACATCAACTTATTCACAACAGACCAAGACTTAATAGTAAATAAATGACCAAGTTTCGAGAATTTGCCACAGTCTTAATCCCCTTGTTTAAAATCTTGCAATATCAGTCAGTCACCGCGTTTACTCTTCGCTGAATCCTTGTACCTCAATATTTGATGTTTAAGGATGTTTGCATAAATGTGGAGTTTAAGTTTAGCGACAAAATACACAGACGTGCTTTCTTCATAAATAATGTGAGAAAAGGGTTATTTTTAATTGTTTCGAGCGAGGAAGTTATGGGAACATGATTGCGTGTATTTAAAAACTGACGAAAGTAGTTTATTTTCCCGAAAATAAACCCTGGAATTTTAAAGTACATTTAAAAACACCGCATATACTGGAAGGAAAATGGAAAGTGGTTTTGTGAGAATTTCAAGCCTCTGCTTCTAAAACAAAAACAGCAGTTTCAATCAAACATTGCTTATATTTTCGAATATTTGTGGTGAAAGTATTGTAAATGGGGAGGAAGTTCCAGTTTTTCGACGCGTTACACAAACTAATTACACTCCTTGGAATTTGCGTTTTGATACACCTATTTTTCTACCAGTAAAACAAACATAATTATAAGAATTTGAAATATATATAAATGATTTAAAAGAGCGTGGAGCTTCATTTTTACAAGAACCTGTATTGCTGACATTACAATTTCATAAGGAAACATGAATTACTCAACGTATATGCCTGATCTCAAAAAGTGGGTCTATTTATTTCGACCAAAACAATCATATTTTTCCGAAAAGCAAAAACAGACCATAGAACAAGTACAAAAGTGCTGCCTGAGGCAGCACACTGAAATAAGCACGGCGACAAAGAAAAAAAATTGTCTGATAATAAAATTTATGTGGGTTAACAGGAAAACATTTTTTTTTACCTAACTTTTTTTGAGATGTGAACTTGTTTACATAAGTTTATATATTTAATTACATAAATAAAAAAAACAGGTTCCAAGACTTGAAGTGAATCTTAAAATGTAGAAAGACACACAATATGTTTAAATATGAAAACAAAGGCCTAATATACATATTTAGAGGACGCAAAAAAAAATTCAATGCAAAAAAGAAAATTGTGCAGCCAGACTAGGACTTAATCCGAGAACACTTACAAAAGTCTCCCACTGATAACGGTTACATATTTGCTGCAAATATGGAATTTGTTGCAGAATAACAGAGATGAAATTAAAGTGATCCTGATAAACAAAAAGGTAGTATGTACATTGGAGATACTATAATGATCACTTATTTGGTGCAAAATAACTAAGAGTGAAACAATGTGCAGCCAGACCAAGACTTCAGCCTGGGACCCCCAAAGGGTGATTGTTCTACTGGTTAAGTTCTCTGACTTACAAGTGTTACTTATTGGCACTGCATAAGTTAGTTTCAAAAAAATGGTTGGTGATTGGAAGGTTTTATAAAGTTTTAAAGTGGTGAAAGATTAAACATTGTCAAAGAAAATCTTATTTTTGTGTAATTTTTTTCAAGAAGTAATTTTAATATACAGCATGAAAAAAATAGGAATGCATAGAAAATTTGTTTTCAAGATATATAATATACTATTTTAGTATCACATTAATAAAATACATTTTTTTTTTGAGAATAGTGGTAAATATTTGAATGAAAATATTACAAATTAAAATTATGAGAAAATATATTGTTTTACTGAACTAAAACAGATTACTACCTTTCAACAAGAGGTGTCTGTAAGACAACACGCTCGACTATTTGAATGCTTGTCAATAAAAAATATTGCAGTAAAAGGCAAAATAAGAAACTCTGTATTATCAAAATATACACATGAACAATAAACATGTGCTTCAAGTTTTAAAGCAAAATCTCAAAGAATTCAGTGAAAAAGTGAGTTTGTACAAAAAAATTAATCAAGTCAGAAAAGGGCATAATTATGTCAAAATCAAGACAGAGTTATGTACTCTTGACATTACAAACAGAGGTCATGGTCATAAACAGGTATTTAAAGTTTCAAAGCAATACCTCAAAGGTTTAAGTGAAAAAATGAGGTGGTGTGAAAACTTTAAGCAATATTCTTTAAAAAAAAAAAAAAAAAAATATCGACCCCAACAAGGCATGAATTTATGTGAGAACTATGAGGGGCATCCATGGAAAAATTGGAAAAAATGTTAAAACAAATTTTAACATTTTAAGTACAAAATATTTAAGAGTTACTGTTCATGTAACTACTTAGACATACATTCCTGTTTCTACTGGTTGGTCTGATGTTGATAAACACATGTGAATTTTCAGAGACATCCATTGAGTGAAAGTGAAGATAATAGCAATGTAAAATAAAGCTTTAAATAAAACTTTAAAACAAGAGGCCCATGATGGCCCTAAATCGCTCACCTGAGATAAATAGGTTGACCCAAGGAACATCTGTACCAATTCATTTTAAAATCTGGCCAGTAGTTTTGAAGAAGATGTTGATTAAAGTTTTCCCTATATACATATAAGGCAAATAAGCCCCGCCCCTGGCGGCCATGTTTTTTACGGATCGGAAATTTTTTAGCAACTTTGGTAGAGGCTGACCCAAGAAACATCTGTACCAATTTATTTTAAAATCTGGCCAGTAGTTTTGAAGAAGATGATTTTTAAAGTTTTCATTTTTTTTTCTTTTTGTTGCCATGGCAACCAGAGTTCTACATGGATCAAGTTTATTTTAGTAACTTTTGTGAAGGTTGACCCAAGGATCATCCCTGCCAAGTTTAATCTAAATCTGTCCAGTGGTTTCAGAGGAGATGTTGTTTAAAGGTTTCTCTATATACATATAAGGCAAATAAGCCCCGCCCCTGGCGGCCATGTTTTTTTACGGATCGGAATAATTTTACCAACTTTGGTAGAGGTTTGCCCAAGGAACATCTGTACCAATTTATTTTAAAATCTGGCCAGTAGTTTTGAAGAAGATGATTTTTAGAGGTTTTTTTTGTTGTTTTTTTTGTTGCCATGGCAACCAGAGTTCTACATGGATCAAGTTTATTTTAGCAACTTTTGTGAAGGTTGACCCAAGGATCATCCCTGCCAAGTTTAATCAAATTCTGTCCAGTGGTTTCAGAGGAGATGTTGTTTAAAGGTTTCTCTATATACATATAAGGCAAATAAGCCCCGCCCCTGGCGGCCATGTTTTTTTACGGATCGGAATAATTTTAGCAACTTTGGTAGAGGTTGACCCAAGGAACATCTGTACCAATTTATTTTAAAATCTGGCCAGTAGTTTTGAAGAAGATGATTTTTAAAGTTTTCATTTTTTTTTCTTTTTGTTGCCATGGCAACCAGAGTTCTTCATGGATCAACTTTATTTTAGCAACTTTTGTAGAGCCTTACCCAAGGAACATTCCTGCCAAGTTTCATTAAATTCTGTCCAGCAGTTTCAGAGGAGATTTCGTTTAAAGAAAATTGTTGACGACGGACGACTGACGACGGACGACGCACGACGCACGACGACGGACGCCGGACGAAGGGCGATCACAAAAGCTCACCTTGAGCACTTTGTGCTCAGGTGAGCTAAACAAGAGGCCCATGATGGCCCTAAATCGCTCACCTGAGATAAATAGGTTGACCCAAGGAACATCTGTACCAATTTATTTTAAAATCTGGCCAGTAGTTTTGAAGAAGATGATTTTTAAAGTTTTCATATTTTTTTTCTTTTTGTTGCCATGGCAACAAGAGTTCTATATGGATCAAGTTTATTTTAGGAACTTTTCCATTCCTGCCAAATTTAATCAAATTCTTTCCAGTGGTTTCAGAGGAAATGTTGATTAAAGTTTTCCCTATATACATATAAGGCAAATAAGCCCCACCCCTGCCGGCCATGTTTTTTACGGATCGGAAAATATTTAGCAACTTTGGTAGAGGTTGACCCAAGGAACAATTGTACCAATTTATTTTAAAATCTGGACAGTAGTTTTGAAGAAGATGATTTTTAAAGTTTTCATATTTTTTTTTCTTTTTGTTGCCATGGCAACCAGAGTTCTACATGGATCAAGTTTATTTTAGCAACTTTTGTGAAGGTTGACCAAAGGATCATCCCTGCCAAGTTTAATCAAATTCTGTCCAGTGGTTTCAGAGGAGATGTTGTTTAAAGGTTTCTCTATATACATATAAGGCAAATAAGCCCCGCCCCTGGCGGCCATGTTTTTTTACGGATCGGAATAATTTTAGCAACTTTGGTATGGGTTGACCCAAGGAACAATTGTACCAATTTATTTTAAAATCTGGCCAGTAGTTTTGAAGGAGATGATTTTTAAAGTTTTCAAATTATTTTTCTTTTTGTTGCCATGGCAACCAGAGTTCTTCGTGGATCAACTTTATTTTAGCAACTTTTGTAGAGCCTCACCCACGGAACATTCCTGCCAAGTTTCATTAAATTCTGTCCAGTGGTTTCAGAGGAGATGTCGTTTAAAGCAAATTGTTGACGACGGACGACTGACGACGCACGACGGACGACGCACGACGCACGACGACGGACGCCGGACGAAGGGCGATCACAAAAGCTCACCATGAGCACTTTGTGCTCAGGTGAGCTAAAAAGTTAAATCCAAAAAGTGCTATAAATTTGCAAAAAAAAAAAAAAAAATGAAAAAAAAAAATGTAAAAGTAGTTACTGTCCATGTTTCTACTAGTTGGTGTGATGATGATCAAGGCATGCATGAAGTTTGGAAGACATCCATTGAGTTAAAAGTGGAGATAAAAGCATTATTAGACAAAATTTTAATGTTTTTCTAAGTCCAAAAAGGGCTTTAGATATAAAAAAAATGGAAGAGTTGCAGTTTCTGATTCTTCTTGTTGATCTCATGATGATCAAGCCATATGTGAAGTTTGGGGGACATCCATCAAGTAAAACTGGAGAAATAGCAATTTTAAACAAAAGTTTAATATTTTTCAAAGTCCAAAAAGGGCCGTATATATGCTAAAATATTTGGAAGAGTTACTGTTCCTGTTTCTTCTGGTTGGTCTGATGATGATAAACACATGTCTGAAGTTTCATAGCCATCTTTTGAGTAAAACTGGAGATAATAGCAATGTTAAACAGAAGTTTAACATAAACTTTAAGTCCAAAAAGGGCCATAAATATGCAAAAATATTTGAAACAGTTATTGTTCCTGTTTCTACTGGTTTGTCTGATGAGGATAAACACATGTGTTAACCCTTTCCCTCATAGAGGAAACCATGAAAAGACCTATGCGAACAACATAAAACCAGATCAGCCAGCGAGTAACTCGCAGGCTGATCAGGTTTTAAGCTGTTCGCTGCTCTTCAGTGGTCTGGAAATCAGGATTTTGTAATTAAATTTGGTAAGGTTTAACTGTGGTTTTCTGTAGATCAGGCTTTATGTGGTACCTACTGAGTGCGTCAAAATGAGTCTATATGAGGGAAAGGGTTAAGTTTGAGAGACATCCACTGAGTAAAACTGGAGATAATAGCAATGTTAAACAAAAGTTTAACATTAATTCTAATTCCAAAAAGGGCCATAAATATGCAAAAATGATTGGAAGAATTACTGTTCTTGTTTCTACTGGTTGGTCTGATGATGATAATCACATGTTTGAAGTTTGCGGGACATCAGTTCACTAATAGTGCAGATAATGGCAACATTAAACAAAACCTTAACATTTCTTTTGTCTTCCTCCACCTGTAAATAGCTGGACGTCGCTATATGACTGAAATACTGTCGAAGCGACGGTAAACTCAAATAGTGAAGTCAAGTCAACATTTCTTTTGATGTTGTTGAAATTTTTTTAGAGTTCCATGTTATTGGTACATGAAACATATCATCAGCCTATCTTAAATAAGATCAAAATAATACTGTGGACATAATTTTCCAAAAAAGGCAAATACTCTGATGAGAAGAGCTCTCCTTGGAATATTTTTTGCAACATCAGACTATTTTAATAGGAACAATGTGATGCTGCAGGTATTCTCATTTAAAAAAAATTAAAAAATAAGGGCACTAACTGTGAAAGAAAAAGAGGTTCTAATAGAACACATCGTCTCCAAGTCAGTGATACATGTACCAAATATCATCAGCTAAATTTAAACATAAAGAGATTGCTCTGGGAAGGGAAGACAATTTTTTAACAAAGGACAATAACTAAGAAAAAGGGGCAATAGAGGGCAGAGTACAATACACCTAATCATAACATTTAGGCCACTTGATTTGACCCGGTTACCTTCAGCAGTAACCAATGTCAAATATTGGGTACAATAAGTGTTCAAAGTTTTTATACAGATTATAATTAATAGAAATAAGTCAAACACCTGGAGGCCTCATTTTCCAGAATTGCAATAAAGAACCATGAGATTATCATTAGGTAAAAATATTTCTGAACACTTGCTCCAGGGGAAAGATTTTGAATTTAAGTACATGTATATAAAAATTATATGAAGAGTACATACAGAAACTTGCTGCCCCCACTTAAGACATCATTTTCCAAAGGATCAAATAAGGGAGTTTTAGACCTTCTGAACTTTTAGTTAAGAGAAAACTGAGTTGAAATGTTGTGAAATGCAAGCAAGGTCATTTTTTATGAGGGTAAAATTAAAACACAACAAATCATCAAAAATAAAACAAAAAGAAAAAGAGAAAATATAGTATAACGGGTTTGTCAGTGATTGCTGTCCATCCGTTCATTGGCCGACAGGCACATGTTATATACAGACCATTTCACTCTGAAATGAGACATTCACTAAGTCATTATAAGTCCTCTCTGACTGTCACCAATTCAATCTTCATGTTGGTATAACATTCCACGCAGTGCTCAGTTGGGTAGTAAACATATGCATCAGATTTTCCACCAGTCACAGATTTGTCAGTTTTGTCACAAAGCATACCGCATATATGTATTGCCAAACCCTTGATGAAATGGTATATTGGTTGTTTGAGGTGTTGTTAACTGCTGCTGAGGTGAACAGAATGCTGAATTTTGGCTTGAAAACTGGATATAGCTGCCCCTGGCCTTTCTTAAGCGCTTATGTATTTTCAGTGTCCAATTTACAAGGTTTTCCGCAGCCCCTCCCATTTTCTATTTATTGCAAGCTGAAAAATAGTCGAAAAATGAAGATAATTAGTTGCATATTCATAATTTTAAATATACAGTGCGTGAACATCAGTAATGTAAATAAGAAAGAGATTCCAGAGATACTGCATATTACCACAATAGGGAAAATATATATTAATATATATATATATATATATATATATATATATATATATATGCGGTGTGCTACCGGCCGGGTAGCTCAGTCGGTAGAGCATTCACCCTGTAAGTGAAAGGTCCCAGGTTCAAGTCCCAGTCAGGCTGTACATATTTCTCACCATGTGACATAAGGCGCCCAACGTTGGACTGACATAAGTGGCAGGTCTGTCTAATTATACCTATACATGGTTATATTTACACATTAACTCCTAGAATTCAGGGACAAAGTCTAAAATGAAGGGGGATAATGTCACAGTACTGATTACCCACGATAGGGAAGAAAGATGTGTATGTGGCTGTGAAGCTCAGCAAGTAGAGCATTCGCCCTGTAAGAAAGAGACCTCGGGTTCCAGTCACGGTCAGGCTGCAAATCTTTCTCTCCTTACAGTGACATATAGGTGTAAATAAAAAACAAATGTATTGCAATAAAGTATTAAAATTTCATTACAGAAATTGTTTCCCATATTGTTTTTACTTATTATATACATTTTTTCCATAAATTATTTATACGCATAGGAGTCATAGCTGAACACAAAGCTGCAGATATCTGAAATGAATTTTGATAGAATGAAGAATTTATTTGAAATCCCTCACCCTCTTTCTTAGGCGTTTTTTTTTTCTGTTTCAAATTATGTTATATAAAAACTTGTACTAGTAAGCTGATATTTTCACAAATTTCACCAAATACTTTTTCATCTGCCTAGAAATACTGTAATGCCCAGGCATTACTGATTTTACTTATATTTTATTTACCTTTGGGTTGACAGTATTTATCTGTTACTGCTGATTTTTGCAGCGTTCTCTGGCAAATCACATAAATTATGACAGTTGGATTGACTTATATGTCAGCTCAACTAGCCAAATTAATGCATTACGCCAGGAATTTTCTCTACACCTCCATGTCACACAAGCACTCTTGCCTCATTGTAAACATGCCATGTAATACATTTCTTACTGTCTGTATTTAGATATCCAGTGTGATTTAAATGTCATATCCAGCTTGATTCACTTCTCAAAGTTATTGCTAAGGCTTATGCCGAGTAAATCCATTTAATATTAGGTAGAACACTGTAATTTATAAGTCTAAAACTGCTCATGCCTAGCTATTTACACGTGGGCAGCCATTTTATATTTACTATTTCCGGTTGTTGCTAGGGGCAACTGAACTGATGCTGGATTGATGGTTTCTGACTGTACTGTACTTGTAAACATTATGGCCCAGTTTATTAACCCTAGAAAGCGATCATACCAGGTATATGGGCCAAGAAGATACATTTTTATTGTGTTATAGGATATGATCTTCATGTTCTATGTATTTTTAACTCGTTTATGCACTATTGCAGCAGTGTGTGCACTCTTGCGGCATTTTGGATGCATTTGAATCGGCGCAGTATTAACGTCGCATACAAGTAGCGGTTTAAGTGCAAATGCATCATAAATGCAACATTAGTGCAACAGTTTGCTGCGTGCTACCGTGGTAGCACTGCAGTTGGTATAAATACCCTGCGTCCGTTGTGCACAGGGACTTCAGGCTTCACACTTCAGACTTTAGGTTCAGGCTCCGCATTTCGAGCTTTCGAATTTATTTAAACGCCGTTCAGGCAAGGTTACCGATAATAAACTCAGGTACTTTAATTACTTAGTGCCGTGGTTAACGATTATTCACTTTAGTTTTTTTTAATAGTAACTTTTTGTGACTTTTAAACCATACAACACATTTTTGTTTAGTATCAAAGTATACTAGATTTTAACTCTGTACTTTAACAAGTTTATGAGATAAAGTAGAACTCCGGTTTATGCTTATTATGTGTGTATGCATTATTGTGCCAAAGACTTGTTTAATGCATTGGTAAATTTAGGGCTTTCCACTTGGTGGTTTAAAGGTATTTTTGAATACTTTCAAGGATCTCTAGATGTATATCTAAGTGGAGGTAGAATTGTTAATTTATTTTTTATCACAAGGTACCTGTTAAGAATTAAATTAGTATTGTTTAACGTCTTATTTTGTTCTTTGAGTAAAAGTAGCATTAGGCGAATCCTACACAAATTCTATATACAAAATATCACCTCCCTATTAAACCTGAAGTCCACTCTCAGCATAGTACCATCTAGTGACTGCTGTGATATACACATGCTGACAGAGTCTACATGCACACGCATAAGAAAGTGCATTAACCTGTGACCTGAGGCATTAACCTGTGACCAGGCCCGTGAAACTTGTTAGCCTGCGGTAAGGACAAGACCATCCCAAGACAATCGACCATCATAGAACCTTACAACTCAACATAAGCACGCACACACACCGAAGCCCTAGCGCGTAACATTATTTTTGGTGTCAGAAGTGGGATCCTTTAATACTACAGGATCCAGTGAGACGAACCAGAGCTTATAAAGTTAACGCAATGGAGGATCATACCTATATCCCTGCGGACAATGAAGGAGAGGTCTTTTTCCGCCAGCAGGTTTCGATTGATATAGACAATCATGTTGGGGGAGTATGCAACCTTCAGGCGCCACTGAGTATTAATCATGACTCTACAATGGAGCAATCGCATGCTGGTACCACAGCTGGTAATTTGCCATCTGATACAGAGGTGTATGAGCAAGAAAGGTCTGGTAGAATTCTCGGTTGCGTGACAGATGCGTTGAAGGAGGTGGTAGCTGAACTTAAATGTCTGAAGCAAGCGCTGCCACGAACTGTGACGAGTAACCAGCCAAACCTATCACCACAGGGTCAAGGAGCAAGAGTCACGGTTAGTGCAGATCCTACTGAGGTGTGGACCCCTCTGGGTGGTGCTGACAGATACCAGGACCTAGGTGTAGGATATCGCCACCATGAGCAGCAATATGTCAGAAATGATTGGGATAAAGGTCTGATGTGTAATTACAATTACAGCTCTGCTGACCCTAGGAACATGGGGGATGCTAGAAGAAGGTGCGGATACGGTGACAACTGGAGGCATGCAGATAGGATGAGAGAAGGGGTTAAATTATCGGCATTCTCAGGCAAGGAAGACTGGCAGGTGTGGATAGCGAGGTTTGAAGCAATAGCTGAGAGGCTTGGATGGAGCCAGGAAAATAAGTTGGACCATTTACTTCCTCGCATGGAGGGTCCGGCCGCCCAATTCCTCTTTGGTCAGTTGCCCAATCAGATCCTATGCAGCTGTCCAACCGCTTCCGTGTTATTGAGACAGCTAGGTCATTTGCGGCCAAGTTTAGTCGGCGCAGCCAGAAGTCAGGCGAAACAGCAGAGGATTATGCTGCGGATTTAAAAATGCTGTACGACAAGGCCCATGGTTATCGCGACAGGCGAACTAGAGAGGAGGACTTGGTCAGGAGGTTTCTTGACGGGCTTCGTGATGAAGAGGTTCGGTTTGAGGTAGAATTCCACAAAGAGCCGGAGACAATCGACGAAGCTGTCTACCATGTGGTAAATTTTGTCCAGACCAGGAACAGTGTTGTCTCAGATCGGAGATATAGAAGTACGAGAAGGGCGACGCAGGTGCAAGAGGACCAGGATTGTGACTATGACCACAGTAATATCACAGGGATGCCCGAAGATGCTCCAAGCGAGAGTAAAGGTCTAGGAAGTAGTAGGCGGATGGCTGAATGGAACAACAGCAACCAGCAAGTTAAGAACAGTCAAGAAGAGGTACTTAACAAAATACTAGAGAGATTGGAGAAACTTGCAGAGAAGGTGAGGCAAGCTCCAGCACAGCCTAGAGTGGAGCAGGCACGCGGAGACAATGCCGTTGAATGTTTCTTCTGCCACATGAGAGGACATTATGCAAGGAATTGTCCACAGAAGCGAGTTCCTCATCAAAAAGGGTCATACCAGAACCAGGGGGGCAGTAGGGCTAATGGACTGAAGGCTATGGGGGATAGCAAGTCTTTAAACTCCACCGGACCAGCCCCAGTGGCCGGGAGACGGTCCAATTAAGTAGCAAGGGTCACACAGAGGTAGAGGTGGAAAGGAGTAGAGGAAGTGGGGAAGCAGGTTGTACGGGTAGAGGCAGAATTTGTGATGGTGTTTATGTAAAAGGGGCGATAGAGGGGGTCAGCGTAACGTTTACGGCTGACACAGGTGCAGCAAAGACAGTGCTCTCATCCAGATTGTATGAGAGGATGGACCTTTACAGAATACCAAAGTTGGTGAGGGCTGGTAATCTCCGTGGAGCTAATGGGCTGCCGATAAATGAGCTGGGGAAGGCCGAGTTCGAGGTGGAGCTTGGGCCATATAAGTTAGTGCACGAGGTGGTCGTGGCTGACATAGAGGATGAGGCTCTTTTAGGGTTTGATATTTTGAATGGAGGAGAGAAAGGACCAGCTGATATTCTGTTTAGTAAAGGGGTCATAGAGCTGGATGGGGTTGAGATTCCATGTCAGCAAGTGGGCAGGAACGAAAGGTCCAAGAGAGTAACGGTGGCTGATGATGTGACAATACCCGGAAGAGCGGAGGCTGTGGTTGATGTGTTCGTTGAACGGCATGAGGATGACGATGCGGTGGAAATGAATGAGTACTTGGTTGAGCCAAACGAAACTTTTAAGAGGAAATACAATTTGGTAATGGCGTCAACTTTAGTCGATGTCAACAATGCCCCAACATGCAAGGTAAGAGTATTAAACCCATCTTCAGAGGATGTGACTCTGAGGCAGGATGCATGTATAGGCGAGGCGGAGAAAGTAGCATCAATAGTAAGCGTTCTAGCAGAGAGAGAGTACGAAGCTGAAGAGGAAAACATGTCCAATGTCAGGAGAATTGAGACAAGGGGCAGTGCTTGGACTGGTCATGTTAGGAGGAAAGAAAGGATTTCGAGAAGCGAAGTGCCAGAGCATTTATGCAGCATGTTTGGGGAGTCGACAAGGGACAGAGATGAGTATTAGAAAAGCAGAGTGGCGGAGCTCTTGACCAGATACAGTGACACATTCTCAAAGAATGAGTGGGATCTTGGCCTGACAGATGTTGCCGAACATGCAATTGATACGGGGCAGGCGGCGCCAATTAAACAAAGACCGAGACGCGTTCCTCTGGCATTTGCTGCAGAGGAAAAAACGGCAATAGAGGACCTATTGAAGAAGGGAGTCATTCAAAAAAGCACGTCACCATGGGCAAGCCCAATTGTTTTTGTTCGTAAGAAGTCTGGGGCCGTACGTCCATGTGTTGACTATAGGAAGGTAAACGCTCTTGTTAAGCAAGACGGGTTCCCTTTACCGAGAATTCAGGACTGTTTGGATGCAGTGGCTGGCATGGCACTTTTCAGGTCGTTCGATTTAACATCAGGGTACTTTCAGATCCCCTTGAAGAAAGAGGATATCCAAAAGACTGCTTTTACTTGTAAGTATGGACTCTTTGAGATGACAAGGATGCCATTGGTTTAAGCAACAGCAGTAGCACATTCCAAAGAATGATGGAACTGGTACTGCAAGATCTCCAGTGGCAAACCTGTCTTGTTTATGTGGATGATATTGTCGTTTATGGCCGAAACTTCGAAGAGCATATGTATCGGGTTGATGAGGTCCTCTCAAGGATAAGTAAGGCTGGTCGGAAATTACGCCCAGAGAAATGCCACTTGCTCCAGCCAGAGGTTATCTTCCTAGGCCATATTGTGTCCAAGGATGGTGTACGTCCAGACCCATCAAACATAGCGAAGATTGCGGATTGGCCCAGACCAACGACAAGCAAGCAGGTTAAGCAATTTGTAGCCACCGGATCTTACTACAGGCGCTTTATCAGAGATTTCGCAAAGATTGCAAAGCCTCTACTGGAACTAACAAGGAAGGATGCAAAATTTCTCTGGACCCCTGAGTGCCAAGTGTCATTTGAGACCCTGAAGAGGAAGCTTGTGAGTACCGATGTCATGGGTTACCCATTGAATGAAGGCGGTGAATTTTACTTGGATGTGGATGCATCTGGTGCAGGGATAGGAGGAGTTTTGTCCCAAGTCCAGTCAAATAGAGAAAGAGTAATTGCCTACGCCAGTAGATCTCTCAATAAGGCTGAGCGGAATTACTGTATAACAGAGAAGGAGCTCCTGGCTGTAGTGTACTTCATACAGTATTTCAGGCAGTACTTGATGGGAAGAAATTTATAGTGCGTAGCGATCATCAAGCTCTTGTGTGGCTGTTCAGCCTTAAAGAGCCAAATGGAAAAATTGCTCGATGGATCGAAATACTAGCAGCTTACCACTTTTCGATACAATATCGGCCAGGAAAACTCCAACCGCACTGTGACGCGCTTTCAAGGTGTGAAGACCCAAGGTCATGTGATTGCAGCCATGTCGACACCAGTGAGCGGTTGAAGTGCGGTCCCTGCAAGAAGTGTCGGAGACGGGCGGAGATTATGGAGCTAGCGTGGCCACAAGAAGATCCAGATAGGGAACAAGAGGACCATGAATCTACTGCTAACGAGGATCCATCTGATGACGACCGAGTAAGAGTGGCTAGTAGCAAGGAGATCAAGCCCTGGTCAGAGGCAGTGACAGTGGAAGAAGTAGTGAAATTGCAGGAGGCCGACCCAGATATAACTCTGGTGTTCAAAGCCCTGAGGAATGCTACAAAGCCTGATAGTGTAGTGCTAGAGAGGAAGGTCCGGCAGCAAGGCATTACGTGACCCTATGGGATTATTTGGTCCTGTGCAACGGAATTGTATGCAGGAAGTTTCAGAAGCAGAATTGCACCGACCAGTATCTTCAGATGGTGGTGCCACATGCCATGAAAGAACAAATATTGAGACAGACTCATGACAATGTTTTGGCTGGTCACCTGGGTGTGAAGAAATTGAAGCACAAGGTGTTACAGAGCTATTACTGGTATCAGCTGAAGGATGATGTCAAGCTTCATGTCAAGGCCTGTGATGTCTGTGCAGCAAACACGGAGCCAAAGAAAACCCCAAGGGCTCCAATGGGACACCTACCAAGTGGCGCGCCGTGGGACACATTAGCCATCGACTACATGGGTCCGTTTCCGGTGACTGAAAATGGTAACAGGTACATTATGGTACTCACAGATCATTTCACCAAGTATGCTGATTGTCAATGAATTTGTCGCATGTTGGGGTTGTCCACTCTCTATTCACACGGATTTAGGGATGACTATTGAGGGGAGGCTTTTTAAGAATTATGCAAGACCTTAGATGTGCGAAAGACTCGAACCACTCCAAGGAATCCGAAAGCTAATGGCCAATGTGAGAGGTTCAACCGCAGTCTCATCAAGATGATTAAGGCATTCTTAATTGATCAAGATGAATGGGACCGTTACCTGGGATGTCTAACTGGCGCCTATAGGGCTTCACCAAATGAGACCACGAGGTTCACGCCCAATATGATGTGTCTTGGAAGGGAAATAAGGATGCCAGCAGACTTGGTGCACGGGTATTCTGTGGGCAAAGAGCCAGAATCAGAAGTCAAACATGTGCAAAGCATTAGACAGCATATGCGCAGAGCTCATGAGGTAGCACGTCAACATCTGAGAACGAGTGCAAAGCGGAGCAAGGACCGGTACGATACCAGGGCAGCTTTAACTACTTATGAAGTAGGAGATATGGTGTGGCTAAAGCACGAAGCAAGAAGGATGGGCATTTGTCCAAAACTTGAAAGACGATTTGATGGACCATATGTGGTGGTACAGAAGCTCTCGCCTGTGACCTTTAGGATACAGACTGATGGCTCCGGTGAGCAGAGAATGGCACACCATGATAAGTTGAAGATATATGAAGGCACATCAGAGCCAAAGTGGGCAAAGAAGGTGGCAATGAAACTTAAGCAGAAAAGAGGGTTAAGAAAGAGCAAGCAGTAGAAGGTCCTTGACGGAAAGGAAGTTCAGTGTAGTGTAGCTTCAGACCATTTTTTTGTCATAGATCAGAGATCCTTGAGAGTCCAAATAACGAATAAGGGGGTGCATTAGTAAAGGGTGGTAAGGGAACAAAACAAGGCTTTGGCGTCACTCATGCTTTTGAGAGCGAGATTCTTTATAGTCTTTTGTTCTTTGATGTGCATTGCAGGCTGTCATGGACTCCCGAAGACCCAAGAGGAGGCTGTACGCTTGCTTGCATTGCGAGAGGACGCAGAGGCTGTATGTGGCGGAGCGTTATAGAATGACGGCCCATGTGTACCGGAATCACCTCGCTTTGGACCAGGCTCCATTCTTCTGCACTCTATGCCAGTTTAGGGGAATGACCTTGGGTGCCTTAGAAAAACATGCCATTCAGCCCAGACATGTGGCATATGCCAAGGCAAGAGGTGGAGAACCAGCTCAGTTCCTTAACCAGAACTTCAACCCAAAGGTGGTTTCGGAATTGATTGGTTTTCGGCTTGCGACGGAGGAGGAGGGTAGGCGAAGGGGTGCGGTTACTGTAGAGGACATGGAGGCTGATGATTCAGGTACTGCTGGGGATGAAGGGCTTATTAGCATCCAAGTTACCCCCCAGATGCTGGCGGATTTGGTTGCGGGCAGGGCAGGGAGTCAGCCAGCTTACGTCCCAACCCCGAAGGAGGTCATCCCATATGATCCCACCATGCCAGGCTACGTCAGCGGAGAACGGCTGTCTCAATTGCTGCCACAAACCATAAGGGGGACCCTTGAGAGGCCAAGCAGCACTGCCTCTAGTTTTTGCTGTGCAGCATCTAGTGGAGAGAGCCCTGCCATCGCCCTTCCAGCCGCTCCTACACAGTCAGTGCTGTCGTCGGTGGTTACACAAACCCAGGTTTCAACCGGCGCAGGTTTGGTGGCACCTGCTGCAACTAGATTCGTATCAGAACCTGTGGCTGACTTCGACATCGCTAGGTCATTGTATCTGCCATCATTTGGGGACACCCTTATAAGTGCTGGCCTAGACTCCACGACAAGCTCCCCACTCGTTGTTGGGAAAGAATTGGGCAAAGACTCAACTCCTCAAGTTACCACTTGCCCAGAGCCCCTGAACACTCCAGCCATGGCACAGATTCCTTTGGACTTTTCGGGCACACCTGAGCCCGAAGCAGAGGATATCAGGGAGCAGCTCCTGGGAAAGGAAGACGGTGAGCGCTCCATTTTTCCGGTCCTGAATAAAAGTGATAAGGCCGTGCAAACCAAGGTGTCGCACACACGTACTGATTTGACGCCAACCGCCACCTCCAGGGCGATTACTCACCTTGATGAGACCCTGAGGGTTGTTCTTGAGAAGATCAACTCCGCTGTAGAAAGGAACAGTAGAAGAGTTGACGAGGTCAACCGGACCGTAGGGTCTTAAGCTGACTCCGTGGCACGGATTAAAAGATCCTTCGATTTGTTTGCAAGACGAAGTGCCCAGGAGAGGAGAAGTACCACTCAGGAAACTAGAGAGAAGCGGCAAAGAATGGACACCAAGGAGAACCATCCACCGAAAGTACTGTCCGTGGTGAAAGATCCTAAACAGAAGAAGAGATCCGGCAACTGAGCATCAGCGCTTCCCCACCTTGATATGGCTCTTTTGACATTTAGTGAAATTTGTTAATAACCATTTCGTCTGATGAACTTTCCAAGTGATGCTGTTTAACAGTTTTGTATTAATTTTGGACGGCTATGTACTACTTGTATTGACTTTTTACTTTTTATCCAACCATTTTGGTTAAGATTGTACTATCAGGAATGACTTAAAAAGTTATGGACACTAAATTATGATTGTTATCAGTTTTAAATTGGCATTAGACGTAAACTTAGCCTATCATTGTATGGATGCATTTTGTAAAGTGTTTTGAATGACACTGTGTTATTGAGTATTTTTACTGCTCATTTCTAGTCACTGTAATTGGTTAATATTTTCATTGTTATGATTAATTAGGCATTGTTTTCTCGTATACTGTTTAATTTATGGTTATTAAAGTTTCCAAGTTTAACATATCTGATAAAAGTGTTGTCTCTTATAGAGAGCAGGAGTGCAGCAACAGGAGTTGCTTCGTGTGAAGCCGGGGTGTTGTAATGCCCAGGCATTACTGATTTTACTTATATTTTATTTACCTTTGGGTTGACAGTATTTATCTGTTACTGCTGATTTTTGCAGCGTTCTCTGGCAAATCACATAAATTATGACAGTTGGATTGACTTATATGTCAGCTCAACTAGCCAAATTAATGCATTACGCCAGGAATTTTCTCTACACCTCCGTGTCACACAAGCACTCTTGCCTCGTTGTAAACATGTCATGTTATCCATTTCTTACTGTCTGTATTTAGATATCCAGTGTGATTTAAATGTCATATCCAGCTTGATTCACTTCTCAAAGTTATTGCTAAGGCTTATGCCGAGTAAATCCATTTAATATTAGGTAGAACACTGTAATTTATAAGCCTAAAACTGCTCATGCCTAGCTATTTACACGTGGGCAGCCATTTTATATTTACTATTTCCGGTTGTTGCTAGGGGCAACTGAACTGATGCTGGATTGATGGTTTCTGACTGTACTGTACTTGTAAACATTATGGCCCAGTTTATTAACCCTAGAAAGCGATCATACCAGGTATATGGGCCAAGAAGATACATTTTTATTGTGTTATAGGATATGATCTTCATGTTCTATGTATTTTTAACTCGTTTATGCACTATTGCAGCAGTGTGTGCACTCTTGCGGCATTTTGGATGCATTTGAATCGGCGCAGTATTAACGTCGCATACAAGTAGCGGTTTAAGTGCAAATGCATCATAAATGCAACATTAGTGCAACAGTTTGCTGCGTGCTACCGTGGTAGCACTGCAGTTGGTATAAATACCCTGCGTCCGTTGTGCACAGGGACTTCAGGCTTCACACTTCAGACTTTAGGTTCAGGCTCCGCATTTCGAGCTTTCGAATTTATTTAAACGCCGTTCAGGCAAGGTTACCGATAATAAACTCAGGTACTTTAATTACTTAGTGCCGTGGTTAACGATTATTCACTTTAGTTTTTTTTAATAGTAACTTTTTGTGACTTTTAAACCATACAACACATTTTTGTTTAGTATCAAAGTATACTAGATTTTAACTCTGTACTTTAACAAGTTTATGAGATAAAGTAGAACTCCGGTTTATGCTTATTATGTGTGTATGCATTATTGTGCCAAAGACTTGTTTAATGCATTGGTAAATTTAGGGCTTTCCACTTGGTGGTTTAAAGGTATTTTTGAATACTTTCAAGGATCTCTAGATGTATATCTGAGTGGAGGTAGAATTGTTAATTTATTGGAGTCATTTTATCACATTGTGTATTGTTAAGTAGACACAGGATATACCTGTGAAGAATTAAATCTAGTATTGTTTAACGTCTTATTTTGTTCTTTGAGTAAAAGTAGCATTAGGCGAATCCTACACAAATTCTATATACAAAATATCACCTCCCTATTAAACCTGAAGTCCACTCTCAGCATAGTACCATCTAGTGACTGCTGTGATATCCACATGCTGACAGAGTCTACATGCACACGCATAAGAAAGTGCATTAACCTGTGACCTGAGGCATTAACCTGTGACCAGGCCCGTGAAACTTGATAGCCTGCGGCAAGGACAAGACCATCCCAAAACAATCGACCATCATAGAACCTTACAACTCAACATAAGCACGCACACACACCGAAGCCCGAGCGCGTAACAATACTGTAGCCATCAAAATGTGAAATCTAAAGCATCATAAAAATAATCGCTAACAATTACAGCAATGTAAAAGTCCGAACCTTTCCGAAATGTACTTTCATTTCTGGGATCTAATCAATAACATGAAAAAGGATATTTATATAATATTTCATAAACATCTATCTAATGTAGCTTCGTAGTTAGAATGTATATCAACTTACCGTGTATTGACTTTCAATGCAGTTGTAAATTTCAATTTTGTTCATCAAAATGTATGTCGGGCTTCAATTCGCTCTGCTCCGATTCAGAATATGCAAAATCTCGATTCTTATAATGGTTTTTGCACTACTCCCATTTCAAAACGATATTTATCAAATTGACATGAATTTCTAAATTTCAGATAGAGTGTGTTATTATGTTGAAATGGACATTTTGATGATGTTAATAAAGATAATCTCTAATCATGTTAAAAATAGAATGGGATACGTAAGGATCAAGTCCGCATTGCTACATATTTTGCCTTCATTTTCAGCATTGAATACAATTCATTCCTGCATTTTTTTTTTTGCGTATTATCCCTTTATTTTTTATTTCAATCATGCTCCCTCAATTCTAGGCAAAAAATTCATGTTTTATTACGAAAATATACCGAAACTGCAACCGAAAGGATTTATACCTCCAAATCCGGTTCCACTGACAACCTACGAACCAAATACAGTATGCCCGGCGGTGATCCGCCGTGCAATTAACATCACCTATACAGAGTGTGGTGGACAGAGCTAAATCTGAGGTAGAGCATATAAATAAACAAAACACTGCAAAACCTGTCATAAGTGACAGTAGCGTTGGCCAGAGAAAGGTGAAATTGAAACGTCTCTACACGAAAAAAGCTAACGGAAAAATAAAAACTGCAACAAGTCTTTCAGCTGTAAAGAACTACACAGGACCAGTAAAGAAAACTATTACCTCATCAAGAAAGACACCTAAAAAGACAGACCGATTTAAACAATTTGACGACGTATTTGAATAATTCAAACATTGAGTTATGTTTTCCTGTAATATGTGCAACAAAACATTTGCAAGAAAGTATAACCTTATTAGGCATAAACAGATGAAACATCAGCAGGAAACAGACGATGTGGATTTTGACTCAGACACGATGAATGGAGAGGAAGAAAATGATCCAATGGATCGTCTTGTAGAAGAAGTATTTGAACAGTATCAAGACAGGTACGAAGAGGAAGTCAACGGTTTGATGAATCAACAAAATATTACCGAAGAAGAGGCGCGTGATCGGACATTTTACTCCATGAAAAATACTTATCGTAAAGCGCTAACTGATGTATTCACGGAAAATGTGCTTTGGATCAATGCTCTCAAAGATTCTCCAGTTTTTCAATCGATCAAAAAGACGGCTAATAGTGTTATACAAACTGAGGACTTTGACACAGAAGAAGCGTGGAAATATGCCGTCATAAAAGAAAATTTCTTTTTTAAGCTGTTATTGAGGGTTAAAACCCCCCAGAACTATCGCAAGAGTAACGTTTCAAAACTGTTGAACAGTATGTCATGTAATGTTATTGTACCAATAAATTAAAAAAAAAAAAAAATGAGTCCTGCGTTTTAGTTATATTATACACAGAAATGTCCCAATTCTATAAAAACAGTTGACCTTGGTAACTGTCATCCAGCCTTTCCGCAAAAATATGAAGAAGTAAGAATTACTCATTTTTACTCATAAATTACTCATTTTTACTCATAAATTACTCATTTTACTCACAACACAATTGTGACTTGGTACAATAAACAACACAAAGAAACATCACTTCATGCAGGCATTTGCTTGTTTTGTCTTTTTAGAATGTTTGAAAAACAAATGGCACCACTTTAAACGATTTACAATAATGTTTTCTATACAACACATACAAGAAGTTTTTTTTATTACTCAGTTGTTATTCATTTTTACTCACTAGAATGAGTATTTACTCATTTTTACTCATAAATTACTCATTTTTACTCATAAATTACTCATTTTACTCACAACACAATTGTGACTTGGTACAATAAACAACACAAAGAAACATCACTTCATGCAGGTATTTGCTTGTTTTGTCTTTTTAGAATGCCTGAAAAACAAATGGCACCACTTTAAACGATTTACAATAATGTTTTCTATACAACACATAAAAGAAGTTTTTTTTATTACTCAGTTGTTATAAATTTTTTTAAATTACTCATTTTACTCATAAATTACTCATTTTACTCACAAAATGAGTATTTTTCAAAATTGTCTGAAGAAGGTCATGCTTATTTTATCTAAACTATAATGCCAAAACAAACTTGTTGGTAGTATTCATCAAGAAAGTTCAGATTTTGGATATGCAGTCATTAATTATTTAAAACTTTATTTAATCATATTTAGCTGTTAGCATATGTACATGCTCAGAACTTCTACCGCTCCATTCTTGTACATCCACTCTACAGACACAAATAAGTGCATATTGTATCATTTATAAGTCAATTACAAACAACAATGATAAACTACAATATAAGAAAGTCAAGAGAATATTTCAAGGCTTTTGTTTATACATGTAAATACAAGAGATCTGTAACCGATGAATGTGAGTTTACCGGCGTTGTGGTCAATAGATAGACTATGTCAGTTTGACCCTCATCTTAAATAGTATGCCTTGCTATGGGTATACGAAGATAGAGACTTCACGTCTATAAATTGATTATCAACGAATAAACAAGTACAAAGACACTCTGCACTACAAGCGACACCCTCGTTTGTTGATATAAAGATTAAAGAATGTCTGACCGTCTACGTTGGGTTATTTCAGATGCAAATAAGTCAACCGTTTCAAGGCAATTGTTGTTAATTAAAGGCCTTATAATGCTTAATATATTGAAAACATTTTGAGGATTTACAGAGATCATCATAACTTAGTAATATCCAAGCCCAATTTAATTTTAAAAAAAAAAACCTTTTAAAAAATACTTTGTTTATATAGTGTATAAAGAGTAAGTTATTATAAAAGTTTATGTAACACACCTATAAGTTTAAAATACCTGGTAATGTGTAATGTTTTAATCACTCATACAGTTTCAAAGTATACATAAATATACTACAGTATGCTGATTGGCTAAGAGGGTTTTATGTAAACAGTAACTGCTCATATACACATCTATAAGTTTAAAATACCTGACAATGCGTAATGTTTTAATCACTCATACAGTTACAAAGTATACATAATTAAAAATCAGCTCAGTCAAACCCCTTCCTAACACAAATGATAGATTTTTTTCCCTCCAAAATTATTAAAGTACAAATAACAAATCAGTTACCACCTGTAACATCCTTTACACGTGTCTACACTTGTTAATACGCGTAACTGACCAATAATGTTTGACCAGGCCACCTTGAGAAGGTTGAGTAAACTTATAATGCTTGGGTCAACAAAGAGATGACCCTCGGATGGGTTTTAACTCGAGAGATACTGTCTTTGAAACGTGATATTAATAACCATATACTCAGTTCATAAGCGGAAATTAAATCCTACGTCTTAAATCATACAGTTGGGTGTGATACCACCGTAATTCATTTTAACTAACATTCTAATTTTAAGATAGAGAAACAGAATGAATGGAGAATAGAGAGATGGAGAGAGAGAAGAAAAACGGAATGAGAGACAGAGACAGTAAATAGAGAGAAACAGAATGAATGGAGAATAGAGAGAGAGAGAGAAGAAAAACAGAATGAGAGACAGAGACAGTAAATAGAGAGAAAAAGAATGAATGGAGAATAGAGAGAGAGAGAGGCAGATACAGTAAATAGAGAGAAACAGATGAATGGAGAAGAGAAACAGAATGAGAGACAGAGACAGTAAATAGAATCATAAGCATTTGTTTTAGATTGTGGTGAAATCTGTTAACAATTTGTAAGGAGAGCATATTGTTTAAAATCTTACTCTTATAATAAATGATAAGTTCTATACTATGATGGAGAGAAAAAGAGAAAACCTGTAAATATTGCTTTAGAACAACCTCGCTCTGAACGCTGTGTCACGACCTCTTAGTAAAGCTGTCCGGGTGGGGTGACCTTTTATCGCTTTGAGAGTCAGATCAACCCCGCTCTGAACGCTGTGTCATGATCTCTTATGTAATAGCTATCCGGGAGGGGTGACCTCTTTATCGCTTGGAGAGTCAGCTCTGACAGGTTGAGCCGCTTCACATCCCTAAACAAACAAGCTCAAAAGGGGGTTTGTTATTCTAGCCAGCTGGCCGCTCACAAAACAGGTGGATGATGAAAAATTGGTTACTGGTCAAGTGTGTTTAAACAGTGCTGAACACTCTCCCGCACTGAATTTCACCTCTTGATCCATTTAGTGTTTGAAATTATATTTTGTCCAATGAGATCATTCCATTTTTCAAATTTTTATCTCCATTTAATTCATTTCATCGGCATAATCTTGTCACTAAACACTATTCCGTTAAATCAGCTGATCAGTTTCAACCAGATTCAAGCACCTTCAGTGCGCATGTGCGGCAAGGTGTGTCGAGAGGCGGAGCTTCATGTGTTTACCAATATCATGCATGTGTAACGTGTTACAGGGATTTTTTGATGGGGACGCATGGAAATCGATATAAAAACAAGTTTTAGCCTACCAAAATTTCCTTCCAGGGCATATCTAAATGATGAAGTATGAAGTGAAAGCCGTTTTTCAGCATTTGCATATGGAAGAGATAACCTTAGAGTACGAAAAGGACCAACTGTAGGTGGTTGAACATTTCTCTCCAAGTCAAAACTTTCTTATGTTTTTTTTCTTTAAGTCATGGTAGCACAGGAAATGAAGCAAGAAATTCAAGGACTTTAATAGGGCTAAGTTCAATTTAGGCTGATATCGTGTTTTCTTAATCGGGACAACACGAAGCCGTAATTTAAACCTGCACGCACCTGCTAGACTGACTAAAAATGGTCGATAAAATGGCGTATAAATGGCGCACATCACGTGATATCACGTAATGGCCGTAAAATTGGCGGATAAATGGTGGTTTCTGCTATCACGTCACTTCCGATTGGATCCCGTCTCATCGTTGGTATCATGAGGCAAATCAGATACTAAGCGGGATAACATCTCCGCAGGAAGCGAATCTGAAACTGTCAAGTTGAAATGTATGACTATAGATGTTCCTTCCCATGGGAAGGAACAAAAAGCACAACATCCATAGTGAACCAGCAATCAGATTTATCCAAAATAACAAAAGAACTCTACCCTTCCACTTAGTTAAGTTTGGACATATTTTATTGCCGTATATAATGATGATACAGCATTGAAGATTTTAGAAAATAAGCAAAAGGGTCTGACCAAAAGTTCAAACAACATTAGTATCGGCCATTTCCTTTTAATTACTTGTATAATTTCAATGTCTACATATGCTTATATGCTTGCAAAATAAAACTAATTACTAGACAAAGCAATTAAGTAAATATCTGATTCAATTTTTGAAAATAACACTACAAGTGTTATAAATGAAAAAAAAAAAACACTGAAACATTTAACGAGGATGTGTAAAAAAAAATTCAAACAAAAATATAAATAAACAACGAGAAGAGAAGAAAAGAAGGCTAACAAACAAAGGTTACTAAAACGGAAAAAAATAATAATGTCCAATTGCAAAACACAAAATAACATGTATATAGGTGCAGATATATGAACCTTTCTAAACAGTATGATAATATACATATATATATCTTTCACCACTTTTTTGCCGAAATCAAAGTCGGGGTCCGGTTCAATGCTCATTTTTTTTAGCCTCCCCGAGCGTAGTTCTACACAGCTAGAGCAACGCATTGACCTTTGATATATCACGCCGGGAGCAGGTGGATAGGGCGGAGTTTCAAAAATCAATACACAGCAAGAGCGACGCATTGACCTTTGACATAACATGTTACATGTCACGTGATGTAATTCACACCGGGAAAGGGCGGAGTCACAAAAATCAATACTATATTTGGAATGTGAGACTGCGTTAAGTTGCAAAACATAATTTCAAACACTAAGTAGGTTAGTGTTATTTAGTAAGCATTAATTCCATTAAATCGGTCGCGCGGCTGCGCCGCGCCAGACCGATTTAATTTCATTAATGCTTACTAAAAAACACTAACCTTTACAAAATGGTCATGCGCACAAATATCTTAGATTCGTAAAACCTTGGCATTGGCCCAATAATGTTAACCTTCAATCATGATCACAATTCAACCTTAACCTTGAATCATGAGCATGCGCAGTCGGTGACCTAGATCATTGACCATGATGACGTAGGCTTGACCTACTTACCCAGATCTGGGACTGGAACCTCTGGAACCTCCGTTAAAGCCCCTATTTTGCTACTACTCGCCAAGCAAGGAAGCTATACCAGAACCATTTTTTTACGACTTTGGTATAGAGGATTTATAGAATATGCAATTTTATTTCTTCCGGTGAATTTTCGAAAAGTGATTATAATCTCAAGAGAGGAGTAGTCACGACTGAGAATACAATTGTCGAAGTTCGCGTGACAAAATAAAATACATGCATTGCATCTTCACACACACACACACACACACACACACACACACACACACACACACACACAACAACAACAACAAAAAAGCGAACACAGTATCTCTTTTATTTCATGTAGTTAAGAATGACTTTATATTTTTTATAATTTCACTGTGAAATTACCAAAATATAATATTTCATTTGTATCGCAATCATAAAATAAATATAGGTTACTTTGAAAGAAAGACAACTCTGATTGAAAAGATAATTACTGATTCTATGATACGAAAAGGCTGCATTGCCCAATGATGGATACATCTGTCTTTATGTACGTGTCGTTGTTTGTTTGTGGTATACTTGGCTTGTCGTTTTTTGGGCTGCAACATGGTGCATTCGAGGGAGTTGGATCACCAAATAGTGACGACTGTCCTTGTGAGGATGCGTCCCTCTGTAAACCAATAGCTGTCGATGGCCAGAAGGAGGTATTTGATGTTTATGGATTACTATTAGTCATTTTACAATCTGTCTTGAGTCAGCCTAAGGCCAGAGGTGTTTCTGAATACAGAAAATTGCATTTATTCTCACAACACAATCATTTGTAATGCTTGTATTTGAAAAAAAAAATATACCAAATATTTCCTGTAATGTGATGTACATTATTGTAATAATCAATATGTTTTACCATTGTCCTGATTGTTCAGAAAAAAAAAATGATGACTAGAAATACCTTCAGTAAATATTAACAGTAAAATCTGTATTTTTCGGTGGGTACTAGTCTCAACACCCGCGATGAGAGTTCAATGGCTGGACTTCGCGTCGTCTGTGACATGAATCCACTAATAAATGTACTCACGAATTTCTCTTCATAATATAATCAACAAAATTTATTGTCAACGAAAAATAATGATTTTACAGTGTTTGCTGGCTGGACTTAACTTGATTTACATGGCAGTTACATTCAATTATCTATTATAAACGTAGTTACTGGCGTTCATATTAAAATTTTAAATATAAACAACCCATTTGACACCGCGTGTAATGTTTTTGATGCAGACGGCCGAACACACTAACTCAACCAGTCCTCAGTCGTATCTTGCCTGATATGATAACTATATAAATAAAACCAAGCGCGATAAAGTGTGTTATCATTTGAGTAAACGTTGAGGCACTGTGACTTATACACAATATAATTGACCCCCGCTCCCAACCACCACACATTCTAATAGCATTCAAAAAGTAAAATGGGGACCCATTTTCTTTTGTCCCCACACATGTTTTAATTCTGATTCTCTATAAGTATGCTAAGTTTAACCCTTTCCTTCATATACTAGTAGACTCATTTTGACGCACTCAATAGGTACCGCATAAAGCTGATCTGCAGAAAACCACAGTTAAACCTTACAAAATTTAATTACAAAATCCTCATTTCCAGACCACTGAGGAGCAGCGAACAGCATAAAACCTGATCAGCCTGCGAGTTACTCGCAGGCTGATCTGGTTTTATGCTGTTCGCATAGGTCTTTTCATGGTTTCCTCTATGAGGGAAGGGGTTAAGAACATTCTCTGCGCTACTTTTAATTTTCCTTCTTCGTGCGAAAAGAATGTATTTATTGGTAGTTGTAAGTCAATAAGTCGTACCTAAAGGGGTTTCTCACGATTTTTGCGGGTTCGCAGAGCGAAACTACGTGTGTAAAAGTACCTCTATCAACATAACATCGAATACTAAACGTTATGAATCATTGCTTTTTACAACAAGCGTTATTAGAGTTTATATGGTAGAAAAAATGTAAATATCTTTTCCGCCGGGTAACTTTCACCAGTTTTAATGACGTATATAAAACATACGTAACGAACATGATAGTGAATAGTGTTGAAATGATTCTACATTGATTTGGAGTCTCATTTGTGTACAACATTGCACGTGATTAGAGTTTTACTAGAGAAAATTCTCGTGTTTTCATAGTTGCGAACCCGTGTCCGAATGAAATTTTCTTTATATTTTTACGGCTAAATCACTATTGTGTGGATTTAGGTCACCCTAATAATTTTTTTAGTTAAAGTAGTTTGATAATAAACTTACAATTATTTTAACGCATACATGTTGTTAATATATTACTTTGAAAAATTGCTCTGTTAGAGTTCGACCTCTTGTATTATAGTATATAGGGACATAAAAAATCGTGAGAAACCCCTTTGGTCGTACCGTCACTACTGTGTCAAAATTAAGACACTTTGAATATATTTCCCTGCGTGGACAAAGGTTTTGATGTTTGGATAGATAATCGTGAACAAACTTGGGGGTCATTGTATATGACATGGGCAATATTACCATAGAGGATGAGAGCCCGTCATGTTACGTGGAGATCACGTGTCCAAATGACTGACTTAATCTCAGATCTATTTCAGATATTTGTGTTTTCACTGAACCCCCAAAACAAGGACTGGAGATTCTATAATTGGGACAAGGTCACAACTGTAGTCATGGTCGGCTATCTTGACCCTGACCTTGTCTGTCTCGCGCACAAGTACGGAGCAAGGGCAATAACAATCGGTAAGACTGTAGGGCATTCGGGCCACTTCCACAAACTGCCAGGTTTGGCGGGGGTTGCGGGTGGAGACACGATTGGCTACAAATACAACGTTGAATGTAAAGTACAGGCCAAAGACCCACGGCTAATTATGAAGTATTGCTATCGTCTACATGGTATTTTTTATCCTACTCTAGCAGTGATGAAAATGCTATTGGAGGAATTGAATATTGGATATACTGTTTTGACACATCTGTCTTTCATTATATTTTTGATGAAATTAATTGTACCCCCAATTTTATTATTTCCTCTCTCTCTCTCTCTCTCTCTCTCTCTCTCTCTCTATATATATATATATATATATATATATGAACGACAACTTGAGAAATATCTATTTACCTAATAAATCACAATTAGTTAAATTACATCAGAACCAGAAATCCTTGTTTCATTAATTATCGGACATTTTTCATTTTGCATTTTAATCTTTAGGCTTAAATTCACATATAATTATAGGTTGAATAAAAACCTGAACTATTATCAGAATTGAAGCGGTGTTTTGTGTATTTATGGCGCATTTGTGTGTTGCTTTGTATTCGGATAAGCATATTTCGGACAGCATTATATTTTTTCGATGGAAACAGTGTTTACGTGATCATCTAGTTAAAAGTGGACGTTAATTCATTATCCGTGGATATAAAAGGGTTTGTGTTAATGAATACTGAAATGTCTTGAGTTATGAAATGTCTGCGGCGACCATTTTGTAAACAAGAACGCTGTTCTAGTTGTTTGTTTACACTAACTATTGCAACGTTACCACGCATGCGCAGAATGTCATGCGGATTCAAAACTCTTCTTTAGCGATTGCAAAACAAATACGCCCATTGTAACAGGAAACATTATTTCCTGACAATAGTTCGTACGTCTGTAGAACAGCGCGGATGGACACTAACATATATTTCTATTTACCTTTACATCCCTTCTCCCCTAAAATGGCTCCTCTTTATGTTTTTGTAAATGCTTTTCTTGTACACTATTCCCTTATCATTCGGATCATCTCGGCCATTACTTTCCGAACTTGTCGGAAATTGGTCTAGCAGTCACAAATGTGGAACTTTGAACATTGACAGGGAGTGTTGGAAGCGAGGTTCTGCCAGATGCTAGTGCTAGAAAACAGTGGATCCAGACACAACTTGCCCACGTCAAGAAATACCATTTAGACGGAATTAACTTCGACTATGAGAGTGCCATGCTGCCGAATGAGACGGACCTTCGAGATGGCTATACTCATCTTGTAGCAGAAACTTCACAGGCATTTAAAGCGTACAATCCACATTTAATGGTAAATTAATAATGAATGATGAACTTGTTAAGGTTTGCTATTGTTACAGCCATAAACTAACGTAGAAGGGAATAAAAAAAATTAATCCTGCAATTTTGGATAATCGATCTTTTCTCGGCAAAATTCTGAAAATGTCATGTTGCAAAAGAAGAATGCTTTGAAACGATGAAGATCACCTTGAAATTTTATTGTTTTTAAATGATTGACTGATAAAGCTTCTATCAGGTATCTGTAGACGTTGCCTGGTCCCCGGACAACATAGATCTCCGTTACTATGACTACAAAGGTTTAGCCGCAGCTTCGGACCTTCTGTTCATCATGGCATACGATGAGCAGAGCCAAATTCTTGGAGACTGCGTGGCAAAGTCCAACAGCGACTATCAGAAAACTCTTTCAGGTTAAGCCATTGTCCATTACCTTCTAAAATAAATATTGATGTACAACTGACCTCGTATAACATTTGATTTAAGAGCAATGTATAACAATTACATTGCCAATACCTATTTAATGTATTACAAACATTGCAAATACTTATTCAATGTATTACTAACATTGCTTATACTTATTTAATGTATTACTAACATTGCTTATACTTATTTAATGTATTACTAACATTGCTTATACTTATTTAATGTATTACTAACATTGCTTATACTTATTTAATGTATTACTAACATTGCTTATACTTATTTAATGTATTACTAACATTCCTTATACGTATTTAATGTATTATTAATTTTGCTTATACTTATTTAATATATTACTAACATTGCTTATACTTATTTCATGTATTACTAACATTGCTTATACTTATTTAATGTATCACTAACATTGCTTATATTTATTTAATGTATTACTAACATTGCTTATACTTATTTTATGTATTACTAACTTTGCTTATACTTATTTAATGCATTACTAACTTTGCTTATACTTATTTAATGTATTACTAACATTGCTTATACTTATTTTATGTATTACTAACTTTGTTTATACTTATTTAATGCATTACTAACTTTGCTTATACTTATTTAATGTATTACTAACATTGCTTATACTTATTTTATGTATTACTAACTTTGTTTATACTTATTTAATGTATTACTAACTTTGCTTATACTTATTTTATGCATTACTAACTTTGCTTATACTTATTTAATGTATTATTAACTTTGCTTATACTTATTTAATGTATTACTATCATTGCTTATACTTATTTTATGTATTTCTAACTTTGCTTATACTTATTTAATGTATTATTAACTTTGCTTATACTTATTTAATGTATTACTAACGTTGCTTATACTTATTTTATGTATTACTAACTTTGCTTATACTTATTTAATGTATTACTAACATTGCTTATACTTATTTTATGCATTACTAACTTTGCTTATACTTATTTTATGCATTACTAACTTTGCTTATACTTATTTAATGTATTATTAACATTGCTTATACTTATTTAATATATTACTAACTTTGCTTATACTTATTTAATGTATTACTAACTTTGCTTATACTTATTTTATGCATTACTAACTTTGCTTATACTTATTTAATGTATTATTAACATTGCTTATACTTATTTAATGTATTACTAACTTTGCTTATACTTATTTAATGTATCACTAACTTTGCTTATACTTATTAAATGTATTACTAACATTGCTTATACTTATTTAAGGTATCACAAATATCGCTAATACTTATAAAATTTGATACATACACTTACATTGCTGTTTTAATTGTTAATACTTATTATTGTATCACTTACATTGTTTTCTTCTAAATCAGTTTATCTCTTACTTTACTATTTTTTTACCAGTGAATAAGTTTTTTCCTACAAGTCCACGTAAAGTAAAACGTATGATTTTCCGGTTAGATTATAAATGCTGCTATTTTATTTATTTGCTTATGTTTCACAAAACATTGAAATAATTAAGATTTTACAAATCATTTTATTTGACGTTCATAACCAGAGATTGTGTTCTTTCTTGCAGGTTTACGGGGATGGGTGGAGACTGGCATTTCCACTGACCGCATGGTTTTAGGGGTACCCTGGTACGGTTATTATTACCCATGTGTCGCCTTGTCTCAGGTATTCTCTCTCTCTTGGCATATCTGTTCTCTTTCCCATATAGCATCTTATTTCTTTTTACACTCGCCCTCCTGTCTTTCCTTTCATAGCATGTCTTTAAATTAACCTACATGTCAATATGTTTTTTTTTATTGTTGAATTTGTTTGTGTTTTCATGTTTGATGTACCAAAATATTGCAAGAAACACATTGCACCATATTTAATACAGAAAAGTGAAGAAACGAAAGTAGAAAAATTAAACTGAATAATGAAAATGCAGTATTGATGTATAAGTTAACATATAAATTTATATCTAATGACAATACAAACTACAGCACGTGGGCCCATATGTACTTTTATATAGCATGTTTGTCTTATGAAAACACTATTCCCTGTAGCATCAAAGAAGCATTTCTTAAATGTTCCGCCTGCATCAAATTTTAGAATTTATAAATTTGACCAGTGCCGTTTGAAATAACCTCTAAGAAAATATCAGGTTAAGTAAATCCCTAAAAAAACTCGCGGGCTAAGATATTCCCTCCTTTCGTAATGTAGGAGTTGTCGTCTGAAGGGCTATCAGCTCAACAATGGTGAAAATAACATACTATTGTTCGTAGGTGTGAAATACGATAACAAACTGTTGTTCGTAGGTGTGAAATACGATAACAGACTATTGTTCGTAGGTGTGAAATACGATAACAGACTATTGTGGGTCAACTACGTTATTTCGTCCTACATGAATCAGTTCTGACATTACGGAAAGAGGGAGGGAATATACTCCAAAAGAACACATACTCAATTATTATTTTATTGAACATGAGAGAGAGAGAGAGAGAGAGCATTTTATAAAGATATTCTAACGCGAGATATCGTCAAATTAAAAATATTCACTGTTTTAGGACAACGTATGTTCAATCCAAAAAGTTCCATTTCGAGGTGATGCGGCAGGCAAGGAGATCAACTACAACGTCATTTTACAGATGCTTAAAAAATCCACTTCCGGTAAACTGTACGACAAGGAAGGACAATCACCATACTTTAACTACAAGGTGTGCAACTTGAAATGTTTATCATCTTCTCTTTATTCTATATGCCACCACTCGATAGTACCAAGTCTTTCAGTATATAATATTTTCCCCAAGAAAATGTAACTTATGTGCAAGTCTAACATACTCTACACACGCCATAGCCCGTGCGTTGTCGTTCGCTAAATGTGCGTCAGCATTCTTTACTCATTTGTCGAGCGCGCTGCGCCAACGCCGAGCATTCGCTGCCATTCACTTTTTTGTTTTGGTCCTTCGATTTGTTTGCATGCACACAATTGTGCGCCGAGCTCGACGCATAAGTATACTCGTGAAAAGGACATCAGACTCGCGTTGAGCGATCAGGTCCAATATCAGTGGCACGCGGAGCACATGCTGGATATTCGTTGTATATACGTCGGCTCTGGTCTAGAGAACACCGATTTCAGCTCTTGGTGCACCTAGCGTACTGTTAGCGTGTATGCAGGATGCAGTCAATGGACACTTTTATGGGCCCCGCCCCCTACCTCTTCGTCACATCTCCTTGGTCCCTCACGAATGAGGTTCCTGCTGATCGTGTCTAAAAGAAATATTTCAGAGGATGGATGGCACGACCAGGCTGTGATTACAATACAAAAACGCGATTCTAAAACATCAGCAGAAGCTTATAGAATTAGCCGTTTGCTGGCTGTGTGTTAAAGTGCGTGGTGCATTCCTTCCACGTTGCAATCGTGTGACAATTATGTTGCTACAAAATGGAATTTGGAATTCAAATAATGGAATCGGCCTTGCTTTTTCGTGGCCCAAGCACTGAAAGGGATGATGTTGTGCAATACTAATTAGCTAAACAAGAGGGTTATGATGGCCCTGGATCGCTCACCTGGTATCATTAGGCTATGTAAAATCAAAAGACACCTGGGGCAGGGCCAATTTTGACCCAAGGGTCAAGATTTGAACAAACTTGGTAAAGGTCTATTAGCCCATGTTACACACCAAATATCTAAACTCCAGGCCTTGTGGTTTCTGAGAAGAAGAATTTTCAAGTTTTTCCTATATTAGCCATTGCTGAATCAAGTGACCCCTGGGGCGGGGCCAATTTTGACCCCAGGGTAATGATTTGAACAAACTTGGTATAGAACCACTAGGGAATGCTACAGACCAAATATCTAAACGCCAGGCCGTGTAGTTTCTGAGAAGAAGATTTTTCAAGTTTGTTTCCTATATTAGCCTATGTAAAATCAGGTGACCCCTATGGCGGGGCCAAAATTAACTCCAAGGCCATAATTTGAACAAACTTGGTAGTAATCTACTAGACAATGCTACACACCAAATATCTAAACTCCAGGCCTTGTGGTTTCTGAGAAGAAGATTTTTCAAGTTTTTCCTATATTAGTCTTTGTTAAATCAAGTGACCCCTGGGGCGGGGCCAATTTTGACCCCATGGTCATGATTTGAACAAACTTGGTAGAGATCCACTAGACAATGCTACACACCAAATATCTAAGCTCTACGCCTTTTTAAGATTTCACTTTTAAAATCTATTTTTAACTCCTGTGACCTAATTATGCAACAGACTGGAACCATTTGAACAATTTTTATAGGGGATCACCTTAGGAGCATCCTTGCAAAGTTTAATCACTTTCTCATCAGTAGTTTCAGAGAAGAAAATTATTAAGTAAATTGTTGACAACTGACGACTTACGACTCACGACGACGGACGCCGGACAAGGGCTGGTCCCAAAAGCTCACCTTGGCACTTTGTGAGAGGTGAGCTAAAAAACATAACAATAAAAAACTGAAGAATTTAACAGAGAAAAACTGTTAAAATGTGATATTGTTCTAAATGAAAATCTATATTATATATGGACCCAACAAAAATGGCCCGAAGATTTGTTATACCATTGAACATACACTTCTGAATCGTGATAGAATAACGTATATATAACGTATATAATTGGATTTTAGAACAAATTTACATTGTGAACTTAATCAAAAGGAAGAGTCATTCATATAGGAAATGTTGAAATGAAATAAATTAATTAATGAAATCTTGTAGATATCTAACACAGCATCCATATAGAAAGCAATTCACGTGGCATTCTAGTCGGACGACATTTATATATTTACATTTAGACTGGTTTTCTTATATTTGACAACTTCTTAGATTTAATAAAAGAAAGTAATACAAAACTAGGATATAAGACAACGATTTTTATAAAACACGAACTAATGCGAGATGAGAAAATACCATGGAATTTTAAATATAATAATTCGTTCATCATAAATAGACAAATTCAAAATTTACTTTTACAAAAACCAATCGCGCGAAACCTTGTGATCGCAACTCCAGTAGGATTTCGCTCAAACATATCACCAATCCTTGCTTTTAATTGTGCATTTAGGCTGGATTTTGTGCTGGATTTTCAAGAATCACTACCCTGAGGATCATGTAAACACAATTCCTTTGGTTCAATCTTACCCATAACACATTTGTACCTACCTTTATATGTACATATAGTCGTGTATTCAGGCTTGATTTTGTACTAACATTAACCTTTCAAAAGTTATGACCCCTTGTAACGTTGTCTTATATTTAGAGTTATGTACGCAGAACCTTGTGAGCACAACACCTCTTGCTTTACAGGAGGGATTTGGTCCATGTGTGACTTTGCATGAAGGCAGCATTTAATGCTTAAATATTTGTTTCTGTAGTTATGGCCATTCATCACGGATTATGTGACAGCAACTCCTCTTTTCTACAGTATTTGTTTCAGACTTACCCAGTATACATGTGCTTGTTCATTATGATATGTTCCAAAATGTTTTACCGAGGTTTTGATTTTTTTACACACTTTTTTGATGATTGTAATTCCAGTATGGTGAGTGACAACAATATTGTACCACAGTGACAACAATATTGTACAATACACCATACAAGTCTTCTACAAATTGCACTGGACACCATATTTTCACGCGTTGTGGTTTACTTGTTCATTTGATTTTGCGTACGCGAGTCATACGTCGCTAGCCATTAAGGAATGTATTTTACGAAATGTTAATATTCTTATTAAAAACAAAACAGTGAGAAGACCGCTGTTAATGCCATATCGGCTGTTTTATTTTAGCTAATGTTTAGTTAATTTGAAATCATCAACATTAAGGTCACTCTGAGTTTGTAGCATTTATTTTTTCTTCATTTTGCCTGTCATTTTTAGGACCCGGGATCCGGAGTGATGCACCAAATCAGGTATGACGACCCAGACAGTCTACTTCTCAAGTATCAGTTAGCGATCGACAACAACCTACGTGGTGTCGGCATGTGGAATACCGAGTGTGTGAATTACACTAGCCAGCTGCCTGATGACGTCATGGCGGTCAAGGCCATGTGGGATGCACTTCCGGTCTACTATAATGTATAAGATTGGCAAGAAAGTTAGTTAAGAATTCAGTTTGTTTACATATCAGACAGACAATGAGGTAAATTCAAGTGTCTTCGTTGAAATGCTATTAAATATTATTTGTTTGAATGTTTGTTTATTGGGTTTAATGCCCTGCCAAATCGTCTCCTGCATCGTCGTTTGGTGTCTACTTGAGACAGATATAGTGTGTCACACTGTAATATCATGCCGTAGACAAATGACATGGTACCACACCCAGTCACATTATCTTGACACCGGGCCATCCAGTCCTTGAATTGCCCCTTTATGCTGAGCGCCGATCACGGGAGCTATACAAGTACCGTCTTTATGTATGTCGAACCCACGACATCCCGATTCGGAGGCGGACGCTCTAAGCACTCGGCCAAGGAGATCTGTATTAAATAATGGACGTAAAATTGTTAAGGGCTGCGCATAGTAATTTTATTCTAATAAAATAATACGTGCATGCCCTTTCACGTTGTAAGTGCATGCTATCAAAATTTCATTTCAAAATAATAATAAATACATGTATATGCTTTTAATGACGCATGGAATCCGTTTCACCACGGAGGCCGAACTGGCACTCTTCGGTTCTGTGGACAGTGTGCACGACCTTTTGGCACCCGTTGTGCATCTACTAATGTGATGCAATTGTTGGCAAAAACAATTGGGAACCATATAAAATTCAATAAAATAAACTCGAACACTTACATGAACTTGTTTACCTTTTCATGAAATTCCTTTTAAGATTTGGCCAGTTTGCATTGAAAATCTGAAACAGATATCCGAAATATCGGAAATTTGATTTGAATTGATTTTATTTACAAACAAAGAAAACGTACATATTGTCACTTAATCATGTGGGCCTTTTTTTCCTTTTACCCGTTGCATGCAAGGACCAGTTTCACAAATTTGTATCTAAAATATCTGATGTGGAATTCTAAAAAGGGTATGACCTCTAAAACAATGAAAAAGTATGATTTAAATATCATTTCGTAAAGTTGAATTATGCGTTATCATAACCAAGAAATATCTTTAAAAATATTCATTGGTTATCACATATCCCGTACGAATAATGTATATATATATATAAGATATTATATTAAAACAACTGATCAAGTAATTGGGAACCATCATATTCATTGGGAACCATCTTGTGACGTAAAATCAATCAATATTATAAACACACCTACGAGGGCCTTTCGAAGCGTTGATACTTTTTACTGAAGAAAAAAAACAACAACAACAAAGAACAACAAAAAAGGAAACAAAACAAAAATAAACAATGCAATTGATATCATTATTATGATAATGAGGATAGGCTAAATTAGAGATTGAAAAAAAAAATGATATCCCTGACTTAAATTTCGTTCTAAAAAGATAATTTTCACCCAATACTAGTATTCTATTTCATTTTAGTTGATGTTTGCAAAGCTTATGGAAATATAAAAATAGTGATAAATATTATATGAATAATGATGTAGGTACTTGCAATATGTAACAATTATTCGGACAGTTGTATAAAATTTGAACGACATACAACATAGTTCTATGTCTGAGGAGTTATGGAGCAAAAATACCTTTGAAATGAGACGGGCTTGTTAGCAAGTCCTCCATAGAGATTCCTAGACCGGCGCACAAAATAGTCCCGTAATAAAAAGGTTTTTTTTTCAGTATGTTACATTCGTTTATAATCTTATAGATCGAATATCGGGAGATTTCAGCCCCCGTATGCCCCCTCAAAGATCGTAAATACTTGATTCTCTGCAGCAGTTACTTGTCTTCCCTTGGAAAGTACAGTAAATTCCACTGATCTAGGACCGATTTTTTCACTTCAGATTTTAAATTTGAGCTTTTCTTTTCATTTCAGTTGAGTTTTATTTCATTCAAATGGTATTCATAATTATGGATAAGGTAAAAGTAAAATCAAGTAAGAATATTTCACAGGAATAATTTGGATTGCGTTTTAATTTTCGAGACGTTTTAAATGAGGTCGCCAAATTTGCTCACATGGTTTATTTACATATTGTCACGGCAGTGGATAATGTAACGTAGCGCGAGGAAGGTTGCCTTGAATATATTCATTGTCGGTTCATCAGAGATTGTATTTATACCTGTAATGATGCATCGTCACAATATCCTCATCTATGGTTCATCATTTGATGAACACCTTGACAGAATTGAGGAAGTCCTCCAAAAGTTAAAAGATGCAGGGTTAAAGCTTAAACCTGAAAAAATGTCAACTTCTGTAGACTCAAGTCAATTTTCTTGGTCATGTAGTATCTGAGTCCGGTGTCCTTCCCAACCCAGAAAACTTTGTAAAATTCAAAACATGGCCAATCCCAACAAATGTTACTCAAATGCGACAGATTCTTGGTCTCGGTTCTTACTATAGACGGCTTGTGAAGGGATATAGTGATCTTGTCCGACCTTTGACCCAGTTAACACATAAAAATACCAAATTCTATTGGAGTGATGAATGCCAGAAGTCATTTGAAGCCTTAAAAGCTGATATAGTCAGTGCTGATATAATGGCAAATCCAATTGACAGTGGTCAATTCAATTTTGACACAGATGCCAGTTCGACTCAAATAGCAGGTTTTTTTTAGCAAGGTTCAAAATGGAGAAGAGAGGGTCATAAGTGATGGCAGTTGAACACTCAATAAAGCTGAAAGGAATTATTATATTACTGATATGGAACTCCTAGCTATCAGACATTTTGTAGAATACTATGGCCAATATCTCCTTGGTAGATATTTCCTTGTGCGCAGTGATCACCAGTCATTAACATTCCCTTTTAAGCTCAAAGAGCCTAAAGGACGAATTGCCGGGTGGATTGAGATTCTTTCTGCCCATGATTTCAGCATTGAATATCGAGCTGGCAATAAGCAAGCCAATGCAGATGCCCTCTCTCGGTGTCCAAATCCCTAGAACGTCAGTGCCCTTATCTTGATAATCTTGAGTCTCTCAAGTGTGGTCCCTGCGAAAAATGTACGAAGAGATTTGTAGAGATGGGATACATATCAAACAATGTCATTTAATAATCCGGTGAGAGCAGTTATAACTAGGTAAAGTAAAATGAATGACATGGCTGAAAACAATGAATTGAGGCAATGTATCTCCCAAAATGATCTAGATAACATTAAAGAAAAACAGTCGCAAGACTCTGATATTGACCTTTTGATACATGCTTTGAGAATTTCTCAAAGGCCATCACATTCTGATGTTGTGACCTGCAGCCAAACAGCAAGATATTATTGGTCTATTTAGGATTCTTTGCATCTCCAAAATGATTGCTTATATAGACATTTTTATAAGAAAGATGGGACTGGCTCATACTTGCAACTTACTCCTCAGTTTGTGCCTCATAAAAAAATCATAATCAGCTATGGGGAATATGTAGACCTACTGCGTTCAAAAATGCATCATGCTTACAGTGTTGCCCGAAGGCGTCTTTTAGCAAGTGCAACTGGGTCCGAAAACATATGATCAGAAATTGAACCTTTATAGTTTCAAACCAGGATATAAGGTTTGGGTAGAAAATCAAAATCTTCAGATTGGTGACTCTAAGAAACTGAGACCGGCTTATCAAGGTCCATAAGTTAAACGACCTTACGTATCGCATTGTAATGACAAAACTGCATCAAATACTTCATCACAGTAATAAGAAACCATTTTATGGTGACACTGTCCCTAAACGGATTTCAAAGAGGCGAGAGAAACTAATATATATATTTCATTTTTTTTATCTGCCACCTAGCACAATTAGAAAACATACATTTAGTTCTGTTTTATATCAATATAACAGATGTCTCAGCTACTCGGCTCCAGCAAGAGAGGGAGGGCCTACATGTGCTTGCCATCTCCAATCACCATGGTGGCCGAAAAGAAGAATGTGTTTCCCATGTTACCAAAGATCATGTGCCTCTGGATCGCTGTCCATGTTTATTGCCGAGTTTGCCTCTTCAGAAGTGTTGACAGGGTTTGTTTGGAGAAACACATACACCCGAATGTGTATCCGACTCATCAGAATCGGATGCTGGATTCAGCAAAGAACGACATCAACTTAAAAGACAGTGATATACTTATGAATTCGAATGTTCACTACCATCTACAAAAGGGCATTGAATTTCAGATTTGCCACAAAACCATAGTGAGGGAATATGAAGGGATAATGTGAAGATTGCGTTTTCTCCTACTCCAAGTATAAAAGGCCGCCTACCAGCATCCTCTTTGCTACACCTCAACCCCTCATCGGACATCACACAACAGTCACGAAGCAAGTCTATCATGCCTTCAAAACAACCGTCTATGACCTATACAGCAACACCACTGTTCAAGAGTATGCCAACAACACCAAAGACACCACAACCGTTAGACAGCACGCTGAACACCCCGCCTAATCCCATGCGCCATGCCACTACACCCACACAGCCCCCATCATTTCCTGGTGATATCGAAGAAAATGTTCTTGACTTCTTAATCGGAGACCCTGCATCACCTATACCAGCCTACGACCCAGAACATCCCGCAATATCATACATTCCTCAACCCCAGAAGACGACAGACACCCAACAAGCAACTACACAAACAAAAAAACCCCCCAAGCGTTACAACCTCCAATCCAAAACAAACATTATCCGACGCAATCAACAAGCAGACCCAACAATTCGCCATGCTACGAGCCAACCTCACCACCTATCTCCGCAGAATGGAAGACAGACCCACACCCCGCCAGCAGACATACACAAGAAAACAGACACCGGCCACACCAAAAGGGAACAGAAGAAGAAACTAGAATAAACTGTCCATGTCCCGATAAAAAAATGTTCTGTATTTTCTTAATTCAAAAAATGCTTGTATAGGGAACAGCAGTTACACTTGTTTGTGAAAAAATATTTTATCAGTGCAATTTTTCATCATATTAAGGAGCATGTGTATTTCTAACACAGTCATAAAGAGGCTATCAAACACCTAAGTTAATTAACTACTGTATACAGGATATCATAAATTTAAATTAAATTGTATTTTGAAGTGTGCTAGGGAAAAGGTTAAATCCATTTGGTGATTTGTCCTTTTGTGCACTATTTAGAGCAGAGAGGGTATTTAAGATATCTAGCGGGGGTAATGTAATGAAATAGACATTTCATACACATTACAGTTTGCTATCTACAGTTTCTGTATCAGACATAAAATTATTTCGTTTTTAGCTCGGCTATTCGAAGAATAGTGAGAGCTTTCCTTCTTACCCTGGCGTCGGCGTCGGCGTAACATTCATAGTTAAGGTTTTACGTGCAAGTTTTTTTTCTACCTTCTTATATCTCCACAACCTCTTAAGGTATTCACTTGAAACTTTAAAAATTTATTTGGGGTCTTTATTGTAGCTCACTGACCAAGACCCATAACTCTAGCATGAATTTTTACTGAATTATTCCCCTTTGTGAACTTAGAAATCCTGGTTAAGATTATGCGTGCAAATTCAATCTCCACAACCACCAAAGGTATTCACTTTGAATTATACCTCTTTCTGAATTTAGAAATTCCTGGGTAAGATTATGCGTGCAAATTCAATCTCCTCAACCACCAAAAGTATTTACTTGAAACTTCACAAATGTCTTCGGGGTAATAATTGTAGGCCGTTGTCCAAGACCCATAACTCTGACATGAATTCTTACGGAATTATTCCCCTTCATGTTAGTGCTTTGATGCTATGTTTACTTGTTCAGCAACATAAATGCAATGGGAAGAAAAGAGCAAACACTACCATGTATTTGGACAGATATATGGCCCTTGAAAGATTCAGCAAGGCTTCTTTTTATAGTATAAAGGACTGAGAATAGTCGAGCGCAGTGTCTCCCAAGCAGCTCTTGTTATTATTCTAGTCGTAAGTGGTAACGAGTGGTATTCTTCGCAATAGGTTAGAGTGGTAGGCTATACAACAACTGTCAATTCCTCACAAATAAAATAATCGTATAAACGGTGAGTTACCCCACCCACTCTAACCTAATGACTAGAATTAAAAAATGAAATAATTTTACGTCTGATACAGAAACTGAAGTAGATAGCAAACTGTAATATGTATGAAATATCCATTTTATTACACATCTATACATATTTTCTTTGAATAAAATACTTAAAGCTATGACGCTACTACTTGTCGGTAAGGAAATTATAAGCTGCGCAAAACTGAGAAGTGAAATAGACAATGCAAGGAACAAAGGGGTGTACTCCAATCGAATCTGCCAAATTATGCGCCTACCAGTCTAGCACCGTCCAGCAACACAGCCCAGATTTCCCGGCGTTTCCCCAGAGCTTGTACCCTGTAATCTGATCTTTCTTTCTGCGACCGACTGTTAAGTAACCTGTTTGTCTCTTACGTCAGCGGTGCGGGAATAAAAACTTGCTTTCTTGCTCGAAAGTATAAGTATAGGTTAGTTCATAGTTGCCTTTAACTACACGATATAGTCACGAGGGCGGAGCCCGAGTGACTATGTCGTGTAGTTAAAGGCAACTATGAACTAACCTATTTAGCACATGGTATTTTCCTCCACGAGTGTCAAATCGTCACAAAAGTGTGAGTTATGTGGTGGCATAGTCCACACTTATTGATCTTTTACAAAAGTGTGGACTACGCGTTATAGTCCACGGTGACTATGAACAAATACTGGCATCTGATTGGACGAGAGGAAAATGCCATGTGCTAATATCCGATAATAACACATTTTAAACCAATAGTGACTTAAACTAACATCAACAGAGCTATCAACGGGTATTTATAATATGTAAAAGGCAATGCCTCGAAGCGAGCGCAGGTTATATTCTGTCTTGACTTGACAAGGGTTTATAACTGCCTCTAGTAGTTTCTTATAGTGCCACTGGAATTTCATAGAGTATCCAGTTCTCACCACCATAAGAAGACGAGACTACAATCCTCACCTTTAGATTGAATATAATTCCTGAATGCATCAATATATTCCCTTCAAATGTAAAGTTGTCAATGGTAATTGAAAACATTAAAAATAATAACTGTCCAACAACAACAGTCAAAATATTATTTCCAAAATGGCGTCTTCAGTTGTCGTTAGTGAATCATCATACTCATAGTAGTCATTTTATTACAGGGTGTCTGCTGAGTTTTGTAACTGGGGATACAATTGCTTTTTTTCCTGATTTTTGTACCCCCTTCATATAGAGCGCCCTACACTTTTTTGATATACATGGCCAATTTTGTGGGTAAATAAAAAAGAAAAAAAGAAAAAAAAAAGGAATATATGGGCATGCTGTATTGTGATAATTATCATGTGTGAATTTTGCATTAATAACAACTAAATGACTTCCGTATATAGGATTGTTAAGAAGTGTATCAAACATGGACTATTTTAAGAACTGTTGTTTGTTCAGTGAGCCCAACAGTCTTTAACGTGAGCAGTTGCCTCCCTATTTTATCGCAGTGTATATAATGTAAACAGGATACCAAATTGCAATTGCTAATGGTCGCCTTCACTGAACGCATGGCAGATGTTGGCTTATATGAATCTGTCATCGTCTTCTAGCTGAGAGTTATTGGTAGATTTAACGGGTGGTTTGAAAAAAAAATAAAAGATGCGTAAATGAAAATGGTATTAGTTCGGTACCTTTTTATTAAATGGATGTTTTTTTTTCTTTTCCCCTTACATTTAAGAAAAATTAGAAAATAACAGTTTAGAAACAAGGATTTTTTTTTTCATTTTTGCGAATTATTGGTGTCTTCCCTGTCAAATTACGCCACGCTCGATGTGAAATATCGCGTTAACTAATGTACGAAGCTGGATAATACCAATATGGTGAGACTGAATACTTGAGAATACTTTACGCCAGGACCTTTATATATATATAGAATATCCCCTGTTTACACATAATGCTCAGTTGCTCATCAATATCATTTAATTCATGGTCTCATTATATTTTAATAGTAAAGAGACCCTGATGTTACGAGGGATGTTCAAATTGAAATGTAATTCCTAACATATCTAGAAAGGATTTGTTAATTTTCACAAACCAACTATCGGATTCCTTCAAAGTATTCACCTCCGTGAGCTATGCACAGTTTCAACCTTTTGATCCATTTTTTTAAAGGCAGTTGGGTATACCCTTGAGACACTGGAAGATGGCTGAACCAAGATCTTTTCGTGTTTTGTATTTTCGTCCAGTGAGGTACTTTTTGAGCCTCGGGAACAGGAAGTAGTCACAGGGGGCAAGGTCTGGGGAATACGGCGGGTGCGGAAGCTCTACAACCTTTTCCTGCCTTAAAAAATCGCGAACAATGGCCGCTTTGTGGCTAGACGCATTGTCATGCAGCAACCTGACCCAGACAAAACTGTCGCTGGCCTGCGTCTATTGAAATATTTCTTCAACTTTTTTAGAACAGCCCCTCTGTAGAACTTGATATTGACCGATTTACCTTTCGGAACAGCAATTTGTATAGCAGGCCCTTGATTTGTGAAGAAAACTGCATACATAACATTTCTGACGCTCATTGTCCGTTTGGCTATACATGGCATTTTCATGTCTTTTGTAACCCATATCTTGTTTTCATGCTTTTGTTTGGGCTCATAGAAATGCACCCATGTCTCGTCGCCTGTGAAGATATTGGCAAACGAGCGATTATTGTATTTTGGGTACATTTTCAGCAAAGATTTGCCATTTTCACGCGGAGGCGCTTCTGCTCCTCTGTGAGCAAATGGGGTATCCATCGCGCAGTTATCTTATTCATTTTAAGGTGCTTCCTTATAATTGAATGAACTGCCCCTATTGAGATGCCTACCTTTCGGGCTATTTCCCTAACAGTGAATCTTGCATCTGTCGATACAATTTCTCTGACTTTTTCTACCATTTTGGGACTGGTTGCTGTCTTTCTGCGATGGCCACATGGTGCATCTTGCAAGGATGTTATTCCACTTGCAAACTTCTTGCACCACCTAGTAACCGATGCATAGGACAGCTCACCAGGTCCATAAATTGAGCATATTTCGTGAAATATCTCTTTTGGACCTATACCAAGAAAACAGCGGTTTTTGATGTAGGCCCGTATTTGGACGGCGAACGCAGATTTTTTACCAACCATTTTATCATTAGTATGTACGAGTATGCAATGTTTCTCGTTGTGTAGCCGAGGCTAGAGAGGACTGATTTACACAAAACTGGTATCGACCGAGAGATAATTGATGCCCCTAGGCGATCCAAGTAGGTTTTTGTGAAAAGCGTGCGTAGTTACATAATATAACCCGAGTTGAATTTCAATTTGAACATGGGTATACTTTTTCTCAAGTGGTAAATATTCAAGATGGCGACTGAGGACATTTTTCAGAGCGTTTGTATTTGAAAATTTACATTTTCGTAAACGCCACTTCGGAAAAATCGGTTAAATATAGAATATGTTATGCCCGAAGCAAGAGTTTGGAGTACAACGTAACGCATTCCACAGCATAACATTAACCAGTTCCGGTTTTCGAATTCGTATATTCAGCCTGTGATGTGAGCGCATGCGCAAATAGTGAAAGTGGTCAGTCCAGCGACGGCAAATGGAAAAAGAAAATCTTAATGAAGGTTTTATGATCCTAGATATAGGCTCATTACCGTCTGTAACGGTATTATTTGCATAGGATTGAAAAAAAACAACAAAAACCATTTTTTCTTTTCTTTACAATCACGGAATGTTGCTATAAGTGACCTTTCGTCTGTAGATAGGATGCACGTCAATGACCATTTATTTGTGAACGAGCTGCTTTAAGACCGGCTTTTTTTGCATATATAAGGACGATAAACATCAAAATTCAACCAGGACGATGTAACATTTCATTTACGTTTTTATAGTGACGTAAAATGAGATTTTTCTTTAAAAAAAAAGGGGGGGGGGGGTTGCTGCTAACTAGAATTGGCCATGATAGAATATATATCACTCTTATACCGCACACTATTGAAC
>CM037781.1:35364593-35414593 GCA_021229015.1 Solen grandis | reverse complement strand
GTAAATTCGAGATCAAGTAAGTGCACTTTTAACAGCCCCCCCCCCCCCCCCCCATCCTCTATGGATTCTTAATTGGACCAGTACTTTGAGACTGTGAATATTCACGACCCGTAACCGTTGTCATACTAAGTGATGTAATTTACCAGTTTTTATCCTTTGCCTTCGTACTAACGTATTTTGTTGTTGTTGTTTTCGGATAAAAGTTTTCATTTTTAGATGTGTGTATGTTTTATGTAAACATATATGTATACAACCGCAAATTTTCAACTTTCACAGAATATTACATTTTGGAGGTTAAAAATATAATTTAGCGATTCAAAAAAAAAAAAAAAAAAACCGTTATCGGAAGTTCGTGTGTTCGATCTGCGGTCGTAAGTTCTCAAAATGTTACTAGTTAATCCCTTTAGCTTAGTGCTTAATATACGTGCCCATGTGACTTGAGTTAGTGTCATGTCACTTGTCTACGGCGTGATATCGCAGTGGGGTCATAATTGTGGTTGTCCCAAATTAACTGATATACTGTTTTATCGAAGTATGGAGTAAGCGTTTGATCAAGAAGATTGAATACGAGTGACATAATATACCCAAATTTCGACCCTCGTTTCTAAAGCAATGTCATTCATCGGGTAAGAAAAGCATTAGTCATATATTTGCTTTTGTCATTGTTTGGGGGTACATGTAATTCAAAACTCCCTGTGAAGATTGACCTTCGGAAGCGACGTCCAAGTTTACAGAACGATTATGGGTAGGTGAATACATACAGCTTTTCAATAATTTTTAGTTTGTGTAGATGTTTACAATTAAGACTTTATTTATTTTACAACAATGGGGTCAGATGAGTAGATGTTAAACAATTCCCCCACCTGTCTCTGACAATATTTGTCAATGTTTAGTTCTGTTGGGTTACTTGGGTACACATATATTGGTTGGTTTTGCCCGATGGTATTATCCAGACTTCAGAGTTAATATAAGTACATGTACACCGAATTAAATCCGGTTAATCCCCAGTTATTTCGCCGGGACCACCATTAGGCTGAATAAATACCTATCATTATCAAATTTCACTTTATCGGGAATCAGCTACATACTGAAAAGAATCATTAATTTCGCTAGGGACTAATATTCGTTGATTTCCTGGCCGGTTGTATCCACGAATATTAATCCCCACGAAAATATTTCTTGAATTAAACTTGCGTTTTCTAAAACATGGATCAGTGATTATAAATACCAACGAAATGTTTTTATTATAAAGACCACGAACCCTGATATCAACGCAAATTCATGATTTTACGGTACATATTTTGTAAGGGTTGGTTGCCATGTATTCAGACGGCAAAACATAAGCTGAAAATTTTATTTTGGTTAAAATACTAATGAAATTTTAAATTTGACACTAAGTTATTGATATTTATTAAGCGAATAAACCAGGAGAAAAAGTAAAACTTAATTTAAACTTATTTATTTTAAGTCGATTAGAAAACAAGTTCTTACACTTTGGGCTGGGCCAATACTTTGCACCTGAAAGTCATGAAAAAAAAACCTTGTCCCCAGTTGGGTTAGAACCCATAACCATTGGATCCACAAGTATAATACCACTTGAAAAACGGCTCCTTCAATTTAAGATTTAAATCCTCTTAGTATTGTTTCGAACTCCACCTACATTGTATATGAATACCTAATGAGAGGGTATAAATAAGATTATACATGTAATTCAAAAACTCCCTTTCGGTCAGATTGATAGAAAGTTTGTTATTTGGCTTTCGCAATTGTAAACCTTACCTTCCCTGATGGCCAAGTGGTTAGAGCGTCCGCCTCGGGAGCGGGAGGTCGTTTATTCGATCCCCGGCCGCATAAGTCGTAAAATGAAATGGTTCTGGTATAGCTCCCTTGCTTGGCGCTCAGCATACTTCAAGGACTGGTTGACCAGGTGACAGGATAATTTGACTGGGCGTGGTATCATGTGATACTGCAGTGTGGCAGCACTGTATCTGCCTCAAGAGACATAATCGTCCCCAAATGACTGACATAATACGTGCGGGACGTTTAAACAAACAATTGTAAACCATTTAATAACCTTTGAGGCAATACGATTAATTTTTTGACTGTTCTTTTTTAGTTTTAGTTTTTTATTATTAATTATTAGGTGGGGGTTTATTTCTTTATAATTTAATAAAAGGCACGCATATTTATGAAGGTCTCATGGTCAAATTGTATCGTGTATAACTGCGGATTCAAATGTGGTTGGTTAAAATCCCCTCGTGATATGGATTGTTCATAGCTTTACCAGGCGCTAGAAGTACAGATCGAACCATGAAGCTTTGATAATTATAAATACAGGCTGTAAGAAGTTTACACTAAAAGAACGAAGGTCAAATAAAGGTCAAATAGAATGTTAACTACCTCAAGTGTCCAAATTTACTCTGATAATAAAAATGAGTGTTAAAATTTCCTTTACACATTGTTAAAATTTCCTTTACAGAATTTGTAAAAATTGAAGATCCAGTGGCTTCCACTAAACAACGGCGACTTTTAATCAACCATCGCATAATTTGTGTTTTTGATATATGGTCTTCAATGAATACATGAATAAACATTTATTTTCTTTAAAGGAAATAGTTCTTACATTTGATAAGTTAGTGGATTGTTAACCTAAATTACATCTCTCGAAAATAATATTAATCATGTCTTTTTTATTATTCATACAATCATATTTCTGCACCAAAGCACTAATTATAAGTGTATATTTATTTGTATTCATTTATTTATTTATTCATTTATTTCCGTTTTCTACGACACGTTTAAGTTGGCCTTTAACTGTGAAATCATATGGCTTATCTAGTGTGTGTGTGTGTGTGTGTGTGTGTGCTCAACACAGACCATTCCACGTAAATCAACGAGCACTTACCGAACACCTTATCTACATGCAGGCTCGAATTCCACCACAATACTTAGCGTTCAGAAATACTTAAATTCTTAAACTAGGTAGATTCACATTAAACTATTCCTATTATATTTACCTTATATTTCCCTTCACTGCACTGAAATTATTTATTACCTTAATAACTAACAATATTATTAAGAAATGAAACAGTTTGATATATTTATAAGAGAAACAAGAATTATTAAAATCATCCTTAGTGCTTAATATTGTTGATGGATTTCGACCCTGGTTTATAATCTATGGGAGATTTTTCCCTTGTCACTGATTTGTCAAATGTAATCAGCGAATTATACCAGGTATTGCCGATCATCTAGTAATATGGTCTTTTGGACATGTATAGTTGGCATGGAGTCGGATTAAAATTACTGGTTGTGGTATCACACCATTTGTGTTCACGGCGTGATGCTGGAGTGCTGCAAATCAGTAGATGTATCAAGTATACAATCAAAGTATCCAAATGACTGATCTTATGTCGGTGAATAGTCCTAACAATTAAACAAAAAATGAAAGAAAAACACAACCGGTGTATGATAATCGATATCCAAGGTTACCGTTTGTCAAAATTAAAAAAAACAAAAACATTCGTATTACGTGTTACTTATTTTCAACTATTTTCGTATTTTCTCCAGGTTATATGAAAAATATGTTTGTTTTGAACGGTTAAGTGAGTCGCGTGCTTATACAACCGACATAAAAGGTGAGCTGCAACCTACGAAAAAAAAGTGAGACAAACTGTAAGCCACTTATAGCTTCGTCTCACTTTTTTTCAGTCACACTTAGGTTAAATTCTATATTTAAGAAAATGAACCATAAGTAATACATACTTTCAGGACAACTTGGCTATGAGTCATTTAAGATATTGGGTTTCTCTATATATGCCTTTATGAAAAAAAGTACATGTTTAATTATTGAAATATCATTGGTGTTTATGGTTTATTAATAATATTTATTTATTGGGTTTAACGTCACACCGACAGTTTTTTAAGTCATTTGGAGACTATGTCTACTTGAGACAGATATAGTGCTGCCACACTAGTATTACGCTGTAGAGCGTCAGCCCCGGGAGGGGAGGTCGTGAGTTCGATACCGACTGCAAAATACTAAAGTCGTTAAAAATGTATGGTCAGAATATGTACAGAGTAGTTCCACGATTAAGTGGTCCGGTATCAGGATAATGTAACCGCCGAGTGTGGTATCATTCCACATGTCTACGGCTTGATACTGCAGTGTGGCAATACTATACCTGTTTCAAGTGGACATGGCCTTCAAATGACTGAAATATTGTCGATGGGATGTTTGACCCAATAAACACACACACAATGTCATGTAAGCAGCCTGGATAGGGCAGTACACACACACACAATTTCATGTAAGCTGCCCCCCCTCCCCCCCACACAATCATGTAGCTGCCCCCTCCCCACACAATGTCTTGAGGTTCCAAAATAAATAATAATATTTGTAAGGGAAAAAAAAAAAAATTATTAAAAAATTTTATACATGTTATATCATAAAATAATTTTTTCATCGTTTCAAAATATAATGATAATATTTGTATAAGATATAAAAATATTCAGTTGCTTTGTACCAATGAATGGTAAATGCCATTTAACTCATGTTAAACTTAACATATAACAACAAAAAGTCATTTACATGAGGCTGCAGTATATAATTAACTAAATTCTTAACAGAATATTTTGGTGACATTTAAAGATGGCGACAGTCGCTTGTAAACAAAAGAAAAAATATGTCTCTAAAAACAATCGATAAATTGAAACAATTACGAACCATAGCAATTTATTTACTTTATTTCTCTTTGAAATGGATATGTGACTACTAAGATACACAGAAATTTCATTTCAATAAAGAATATAAAAGAAATATTGTTAAATAAAATGGGATACAAAATTATTTCGAATGCATTTTAAAATATTAGGTTACAATTGCGTTTTCTGCAAATATCCAAACTATGGTTGTATCTGGTCCTAGGTAAATCTAGTTAATGTATAATATAAACTATTTAATAACAACGACACAAACTAAAAATGATAATAAAGAACTATTAAGGCAGTGATATAAGAAACATGCTACAGGATAATTGTTGTGAGTATTAATGACTGCAAAAATGTAATTGTTTACACACCCATACATGCATATGTGATAGTATTATACACAAGGAATGTCCCAGAAATTCGTGGAAGTTTGTTATACCTTAGACAAGTTTTATACGCAAAACATCAAATGATATAAGTGTGAAGTCTAAAGATTACTGGATAGATTATGAACAAATCAGTGAAATACGTTGAACAATGGAAAACTTACAAATAAAAATACATGAATAAAGTTACCACCGCCTACTCGGCGCACACTCGTTTCTTTTGTGTTATACAGTTGAACCTGTATTAGCGGCCACCTGTATTAAGAGGTCAATCTGTATTAAAGCGGTCAGTTTTGATATTACCAAATAGCATTTTATCATAGTTTAAATTCTCATTTAGCGACCACTTCTGTTAAGCGCTTATTTTCTCTTGTTCTCTAGACTGACCGCTTAGGGCAGGTTTGATTGTATTAAACTTTACGATATAATGACTTAAGTTTTATCCAACATTTGGGCGCAGGCTACTATTTGGTATGTTACTCTTGAGCGTTATAGTGTATGTAATGATAATTATATGAAACCAATTTGAAAGTAATAAAGCGCAATATATAATGAAATATGAAGAATTTGAAATACCCCTCGAACACCGACAACTATCTAATCCAATAATGCTGAGGAAGACTCACTTATGGCTTAATTTAACTACCAATAATGAACTGTACAAAATATTATTTACATACATGTATTTACAAGCATTTTTGTACTCTTAATTATTCATAAAATTCTAAAGGACATTAATGTAAAATACGATGTGTGTTTGTGTGTCTCAAATTTGGAAAATTAGAATCTATCTAGCTGTACCGAAATAATCAAAATAAGAAAATATATACTTATTTTATAGTGACTTAATGTCAATGTGGATATAAACACAATATACCTACACTTCCTATCAAAGATATCAAATCTTAATATACACGTTTTTTCCCGTCTGAAGTTCAAACACCTTAATATAAATACGGTATATAATAAATGTTGGACAGGCTTGGCTGTTCGTAATAACTGTCAACGTTCGCTGAATCACTAATAAACGTACACGCCTTTACATCGACTGTCCAACCAACCCTGCATCCTTTGCCATTTGATAAAATACTGATTCTTGATTGGCCAGAAGTGTTTGTGGTCGGTCGAATTCCTTCACCTCCCCTCGTTCCAAAACAAGAATTCTAGAAAAGGATAAACATACAAATTATACTCACATCAGAAAAAGAAATCAGAATTTAAATCATAAACCTACAACGCAATGTTTTAAATTTAATACATGTTATCACTATCAGTTTCTTGAGTATTAAGCATAAAACAAGAAAGATGTCAAATGACGCGTAACCAGGTTTTCAAGTATCGCTAGCAAAACTCTTTTTTTTTAACAATGCCCTAGACGTGGACCCAAGTGACTTGAAAATCAATCCCAATCTTTCTCTTCCCGTGAGGTATCTATCTTCTAAATCTGATCATCATACCTCAGTTCTAAAAGAAAAAGTTATTTGACGGAAACGAAAAATCTGTTTTTAATAACTGTGACCTTGTCCTTGACCCTATCATCCTGAAAATCAGTACCAATCTTCCTCTTCCCATAAGGTACCTGCCGAGTATAAAAACAGTATCGCTATTCTAACAGGAGATATTCGAGGGAAACGACCTGTTTGACGCCCGCTTTCCCACCCATGCAACGACGTACCCCATTCTAATATCTTGGTTTATAAAATTATTCACTGAAGGGGACCGTGATTCGAGGATAGTGTCCACTGCCATCTAAAGTTTCGAGTTTGCTACGGCGATAGTTAGTTCTTAATATTTCCTCATAAGTAAAGTAACGGTGCTACACAGGAACGTTGAGGGGGATTTCTGTAATTTGTAAAAAAAACTTTATTCCTAATTTAGGTGTAATTTATATGCTTTAACTTTTTAATATATGCCTACCTGTCGTAATCAATGATGGTGTTAAGTCTGTGTGCAATAGTCAGTACAGTGCACTCTTTGAATTCTTCTTTGATTGTTTTCTGTATAAGCTCATCTGTTTTCATATCAACCGCAGCTGTTGCCTCATCCAGGACCAGAACATTGCTCTTACGTAGCAGACTTCTTGTCAAACAAATAAGTTGACGCTGCCCCATGCTTAAATTAAAAATGGGAGGATATGGAGATTGTTTTGAACATAAGATTTCAGGATGTTTTTTTACTGAAACCGCTTAAGTAATACTAGAAAAATACGATTTACGTTTGTTTTTAATTGCTCATGATTCCAATTTCATGGTAAATAAAGGATATTTTTATATATTTACAAAAGAATGTAAATTTTACATTTGGAAATACTGACTAGCGTTATTATCTGATAACAAAGCACTTTTCAATAGATATTGGTAAATTGAGAGCCTTTAAAAAATCAATGTAAAAATGAAAACAATATCAGAAGTGGTGCAATCGTTGTAGTGAGATACGTAAATACAATTATCTGAAGATGGTCTCCATATTATTTTCAATAATATTCACAGACAAACATACCTCAGATTTTGTCCTCCCTCACCACATTCATAGTCCAGCTTGTCAGGCAGAGTGTCAACAAATGACTTCAGATGGGAATGCTCTAACGCTGTATAAATATCCTCATCAGAATGAACACCGAGGGGATCAAGATTTGTCCTTAGAGTTCCAGAAAATAGTATAGGATCCTGTAAATTTTAGGAAAATTATTTTTAAAATATACAAACATGATACTAAAAGTAATTATTTGGCAAAATCACCCTTGTTTTAGTAAAGCCGCAATGCATTTTAAGATTTGCTAATAATGAATTGTGTTAATGAGGATTTCATGGCCTAATGTGGACTTTAAAGTATGACATTTACGGTCGAAAGTAAAATTAGTACTGTACCTGCGGAAGGATAGTGAGGTTGGACCTAAGATCAAACAGGCCGAGTGTGCTGACGTCATAGTCGTCAATGGTAATACTGCCACTAGCAGGCTCGACTAGTCGGAATAAGCCCAATGTTAGGGAACTTTTTCCTGCGCCTGTTCGTCCTACGATACCAACCTGTTGAAGGAAAAATATAACGATATCATATTACATGAAACACAAGAAAAACAAAGATGATAGAACCACATCTATTGCTTTTAATACAAACATCCATTATGGATTAATCCTTAGATCAAGAGTATCTGAATCTTTGGTAGTAAAAGGTCTTGAACTAGATTATTTTAACGTATAATAGTAGAGTAGCATGTGAAGGTAAATTTTTATCATTAAAAATAACAAAAGCATCCAAGGAATAAAAAATGCATGTATGTGTATATAGGTTTTTCTTAATGTGTTTCGGAATAAATCTTAAAGCCATGAAAATGAATGTTGTTTGCACGATATCTAAGCCCATGCAAAATGCCGTTAATCCATGGCATAAAAAAATGAAACACAATGGATAATAACCATTACCTTTTCTCCTGGCTTAATCGATACATCTATATTTTTCAGGACAAGATCAAGGTCATCTCGGTAACGTAGACCGTAATTCTTTATCTCAACAGTCCCTTCATTAGGCCAATCTTTCTTAGGTAGAATGGATGTGTGAAGTGGTGCCTGCAAAAATACGATAAGATTTTCTTAAGCATATAGACCCTTCTGCGTATAAATTACATACTTACCAATGTATCTGTTAAAAGCTATTGGGAAATAGATTTACATTTACTCAAACGTAAGGTTTTAACTTACACCAACAGAGGATTTCAGAATTTCAAAAATTACGTGCTCTTCTGAAAGATGAAATGCCAGTAGCTAGTGGCATAGTAACGTAGCAGAGTTTTAATAGTGACACCGATCAGTCAAAGAACTGCTGAAAGCATATAGCTGCAAGTTAAACAATAAGTACATTGTTTACATACCTCTGTTTTCTGAGTGGAATATTGTATCACTCTCTCAATACTGACTGCGCTTTTCTCAAATTCAGCGATATTCCTCGTAATGTCATGGAACATCCTGCTAATCTGAAAACAATCACGTATTATTCAATCATCTGAGAGAAAGAGAGATTTTACAGTGTGTGTGATCATAAGCTATTGTCTTATACAACAGCTAAATGATTTGAGACATTAAAAAGTAAACTTTGAAACAAAATTAACTGACAAGTTAATGCATTCATAGAATGTTAAAAAAAAAGTGAAACAGATTACAAAAATGGCATAACCATAATGTGATTCAAATTAAGAGAATATTAAATTTCTTATTTCTAAAATCATCCAATAAAGTGCGCATCCTAAAATCCACATACTCAAGGCGTAGGGAGTTAATTCGTGATAAAAGGTGCAGATATCTATAAAGACTATTAATACCTCGATGGTATACTGTATAGTCAGTCCGATCAAGGCGCCACCAAGCAAATCTCTTTCTATCACAACGTAAAAGGCAATCACGAAAAATATGACGTTATGGATAAAGGCTATTCGAAGACCGAACCATCTGCAACAGATAAGGTTTAAAAGTTAGATTCGATCTTAGCACTAATGATAAATGATTTTTATCAAATATTAAAAAATATAGATAAACATACCCCATAAGATATTAACTATTTCAATTTAGTCCATTTATTATAGGGTTTCAACATATTTCAGCTTGTTATTTCATTGCTCGAACTATATATTTATGACATATATTTAACCATCAGTGATTTCTAGTTTTAAAGATGCATCTAAATATATTGAAGCTTACCTTATTTGATTATATCATCTTTTAAAAAAAAAAAATTTTTTCCTCATGTGCGTCTTTAATAATATCATAAGAAAAGTAGATTTGTAAAAGATAATTGTGGGGTATCATGTATATTTTGTTCTTTCAAATTTATATTTCAATATATTTTCTGCAAACGATTTATTCTACATGCTATGAAATGCTTGAGACTTCGAATTAATTAATTTCAACTAAATCACCTGTCCATGGATATATCCATGAAGCGTATCTCAAATAAGGCATTGAGTTTATCCTCAGATTGTGTCCTGTAGTGCTCTTGTTTCCTAAATGCCCGGATTACAGCAGATCCGTTGATGCTTTCGCTTAAATGGCTGAAAATCGGTGCCCTGAACTTGGAACCTAGGCGACTCAGCTGGCGGCGAGCGGATACAAAACGTTTCTGGAAAAAAAGTGAAAAAAAGTGTTAGTAAGTAAATATACATTAGCAGATAATTCAGACATTCATTAATGCTTTAATATTTATTTTTCATGTTTTTGCATTCATAGGCTTCATGCCCAACGACAGTTTTTTTATTTTTCATTCTGGATTTTGGATCCTCTTCCCTGCATGTGAAGGACTTTTTGCTGTTGCACTTCGATATTATCAAAGACAAGTAGTATGATGATGGCATACACAGCCACATTGCTCTGATATCGTGCCGATCTGTCCAGGGACTATGGTCAGTGCGAATCAAGTGAGCTATTTCAGTACTATTTCAGAGACAGTTATATCCTGCATCCGATATGGACGCCCTAAACACTCTGTCACAGAAACTGGTGTGACGATTTCTACTTTTCCCTGCGAACTTGAAAAAGTTTTCAAATTCCCCCGGGATACACGTATTCCTTTAACAGACTATTTCTTCGGATGACCCAACGTCATTTGATTTATGTCTTTAGAATCGCATATTAGTTTCATACAATTTTTAACATTAAGAAAACAATCTAATTATTCCAAGTCAGTCATTATGTGTAACTTTACGTTGTTCACCATCTTATAATAATGAGACAGATTAATCTAATACTTACCCTGATGTAATTAAATAGGCAGAATATTGGGATAGTGGCGAAGAGAAAGTTGGGCACTGAGTAGGAAATAACAGCGAGTGCCGACAATAGACTTGCAGCAATGCCTAGACACCGTTTGAAAGTCCAATATATTTCACCGTCGACTGGCTCCAAATCTTGAGAAAACCTATAAATAAAGATGTTATAAAAGTATACCACATCAATCGAGAAAAACGCTATATAGTAAATTCTGTTATTCAAGGTACAAAAGTAATTGCTAAATGAAAGTCAAATGAAATGTTGTTGGTTTTTTCCGAAAGTATACATTTCGTTGCTGAAAACAGAAGAATATCTCCCAGTGCTTACACAGCTTTGACTCTTCTGCAGCTGTGATGACATCTATATCAATAACGTATGTATGATCATATATAACTTCTTCAATAAACGGGATAATATTTATATCAATAACACCTGTGGAAAAAAATAAACCAGAAAAGGGTAAGGCTGATATTTATATATGCTATATACCTGTTCACTATCCGACCGACAGGTGTTGCATCAAAGAAGGACATAGGTGAACGTAAAACGTTGGTAAGCAACATATTGTGGATTGCAATTGCTGCCCGAGACAAAGACACCGCGTTTAAGATTTCTTCGAGAACCATGGCAAGAACTAAAATATATAAACAAAATGTTTCTGAACATTTCATATACCATATATGATATGAATAAGTTTTGATACTATATACATAATTTGTATTACATGTAAACTGCTTAATCCCATTCACTATGGCTTTTTAAGCTAGAATAATTTTGGATATAAGTATGTATAAGTAGGGGCTTACCCAGCAAAGAGTCAAATTTGACTAAAACCGAATATAGCGAGACATACAGTCATGGTAGAATGGTGACAAATACCATAACCATGTATTTTTAAGACATGAAGTTTTAAATAAAAGTGCCTCTTAGCGGATTTAGCCCCTTGATTAACATATACATGTGTGTTAAATATTACTATTAATATAAGCTTCTAATCAAGCTCATCTAAGGTATATGGCCTTGATTGCTCTCACTAACTCCGAACACGAAGTCCTGGGTTCAAGGTTTGGATGTGTTTATTTTTTTATTTTTTTTATTTATTTATTTATTTATTTATTTATTTATTACGGAAAGGCACTACTGAGCAGCACCTTGATAAATATATAGGATTCTCAACTTGTTTGCAATCTTTGTAAAGGGCTCCTAGAATCAAATCCAAGTTAGAATCCTAAATGTTACATATTATTATGAGATTACCAGTCATTCACGAAAATTTGAAGAAGAAAATGTACGCTTACCGATCAAGCCAACCCAAATTGCATAATTTTGAAGGTAACTTAGATTTATTTCTTGACGAGTATCACTCTCTGCAGGAAGAAGTGTAAAGTTTTGTAAATCTTCATTTGCCGTCCACTGCTGTAAAGTAACATCCTTTCTTATTTCAAATGCTTTGTTGGCAAAATAAATCATCATTATCGTCCCAAATATTGCAATGCCCATCGCTTGGAAGTATGGTAAGATGTACTTCAGTTTAACCTGTCAAAAAACGAAAGCAAATCATAGTATCTCATATAATTAATTTATTCCTGTTTATAGTTTGCAGATAAAAGAGATAAACTGTCTTATCAATGTGTATTTAATTTACCGTTAATAACATAAACACATTTTGTAAAGTTGATATCACTCTTCAATTATATTCTCTTCTATCTTGTCAAATGTATGCACGATCAGTAACATTTAAAATGTTAAAACATGTATATGGCACACATTCTACAAGCTAACTTACATTCCCAGATTCTAATTCATCTTCCATGATAAATTTAAATCTCGTCAATTTCTCAGACTCTCTTTTTATCCGTTTTTCGTTAATTTTAGATGGTTCGTCGAAAGATGGAAGTCGGATAAGTCTTTCTTGAACAGCATGCCTATCCTCGTAACTTAACGCTCGTGATATCGTTCGTCGTAGCTTTGGCTTGTCTTTCGAAACGGAACCAGCACTGAATCAGAAGAGAAATATTGGTAAACAACGTCTGGATGCATATGAAGTTATATATTTTTTTAATGTTTTCTAACCATCTTATTTCAATATAAATATGCGAGTGAAAAAGAATGTTATAGCCGAGGATATAAAAGCTGAACAATAAACACGCAAAAAAAAAATTCAATGTGTATGTTTTACGTTTATCTATACATGTATAATAATGGGTCCTATTTTCGTTTGGGGATACATCAGATCACATCATTTTTATTACTTTTTAACTCTTTATTTTGCCTGTTTCGGGTTTTGGTCATTTCTTTATTATCCAACATCTGTAAAAAAAATTAAGACAAGTTTAACATGTACCTGGAACTAGCTTTGTCTTGTTTACTGGATTCCACTTCAGTGGAGTAACCGCTGTCTGACATCAGTCTCTCAAACCGTCTTGATAACCCCTCTGTAGGAATATCAGATTTACAGATATATGATTGAATATAAAGGCACGTATTTTATTTGATCATCATTCAACAACATCACCAGCATTTTTTCAACTGGAGGCAAACATTTAGTCAGGTCATCAATGGGAAAGTCTATTTTAATATTTCATTCATCATTTCTTTTTCTTAAATTTCATAAAACAAAAAGAAAGAAAAACACATTATCTGGAACTGTTCAGTGGTCTATTCCAATTGAGATTTAATTCTTAATTTATATCTACTTGTTATTCAATTCCGTAAAAAATAACATAGAATATTATCTCCTCTTTATGCGAAAGGTCTTAAAATATAATGTTGCAGAGGTCTGTGTGGTTACTGCAAATGGTGCTTGAGACATCTAACACATTGTTCAATACATCATTTTCATATTAGTTGGTTTCATAATAACATCTGTCCACGATGTGATGTTCATCCAACATAGTCGATGATATTTTTCAGGAAAACGAAAGTCATTTTGAGTATACACACCCGAATCTAATTTGCTGATCATAGATATGTCCTCTGGAAAACTGATGTTTTTATCAAGTCTGACATCCGGTGTATGGAACGCTACAATAAATTATGACGATACACATGTAAAACGATAAATTTACTTTTACAAAATATTCTTCCTCTGCTTCACGGCCACTCAGTTCATCCAATCATTGTTTACATTGCTTAGTAATTGCATTTCATCTATCTCACTAATACACGCACCCGTTGTATTTACGTCCCGTCTATCCGTGGTATCTCTTGACTAAATATCAGTCTTTCAGGCCAACTTTCTCAGCATCTGTTCCATATATTAGATATATGTTTATATATCAAAGGATTGCACTCTCTCACTCTCTGCATATATATTTATTTTGCATTACTCTCTGTACTGTTTTTCAAATTATTTGATAATGACTCAAAACTGCTCTCAATTTCGCACATATATCCATGGTTATTAAACCAACTTTTGTTGGTCTATCTATTTTCATTAAGTTTATTAAAAAGTTTCAACTCTCCCCATGCTGTGTTCACCACCGTATTCACACCACTGCTCACTGTAGTATACGATTTATCTTCTTCACATTTCTCTCCCAGCTTATCGTGATCATCTATGTTCTGTAATTTCTCGTCTCACGTCTTACAAACACCCCACACATATTCCGACGTTTGTTCTAGCCACATTTACCGAGATACATATATAACTAACACTTCCATTTTTTTTTAAATGAAAGAATTTAATCCAAGCGAATCGAATTCTTTTTAAATGAACTGTAATTAATTTACTGTTTGTCCCACTTTTGTCACATAACATGGGAACAATTTGAAAACATAAAATATTTCTTTTATTTTGGGCGAAAAACGAGTTATTTCATCGGCTGAAAAACGGGACAAACAGTCAACGTATATATAAGTATTCATCTTAAAGCGAATCATGTGTTCACCATTGTATTCATACCAATTTGTTCTCTCACTGTTGTTTGCAAATCATCTTCTTCAAATTTCTCTCCCAGCTTCATGATGATCATCTATGTTCTGTAACTTTCCGTTTTTAGCTTTTTCATCGTCTCGCTCACTCACATATAAACACCCCACACATATTCCGACGTTTGTTTTAGTCACATTTACCAAGGTACACACGTATACATATGTATTCCTTTCAAAACGAAACCTTCTCTATTTGTTTTATACATGTATATTCATGCTTACCTTCAACAGACGTATCTTCGACGGTTTCGTGCACTCCTCTTGAATATTCTTGGATAAACTTTGAAAACGCTTCGTTTCGTTTCACCAGGTCAGAATACGTTCCACTTTCAGACACTTCGCCATTTACCATCACGAAGATTTTGTCCACGGATGGAAGCCACGTCATTCCATGTGTTACAAGAATTCTGGTCTGCAATCAGATATGGTATAGTGTCAAGAGTCGCAATTATGGAACTCGTATAAGCAAACGTAAATTTGGTTATCATCTCTCTCTCTCTCTCTCTCTCTCCCTCTCTCTCTGTTTTGATTATTGGTTTTAAAGTCCGACCAACAGTATTTCGGTCTTTTGGAGATCAGATCTACCTGAGACAGTCATATTGCTGGCAAACTAGACTACCACACCTAATCCCATTATCCTGACGCCGGGCCAACAAGTCCTAGAACTACCCTTATAACGACTTTTGTTGTGTGTGTGTGTCTAACCATATATATGTCTCTAAACAATTATTACAAATATGATTCCTTACATGAAGAAAAAGTGTATATATTATACCTTATTTCGCAGTAAACCATCACTACCAATCACATGATCGAATATATGTTTTCCCACATGTGCGTCAACTGCGCTTAACGGGTCGTCAAGGAGATAAATATCAGCATTGCTGTAGACGGCTCTTGCCATACTGACCCGCTGCTTCTGTCCTCCACTCAAGTTGATACCCTGGTGATTAAAAATAAATGTTTCAATCACATGAAAAATATACTGTTTGACAATGGATGGTAGAGGAAAGGTGATAGAGAACATTGCGACAGTATAGGGTATATCCACATTACATTCCCACACTAGTTAGCCAATATTAAAACTCCACAAATACATTATCCTATGTCAAAAAGCACATACCAGCATAAATACAATTTACCTTTTCTCCGATTTCAGCCTGCTCACGACCCGGGATGATTTCCAAGTCTTTGGTCAGAGCACACGCCTCTATGACGTCATTAAATACTTTTTCCTTTTTCTGGTTTCCGAAGAGAATATTATCTTCCAGTGTTGTACTCTGAAGCCACGCTTGTTGGGGCACGTATGCCACTGATCCCTGTGTAAAATGAAGCAAATACGTTTATTCAAAAACGTGGTAATTGGTTAAATGTTCATAATTATTTGTTTGTTGTGTTTTAAATTTTAATTTTTTTTGTACAAGACAGATATATTGTTTTATAAAATTTTGATACTTCTAGTGTAGGCGTAAGTTAACTCATGTACATTTTACTTACATCTACATTAATAGTCCCTTCGTCTTTCTCCATTTCGCCTAATATCGCCGACAGCAAGGACGTTTTACCGGATCCCACCTGACCCACAACTGCCACAAGACTTCCTTTCGATATCGATACATCGATACTGCAATAATATTATTACAATCACATATTTCGAAGTAAATAGGACAATTTAAATCCGCGGGTAGGAAATATACGCAAACTTGTAAAATAGTCATATAAATGAACGCAAGCATCAAAATATCGGGCCAAATGGCTATTGTTGTTGTCGTGATTCTCCGTCCATGCGGGAAAATGATATAATATCCGTTTCACTGCTCTACTGGTACTTGTACTTGCTTCTTCACTTATCGCAGTAATGCATTTAAAAAAAAGCATGAGTCCCCTCCAGTGTAAACACCGGTAGGGGACTATTAAACTGTAAGGATGAAAAGTGTGTTCTTGAAACTCCGAGCACTACCTTTTTAAACATGGTCCAAGTTTTTTATTCCAGGTGAACGTTCCTTGTTCAATCTTAACAGCATCATCTGTTAAAGATAAATATGTTACATGCATGATCAACCATTGGCTTGAAAAAAATATGTCTGTTCATTTTGACCGATAAAATATCAATGTTATTATCATTTTTATGAGCAAACTTACCTCGTTGATGAAAATAATGTTTGCACAAATGCTACCCCAGTTACTTTTATATTTCGTGAATTACAATTGTCTTTCGTGAATTACTTTGTCTTTCGTGTTTTTTATTAAGCTCCTATTAGATTTTGATAAAACGATCATCTGTGTTGAATAAATCTAACTTACCAGATGTTTCTTTTGTTATGCAATCTTCATCAATATCTTTTTTGTTGAAGAAATCTTCAATACGCCTAAGCGATACGAGTGACCGCAAATGGTGATTGAAACAGTGCGGGAGAGATGACATGGACCCGTTCACTATACCAAACAAAGACATTGCCTGAAAAGCAGTCTTTGGAGTCAAACTATGTTCTTCATCTATGTATATGTAAGTAGCAAATGTAGCAAAAGCCATCTGAAACGATAAAATGATCGGTAAATATTTATAGCGTATATGTAAGTAGTATTTTAGAATATCCGTCAAGAGAGTACATGATTTTTATATTCAAATAAACATATTTTTAAGGTTTGGATATACCAGTCTTTTAGAGAAAGTAGTAAACGAATATAATTCTCATCTAAAATGCATATCAAATACAATGAAATAGGCTGAAGTGATCCATGATACGATAAACTCGTGCTTAAAAGTGTGTTTATTTTTGGTATTTTTAAACTCATCAACGGTGCTGACCTGGCATCGTGTGTATAATAACACGTATAACTTTTGACTATGTTACTACAGATAGAGCAGAATAACACAACACTGAATGAAAAAAGTGGTAAATATACAAACCAAAATAGGTGATACACCCCACGTAATTGTATTGAGAATATTCAGAACATGTTGCTTCTTAAGAACTCCCATTTCTTTTTCCCTGATGTCAATAATTTTCTTTCCAAATGCCATTTCCCATGCGTAAAGCTTTAATATCTGAAAATATTTTTAAAAAATATAAGTAATTCTTATCATTGATAATCATAAAGGTATTCTCAAAAGTTTAAAGGGAAAATCCACGATCTACTTCAAAGAATAATATTGAAAATTACATAAATATAAAATAAATTTGCATTTATATGTTGACATAAATAACAGAGGCTAAAATATATTTCTGGGATAAGAGTCAAAATGTATGGTAAATAAAACTAAATTAATAGGTGAAAGTAAAACATTTTCGAAAGCCTTGTATTTACCTTGATTCCGTTCAGAATTTCACTCAGAAGTTTGATTCTGCTGTCTTTGACATCCATGCGCTCTCTGTGAAATTTGTGTCCTCTCTTCGCAACGTAAGAAGATATTGGCATCGCAAGCAAAAGGACACCGATGCCCGCCAGAGATGCATAGCCTACTGTATAGTACAGGATAGTAACACTGCAAATAACTTGGAAGGGACAGGACCAAAGCCACCAAAAGAACGCAATCCAGTGCCGCACTTCCTCCACATCATGTGACCGCATGTTGTTAATTTCACCGGAAGTAAATTCTGCTCGGGCCATATTAGACATTTTTAAACACTGAAAAAAAAATATAAAAAGTTGTGTTGGAAATACAAAATGACCGTCTCGTCCAGTATAAAAACTAATGTACCGTTGCATAACTTGTTTTTATTAAAAAGAGCATCAATTAATTTTAATGAGCTTCAACTTAACAAACAATATGATACTAAAATAAACATCTTTAATATAGTAACATAAATATTATTTAGACAAATATACAAATAATCTTATTTATCTATGACATGACAGCATGGGACTGAAGATCAAATGCAAATGTTTCTCTGCTTAGCTTCAAACTCGGATGGCATTAACTCTTTTTGGTTTTGTGTATTAGTTCAATTACTACCTTAGAAATAAATCTAATAAATATTGTAAGAATATACTTATATTTATTGATACATATGAAATTCCCTATAAAACTAAACAATTAGTGATAATTTCACTGAACAAATAAGCTGCTTATATTGAAACGAAATATATATAAAAAAAAGTATTAAACTAAGTCTAGAATGGCATCTACATCATCTACATTCTATATTCTGTAATCTCAAAGTACACCTTAAAAAGTATTCAGAAAAAGGCTTAAAGCAAATCATCTTAGAGTAGACATTTTTTCAGCCATAACAGGGTTTTACTGTTTTGCTGTAATAATGTATTTTTATTTATTTTACTGAGCCTTTTATCTTTATATTGATCTATAAGAATTGTTTAGTAAGGGATTTCATACTGGCTAAAATACCTTTTGGTAGAAGAAGCTCCCTAACCCAGTCGCCATACGAAGACTAATGCAACAGCTCAGATGTATAAGATAGTCTATGGATATTGTCTCCATGATGTCACAGAAAACGAATCCTGTGATGTAAACAAATCCCTTCCACATTGGTTGCGACAGGTCCTCTCCAAACCCAATTATGTATCTATAAACATGGAAGCTACGTCATTAAATGTTTTATTTTACATACAGAATGAAATGCTCGGGTATGCGCAGGGTTCGAAAAGCAGAAAGTATGTTTTTCTTGTTTCTAAAAAAGTAAATAGGACTTTAACAGTCATGTGTAATCATTTTAAATATATGCTTTTGAAGAATATACAAATTTTAAAGACAACGTATAATTAAAAAAAGCATGTGTGCGCGCGATTAAAGTCTAATCTTACCCCAACAAGATCGGTCTGCAAAACAAGAAGAAGTTAAAAAGTAGTTTCAGCAAATTGGCAACGAGTAAATCCCATCCGTACAGGTTTGTTATGACCCGTGTAAGTGACACTTTAACCGTGCTGTCATCGTCTTGGTGACTGAATAAAAATGCAATAATAATAAAGAAATGGCAAACAAACTGGCAATTGTCAAGTTCCCTGTACACTAAAGACACTTCCACACCCATCGATTTCCAAATAATGCTATCATATATGAAGAAAAAGTATAGATTAATATAGAAAGAAAAATATGTAAAAAATTAAATACAATAAAGATACCTATGATTAAAAGTATTTCCTTAAAACTGATTCTTCCTCTACATGTATTCTAATCCATTATTAAAATCAATGTTAAGCCATCCCTAATATACATAAAGGAGCGTATCCTTTTTAAAACTTAATTCTATTGAAATAATAAAACCTTAATGGATAATGAATATTGGAGGTACGTTGTACAATTTGTAAAAACCAAATATACCTTTTCATTTTCTTTATCCTTTCTGTTTCTTTGTTCCATTCATCTTCAAAAGCTTTGCAGCTATTTTCCGGCAGTTCCGATGGCATGATCATATTAAAGTCGAACGCTTCGAAGTTTCTCTGGTGACCGATCTCCATGAACCTGCAGGAACAATGTTCATAGATTTCTGAATACATCAAAATGTGCTGTTGATTTTTATTATAAATGTTACAATAAAGCCGTGTATGAAAACTTATGTGTGTCAGGGTCTTTTCATTCTTTGATGAAAATTACTCGAACTGCCGGCCGTTTGTGCAACAATGTCCACTGTATCCCAAAGGGGTTTTGCACGATGGTGGGTCATAAATCTATATATATAATACATAGTGATTTATGAGCCACCTGTCGTGCCAAACCCTTTTGCTGTAACCGTGTGCCTGTTAGATATTGTTCTATTACAGACACAGTTATAAGCGTTAAAACGGCAAAATACAAGAGCCAGGGTGTGATACGAGCTAGTTTGTTTTTTTATACATACTATCATATACTTTGATAGGTAGGTGCAAACTGGATAATTAAGCATTGATACCTATATTTGTTTCTCTGTGTTAAATTGTTTTGTTTGTGAAATGTTTGCAGACAATGTACTTTGCACAAGTCTGAAATACATACATTTTTATTCTGTAAATGTCATGTCTACGTTGCTTTGACATAAATGTCGTTTGATGTTTAATTCAATAAAGAATATGTTATGTTAAATATTGACTGAATTATAATCCTTAATATCTGGTTTACTCATTGGATTGATTTGATTGACCAATTTATGTACTTATTGATTAAGAACTTGTTTAACTGGTTGAAGTGGTGCGTAATAGACTGGTATATTGATCAAATGAGCCCAATACCTTGACATCCATGTGAAGGAAATTCTAGAAAAGAAGCAGGCCTTGGACAACTCGCAAACACGCTGAAATTAAATACCATTAATTCGTTAACGTTACATACATGTGTAGTTTTCCGGTAAACAATGGTTAGTATGGAATTAAACCAGCGCATGTATTTGAGACAATACATTCATTAAAAACTGAATTGGACGTATCGAATTAATCAAATTAATATGGATAGCATAAACATGCTTGTAGATTTTGTTTTGGGGTTTACTACCGCTGTGATAGTATTTTAATCAAAAACCGATGTCCAACTAATTACAGGTGGGAGAAGACCGGAACTGCGAAGAATCCTCGGCCTACGCCAAGCGTGCTGGAAGGTTAGGAATTAATTGGATTAATAGTGACTGCTTAAAGATGTTTACAAAAATTACTAAGCATGATCATATACAAATAAACTATACCAATATAAAACAATATTGAAAGAGCAATATACTTTTTGTACCTTTTCTTCCCGGCCATCTGGTCCCCGTCGTTCACTTTCAGTAAAGAAGCAGAGAACCAGCTGAGTCAGAACGAGGCCAAAGGAGGTTATGAACAGAAGACCTTCATCTGATTGCAGATCGAATTTCTGTAGTAAATTAAATCACCATCAAAACAATATTAAGTTCAGCATTGAATATATTTCTGCTTTTGGTGCAAAACTACTGAGTGAGCTACCCCAACTGCTTACACAGTTGTTTCCTCTTTAACCTAGCATGTTCTACATCGTGACATACTCTCCCTGAAGCTGAAATTGACCTCATTATAGTGTATTGTGAGTTTAAATACTTAAGCGAGCAATGTAAGATACCTAACTCCGACATAATCTATACGAAATCTCGATCTTTCTATGGCTAATTTTAGTCCAAAGTAAATGTAAAATGTAAACAATTACCTGATTGAGGATCTTTGAATAATAAAGCACCAGACCAGTGATGGCGGAAAGTAGCCAGAAGATGGACATTATACCAGACGTGATGAACGCCTTTCGTCTCTCTGCTTCAACAATGGCCGTCACAAGAAGCTGAACGGTAGAAATATGTTTACAACATCAATAACAACGATATTGTCAGAGTCTTAATAGATTAAACGTATTTATTTTCAGATCGACTTGGGAACAAGATAACACAAATTTCACAGATCCCTCGCAACGATCTTGGGTTGCACCAGTACTTAGAGCCTGTGATGGTCATGAGACTCTAGTTCCAAACGTGGATTGTACCAACAACCGTCGGATTCGAAGTCACGTCCAATGTACAGTGCCTCTGGTCCATGGCGCGCTTGTTTTCATCTCCGATCATCTTTAGTAATACTTTATTTCATATATAAAACATTAAGAATATCTGCAGGAATGTATAAAGATATACGTATTTATTCATATTTAATGTAATTCATCCACCATAGATCGAGTGAATTTCAGAGTAAACGCAAGCCTTTATAGAATTTGAGCAACAGAGGCTATAATTCCAAGAAGTCAGTGGAAGCCTCTGTGCTGAGTCTATCAAGCATTTGAGTGACCATGATTATAATTTGATAAGTAGATTACCTTAAACAGTTGAATATACGACAGTCAGTTGCTGTGAAAATCTAGAATATTGTTGAAGCCCCCCCCCCCCCCGCCTCGCCTCCATAAACACAAAGGAAAGGGGAAAAACATAGAAGAACTATGTGGATAGCTATAACAAAACATAGAGAGTGTTTCACGAAATAAAAGAAAATGTGAGGCATGTACGTCTATCACTCACCATTGTCAGGCCATCTGCAATGAGACCAATGCAACGGGCAGTCCATATTCCTGTGTCTTGGCTTAAATGAAATAATTGTGAAGCCCTCACGGATAGCTGCAAAATTGCCAACGCCTGCAACAAAACAAATGCAACAAAAATGTTTCAACTGGAATTTAAGTTTTATGTTTAAGAAACTGTTCTGCACTACCAGTCAGTTAATAAGACGATCGTAAACGACACTCTTTGTGCAATTGATGTTTAGAGAGGAATTACAAATATACAGGTCTTCTAGACATATGTTTCTATTTTCTAAAAGTTCTGTAGTGTATTATATGTTAAACTTCTTTGTTGTTATATGATGTTTGTACAAAAACAATTAAAATACATTTAGCGTCATTTCAGGTCGATGTAGCAAGCTCATATGTTTGGTCGCGAAATAATCTTTTTTTTAAGATAAGAGGAGTTTAAATTGACAATAGTAAGAAATACGATTGTATATTCATGTGCTTATAGATAAATTGATGGATTTTTGAGATTTTATGTAAAATTGATATAATAAATCTGTGAGAACTTGAATAGAATGCAATTGAAAACAACTTAATAAAAAATGTTAACGCTACGATTTGCTGGGGCAGCCGTCGTGTAAATGATTATTATGACCGCAAGAGAATAGGTTTGTACTTACAGTTTTGGCTGAATACTTCCAGCTCCTCGGAAGAGGGTCGGTCTTCAGTCTAGAGAGGATGTAGAGATAGAGTGGGGATACAAGCCAGAGTAGCACTGCGGGGCCGGGTGTCAGCACGGAGTCTTGGAAACACTCGGTAAATTCCGGGTATGTCCGGTGGTTACCCCAGGTGAGATTATGATCCTAAAACATTATTTTAATTTTCAGCAACAACACTTGCAATTTCATCGTCGTCTTAGTGTGCATCATTTAACAATATCCAATCGCAAAATCTAATATATCACCATTTTCTGAATAAAATGCAAATCTGTCACAAAATAGTATATGAAACATATCGATTTTAATATACATATAAATGATTTTCAACATATGCTATAGTATGTAAAAATCACTATCATTAAAACATTATAATTTTGAACGAAATATTAGGTCTATTCTCAAAATAAAAATGTTAATATGTAAACTAACATCGTCGGACGCCCACGGTCAATTTGTTCCGTTACTCTCCGATCATCGAAGTATTGAGAGTATGGCAAGCAGCAGACGTGGTTACCCGGCGATAGTAAACTTAGGACGTTTGTAAATATGTCTTAAGCTATGCTATAAAGTTTCACGTTTTATGTCAGTTATTTTGACATTTTTATAAATGTAATTATATATATTTTATGCATAAATATCATCTTCATTATTATGGTAGATATTCATACACTATGAGGATCAGTGCGTGAAACATTTAATCTCCTTATTTACGATCGACTATTTGTATATATGTGTGCCTATCGGTTTGTCACTGACTGACTGAGTTGTAAGACTCTTAACACATATGCGGATTTGCTTTCGTAAATTATCGATCATTTAATACTAGAACAATTACTTTTATGATTAAGTACGTTGACACTGAAAGGGGAAAAATCATATTCTATATAGCTATGTATCCCATGCATGAAATAGTTCTTAAATTATTTCGAATAACAACAGCTTTGTAAAACTGATGTTGTTGTTTAGAAAATCGCAAAAGACACAAATAACAATGAAAATAGTTGTTGTTGTCGTTGTTGTATTGGTGTTTACCGTCGCTGCGATAGTATTTCAATCATATAGCGACGTCCAGCTAATTACAGATGGAGGAAGACCCCGAGTACACAAAGGTACCCGGGTAGAACCACCGACCTACCGCAAGCCAGCTGGAAGGCTTCCTCACATGAAAAATTCGAAGTCACAACCGGGATTCGAACCCACAGCGGTGAGGGGCTGAGAGATTTGTAGTCCACGACTGTAACCGCTCGGCCACGGCGCCACCCCCACAATGGAAATAGTATTTCAGTATTTCACTAAAAACTACTATTACTACTGCTAGTAATATTCATAACGACACGAAATAATATAATCAAAATTTACCCATAATTCGTCTTTGCAAAGAAATTCCATCATTGCAGCTGGGCCGTCTGTTCCATGCAATAAATCGAAAATGGAAATGTAGAAACACTTTTATGTTAACTCGCTATTTGTTATCAACTAGCCTAAGCAATTTAAAACTAAATTCATCTAGAAAATCGACGTGCTTTATATACACGAACACAATCGTATGCAGATGACTGGTCACCGCGGCCAAGGGAAATACCCTTCACACACTCTCCTTACTCAACTGTATTTCATAATAAGTCTACTAGTAAAATATCCCCTACCCTCATCGGTTTATTGATTTTTGCGATTTCTATAATGTCTATTTATAGAACTAGGGCAAGGTAAAAACACCGGAATACTCAATCGATCTTTAAAACTCGCACTCACAATAGTAATTGTTGTCTTATTCTTGTATGTTTCATTTCATGAACATGAAAATGACAACTCGCGTAGTCAAATAAAATACGACCACCGAATAAGATTAGCATTAGCTGGTAAGTGTAAACACTTTCCTACTGTTTTATACTGAAGGTTCCCGTAGATTCAGAGACCCTGGTTAAATATACACATATTTCAAATATAATAAGGGATCAAATTTAACTATTAAGCCTATGTGCGTCCGTGTATATTAACAAGTGTGTATATACGGGTAACAAAACATATACTATATTCCTATTTGCAAAGCGTCTAGCTAATACTTAGCGCTATGTAATACTTAAAATCAAAGACCCTCGAAACAGAGATAAGAAACATGACACGCGGCAGATCATTGAAATTTGCAGAGACAATTTTAACCATACTATCAATTGATTATATTATTATAGTTTTTGTTACAGCCTTAATACTGTAGTGACACATTTCACCTTTTTAGGGAGCAGTGGTCCAGTGGTAGGACAGGCATTTTTGGTTTGAGAGGTCCCGGGTTCGAGTCCTTCACTTCACCCAGGTGTAAATGGGTACCTGAGAGGGCGGTATAATTCCGTGGCGCCATAATGTGGAGTGGAAGGCATCCAAGGGAGATCGATTAGATTGAAATATTGGGCGAATAAAGTATTATGTCCGTCTGAGATTGGATACTGACCGGGGGTAAAAGCTGTAAAGCGATGAAGGGCTGGGCGATATTAAGTCAGCGGCTATAAGGTTAAAAAATACTACACTAGTATTGCTAGTATTGGACTGATTAACCACGATCGCGCTAAATTACGTTGACAATGATTTGAAATTCTTATTCGTCATTTTATGATTTTAGGCAGATTTGCGGTTTTCGGTTGTAGTTTTTTTCTGATTGTATAGTATAGTTCGACACTGTCTGTCACTGTGTTTTGCTTTACATTGCTACAGTATACATTGCATTTTGAATTGTATCTATTGTTGTTGTATTGGGGTTTACCGTCGCTGCGACAGTATTTCAATCATATAGCGACGTCCAGCTAATTACAGGTGGAGGAAGACCCCGATTACACAGAGGTACCCAGGTAGAACCACCGACCTACCGCAAACATTGTATCTGTAAAAATGATCAAGTAGTTCAAATGATAACAATGGCTCTTCACGTAGTTTGGTTAGTTTAAGATTTATGAATTTAAGTATTTGGTATCGATAGCTGTAATTCCGATGTCACTGCATATATCATACTAATAACCATTACTTATAACTGTAGTTATTAGTACAATACATGATATTACAAGCCATCCGTCCCAAATACTTCAACTGACCATTCTAACACTATAAAATGACTGAAACATGTACACAATGTTACGAGCTCCATTTGGTTTAAAATCTCATTCGGAGAATATATCTATCCGAGATCAGATTAAACGCTAGACATATGACAGGACACCGTAACAAATTATATTATTTGGATAACGGTTACCACAAACTACCCATTATTTAAGCTTAGTAAAGAAAAAGTCGGAAACCATCAATACTCTTTTCCAACACTGTCCCCAATGGAGATTGAACCCGCGACTTTCGCCCTGAGGCGGACGCTATTTCTAGATGCCCTCCAGGTACGGTGTTCAGCATTATATTAAATCTGATAGCTTAAAATATGTGAGGATATATTTAGATTAGTGTGTTACTTATTCCAAAATTACTATCACTAATCATAAATTATTATATTACTAATTATATATAGGACAAACGGTATCGAGGTTTTCAAACATAAATGACACTTGTTTAATATGTATTATCTTTATTTATCATATAGTCTACAAATTTCAACAACAATGAAAATCAATCAATATAACAATATCCATATCAAAACATAAATATACAGCTTTCAATCATAATCAGTGTGAAGACAAACAGCATATTTCATTCCAAGTTACGAAGTTAACTTGTCTGATAAACGAAGCGAGAGAGAGAGAAAGAGAGAGGGGACAAAGACAAGGGGAACTTTGTTCAAATTTATTTTAGTGACCGAGTTCTCATACGAAATAACAAACAAACGCCCCCATAGTTACCCACACTCTGACGTCAAACAGCGTATACCCTGTAAGGGAGGTAACTATTGCAGAGTTTGATCTGAAACCTGTTAATAAAGACAGTATTATTTGTCTCCCTTCTCTAAGCCAGTGCTTACTTTTTGTCTCTTCCGACCAGGATCTCTGTATAGTATTAATCCTTTCCCTCATATAGACTCATTCTGACACACTCAATAGGTACCACATAAAGCCTGATCTGCAGAAAACCACAGTTAAACCTTACCAAATTTAATTACAAAATCCTCATTTCCAGACCACTGAGAAGCAGCGAACAGCATAAAACCTGATCAGCCTGCGAGGCTGATCTGGTTTTATGCTGTTCGCATAGGTCTTTTCATGGTGTCCTCTATGAGGGAAAGGGTTAAAGAGACCCTGTTCAGACATTCATATAACATTATGTCAGTGACACAATTTACACATATCTGCAGATCAAAGAAGTTCATAATCAGTCAATATAAACTTCTTAATGTCCCCTTTCTCTTATAAAATAGTTCGCAACATGGTAGCAATAAAAAAGGAATATTATCTAGACAATCAAGACATACTATTCAAATCTCATGCTTCTGCACAACAAATGTAGAAATAGGTCATTTTTCGTAAACACCATCACTGGAGCAACAGCTTCAGCTGAGTCACTAGAGATATTCAAAACTCAAGTGACATCTTTCACAAATGCTTAATTATTGTTTTTATCCTGTTTTTAACGATGCATGTTTTGCCAGTATATTCAATCTGTTGCATGTGATACGGACTCTATGCGTATGTATAGAGTCCCTGAATAGCAGTAAACAGAAGGAAATTTTACAAATTACTTTTTTTGTTTTTCATTTATTTTCATTTACTTTCATCATATTTTTTTTCAAATAAAACACAATACTTACTTTCTAGACGATAAAAATCCAAATATATAACTAAATCTGGCTTATGTAACTTTAGACCTAGTCTCACTACATTTAACTGATACTAGTAGGTAATGAGAATAAAAACATACAGTAACTGTTTATCAGAGGTCAAAAACAGTGCCAAAAAAAAAAAAAAAAACCTTTCAAATTCTGTTTGAGTGGGTTTATTGTTCCACTTACGGTATTTCAGTCATTTGGGGACTTCAGTCACTTTCAGCTACAATATCACACTTGTCACACCCTCCTTTCAAGTCAAAATCTTTAAAAACTGAAAACAATGAGACCCTGATAAGGGTCCAGGGGACTCCATGACAAACACAATTTGTCCACTTATACATTCAGGATTGTCTGCATGACCCCAAGCTACTTAATATTTCGAAATGTGTCTTTTTATCTATTGTTTGACCCAAATTTGAATTAAACTACAGTAAAGCCCATGATCAGAATCTGAAGTGTTCCCTACCTATCAGTAATATGAATAAATACTGGAAAACTTGTTCAGACAGACATTGCTTTAAGTCTCAGCTTGCTATCCCTATTCTAGCAATGTTTCTAGAAAATTATTTTTCCTACATTAACATGGATAAAAAAATAATCAATTTATGCTGAACATTTTTTTGGTTAGACCAGTGCTTTGTGCCTGGGAGGGACTTAAAAGTTCCTACATTAAGTGGGGATTGAACTAAAAACCTTTAATTTGTGGTCACTGAACATTGAAACTGGACCATGGAATGCCCCTTCTTTATACAAGAAGTGTTCCTTGGAACACATGTGTCACATGCTAAAAGAAGTGTGACAGAAAAAGTGTGACGGACAGTCAGACTACAGAGAAATGGATAGACAGATGATGGAGAAGTGATCCCTATGTGTTACCTCTGCTTACAGCAGTTGACACAACAAGTGTTAAAAATTATTGTAGGATTCAGAATAATGTGTTATACATATATAATTAATTTTAACAGTTTAACATACAAATACACTGATATGCTGAAATGCTCTTTGTTAACTTATCATTATTAATTTATGATCATATATGACAGTAACCATAACAATATAAAAGAATCAAGCTGTATAAAGCTGATCAATCTAGCATGTAATATGAGGGATGGTCAGTTTTTATTGAGGATTGACCATTCACTGTTCTAAGTGCATATAGAAATAAAACAGAGTCAGAAAAGTTTCTTGGGCAGCCCTTGATACATGCAATAGTAAAACATTCTGGGCACAAGCAGCCAGAGTATAAATGAATTATCTGACCAGATTAACTGCAATAATCATGTATATGGTAAAGCTTAACGATGAAGCAATACATAGCAAAGTGCACATTAGTGTCACCAACTGCAAGTTGATAAGGCCACAAAAAAGAATAGTTGTGCTTCTGGTGGCATGGCCAAAAATAACAGGATACTGTATTATGTTTTAGTAATTTGTTGAAGAGTACCACTCTGAGCTAGAGGACAAGAAATATTTAATCAGAGGTTTGTTTTGTCATTTTGAGTTTATGGAGGGAAAACTGCAAAGCCTCAAGGGCATTTATAAATAATTGTAAAGAATGAAGGTTTTTTTTTTATTCATTTATTTTTAATTCATATATATATTTTGTTTTTACTTTTAAAGCACAATCATGTTTAGCATATATTTGTTTCCACTCATGTTTTGGTTCTATTTTCTCAAAACCTTAAAGACAATTTAAGTCGGTCAAGCCACTAGAAACACAACTTTTTTTTTTTTTTTGCCTAAGAGTGATTACAAGGCACAGACATTTAGCATATGAACAAAAATAGACTGCACATATTTTCTGAACTACAAAGTGTATTTATACTGGCAGTGGTACGATTATATTTCATTTGAATTTAATTCAATGATTAAATGGTAAAACATTTAAGAATACTTTTATAAATGGAATGACATTGAACAAAATTGTGTTGTTTACTTATTATTACTCATCATATTTGTACATAAAGAAACAAATACTTTAGTATAAAGTTTAACATTCATATTTATAAGCATTATTCCTGAATTCAGTAGAATTATCTTAATAATTACATAACAGTTTTGTTATAATTATAATAAAAAAAAAACTTCTAAAAAAAATGTTACATGTAAGAGGAGAGGTCAGCACATTTACTTATTTTTTAAATATATTTAACCTAGGACTAGGTAAAGGGAAATAACTATTACACAAAAAAGGGGGACAAAACAATGACAAAAATATGGGAGAGTAACTCCTACAGTAATGCAAATATTCCAATGGACAAACTATATATGGAAAGCAGGGAAAACCAATACACCAACCTGCAATAACTTACATGACTTTATATACAGCAATACTTTCAGTAAGGTTTATTAAATGGATGTACATCATTACAAATTCTTCATTTGTTACTATCTAGGTCACTGGTAAACTACAGTAACTACAATACCCTTTACACCACATCTTAATATCAAAAAATGTCTAATCCAACCATGTGAATAAAAACTGAGTGCCTGATTCAACAATATAATAAACAATAAATATGTCCATGCCCTTGTTTTGTGCCATTTTCATTTAACCCTTTCCCTCATATAGACTCATTTTGACGCATTCATTAGGTACCACATAACCAGTTAAACATTACCAAATTTAATTATAAAGTCCTAATTTCCAGACCACTGAGGAGCAGCGAACAGCATAAAACCTGATCAGCCTGCGAGTTACTCGCAGGCTGATCTGGTTTTATGCTGTTCGCATAGGTCTTTTCATGGTCTCCTCTATGAGGGAAAGGATTAATCAGGGCCCTAACTCTGCTGTGACTCAATCAATTTCATAACAAAACTCCATATGCATAACTTCCCACACTGGTAAAAATTTCTGTACAGCTTAATCATTCTGGCTCATGAACTTTTTGAGATACATGTGACAAAAAAATTGTGTCAAAAGATGGATAAGGACCAATCTATATACCAACCACCTTTTAAAGAGTGGGCATAAAAATACTTGATTCAACCACAAGGGCTGAAACAAGTCCATTATTATTAACCAGGGTACCCATCATACTATTACCTGTGGGTACCTGGTTTATTTTAGTCGATGTACATAGTGTTCAATAATATTAATGTCTTATTGCACAATAAAACATTAAGTTTGGCCCATTCTATTGCATTATACAAATGAAGTTCTTTTAGTAGAGAAAAATTCACAGGGAAAATACTATTTTACATTTGTGTATTTACGCTTTCGAAGATTTTTTTCGTACACAGTTTCGTGAAACAGGCCCAAGATATCTGGATATGAGCCTGAAATTGTAAAGTATTTTTGAAAATAGGGGACTGATGTTCTTTACGAAATTACTGAGATCCTAAGCATATATTTTTTTTTCTGCAAGATTACTGTTTTTAAATATTTAAAATTAGCACTTATTATAATAAAAAGTTTCAATATATTTCTGTTACAATGGGAAAAGCCTAAATATTAAAACGAAAGATTTTTGTAGAAAAGAATATCGTGCTATTGTTTCTGATTTGTGAGTTTGACTTCTTTCAAAAGTAGATAATCACTATTGGTTAAAATACAAAGTAAAACCAATGCTTATACATGTGTATTTTGAGATCAGTTAACCTAATGAAAATTTCTTTAAATTTATATTCAATATATCATAACATCAAATGAACATTTTATTTGTTAGGTAACTTACTGATTACACTTCCAAAAAAAAAAAATAATCTAAGAAATCACTTAGGCATATCTTTAACTTAAGATGACTGAATGTACATATAAAGGAAATTTGAGTATCATATATTATGCATACATACTAAATACTAGATAAAAACACAATCAGATCATATACAGAATAATTTGTGTATAAATAAATTATGGAAAAAAAAAATGCATGAAAATCTTACAATTACTTCTGAAGTGCTGTACATTTGATAAAAAGCAATACATATACAGACGTTTACATGTACTTTTGATAGATACAGTTGTATCTCACAAGCAATGAAAACATATCAGGATTACAGTAAGATCTTGTTTACTGACCACCCCACCACAGACACATTTTTTCATGACCAATTCCCCTGTACATTCATACCTAAATAAACAGTCATATCTAAATACGGCCAACCTGTGAATAAAGGGCAGTGTCTGGATTCTCAGAACAGAATTCATACAGAACTTAACCTCTGAATAACAGCCACCTCAAGATAAAGGCCAGTTTTCAATTTCCTTTCTGTAGCCTTCGTTCACAGTTCATACTGTAACAGTATACACCAGTATACACTAAAACCTCGATATTAAGACCACCATCGCTTCCAGCAAAGAACTGGCCTTAGTAGCAAGGTGGTCTTAATATTGAATTTAACCAGTATAGTCAAAACAGGACATAAAACTATTAATTTCATTTCCAAAAATGAGTGGTCTTAAAAGTGGGTGGTCTTAATTCTGAGGTGGTCTTAAAACATGGTTATACTGACATCTTTTTTTCTGCTATTTAGAATAAATCATCACTGAGACAGTTTTTCAGTCATATAACAATGTTCATTCATATTTAATTGAGTAATTGCCTCATTAGGAAGACCAATACACTGCAGGGGTCTTTTAGATGAGCTTTTACATTATCACAAATTGTGTCCTCTTTCAAAAACAAATTATACTGAAAGATCAAGTCTGCAATGTAAATATGTTGGCTGATTTTTTGAGAGCCCACATTATATTGAAAATTACAAATTTGTCATATCCCCCCCCCCCCCACCTCCCTTGTAATCAAAATTCACTTCACTTGAACAGTCCAGGTGTATGTCAGATATGAAAGTTATGTTAAAATAAGATGAAATCACTTAAAATTTGGCAGCTGTGAGGATCATCTGAATCATAAATATTAGAAAAACTACATCTAATGTACCCAAAAAATTAAAAATGCAAATCAAGCTATGGTGCTGTTACATCAATTTTAGGCCTTTAGACATATTTCAATATAATGAAGACATCAATGATAAAAGAGGTGAATAGGACTAATTAAGAATAGACCCCATCTCATGAACAAATATAAAAAGATAAAGGTATTTTCCTTAATTTTACATTCTCTCAACATTATTTCAGTCATATGCAGTCTTAGCTTATTTCAACAGGTATAGTATACTGTTAAATGACAAGTTAACAAAAATTGACAAAAATGAACACCATCAAAATTATAACGCAATGTACATGGTACATCTTGTATTGATTATCAAATTCAGCCATTTTACTTAGTATTCTCCATAAAAATCCTGCTCAAACTGACATAACTTTTAGCCTAAAGGGCTTACAGTTACTGACCCCTACATACCTCTAAGATACTGGAATATCTAGGGTACAGTACTAAACCTGATCAGCATGTAATTTACTTATATACTGGTCTGGTTTTATATTGACCATAACAGACATGTTAAACTTTATAACTCCCCAGCGGTGAAAGGCTAACACAGATTAATGACAATTAAAAAATTCATATAAAATGCATGTTATACCATTTGCATCAGTTAAATACTAAACACTTAACACTAATAAATGGATTTTATACCTATTTACATATTGCAGAAACAATACAAACAGTTAATAACAACTTATGAACGGTATATTTACAGTCATATAAAATAAATATCACCACGAGACAATACCACCTGGTCCACTAGATAATTCTATCAAGTAATCTACCCCAAAATCTCTTTAACCCTTTCCTTCATGAATATTCATGTACAAATTCACGATATATGATATCATGAATTTTCTTTGCCACACAGACTGTGTAGGAACTGAGCTACAGTATCGCATGAGCAAACAGATGAAACCCTGATCCTATAGGAGCTGTCTGATCTTGGTCTGCTCTGTTTGCCAATGCGTCAAAATGAGTCTACATGAAGTAAAGGGTTAAACACTGTTAATATCTATCAGAAATCTTACAAATCTTAAGAGATAGAAAAAAAAAAACAAAAAAAAAAACAAGAAAAGTTTTCACATAAAGTGATAAGTATCCCCACAATTTGGAGGAAGGTTCTGAAAGAGATACAACCTGATGTGGCTCCAGTTAAAGTGAAGCTGTATTATGAATCAGGGATGAGAAAAATAAGATAGTTGCAAGCACATTTTTTTTTTGCCAGATTTCCTTGCATTTGTTCATATACATGTAATTATATCTTAAATTCTTTCAAATGTTGCCTGAAATAGCTCAAAGATAATCTGATCAATATGTATGGGTTTTGCCATCCTGCAAATATATAATTCTAAGGCTAACCATTGGTAAGATTCTAGTCCCTACTTCCTTCTTCTGGACAAACTATAGTATGTAATTATCAAATCTTAAACATATCATTAGATCAACATACATCATGAAAGCTGCAAGTCCCATGGCTTATTTCAACATACTTTTTAAACCTACAAATGCAGGAATCCACTTTATCTAATATCTTAACAATATTCTATTAGCAAACCATTTCTGCAAGTGTGATACACTTACAGGGTGAATAATCTCACATTCTTGAACACACTGTACAATTCCTATAAAATGCTTTGCTGATCTTCAATCTATACAACTCTAAGACTGGAAGAACTTAGGTCTCAAACTCAGAAATATTGTTTAATTCAACAATATATGTATATTTCCAAACTCTCTTTTTTAATTTTTTTTTTTTTTGATATAGATTTTCACATAAATGATAAAACAATGCAAATACCAATCACTCCCTCTAGATATCTGGCCTTACTTTTCTTCTTAGTTTGAACTTATTTATTTTATATTGATTGGGAAACAAGTTTGAACAACTAATACTAATCCTTCTGGGCAGGTCTTTAGTTGGACCAGTACTTGGTGGCTTGGAGGGCTATGAAAAGTCCTTGCTCACAACAGGGTTCAAACCACCAACCTTAAGATCCAGAGTCAGCCTGTCTTTTTTGTTTCTCCATGACGTTTATTTCTAGTCTCTGGCATCACCATCTCAACATTACATATGATAATCACAGGAACTCATTCCTTCATGAAGATGACTGGAAACAAAATGATCCTCTAATCCAATTTTCAAGGCATTAAAACATGATTTATCATTTCCTTGGATGTTTACAGGTAAGTTTTAACTTATTTATTTTGAAAAAAAAACTTCTTGCAACTTCTATCAATTCTTTTTGATGATTCCTGGGCAGGAGACATGCTTTGTGCCTAGGAAGGTCAAAAAGATCCCTGCCCCACTTCCAGAATGGGTTTTAACCCCCAACCACTGGATTCACAGTCAGGCACTCTACCACTGGACCCTCCAACCCCATATACCATTTCTTCAAGAACTTGCTCAGCATTGTCAACACAGAAGTTTAAACACAACACAAAATGCTGCTGTCTGCAATAAGGTACAAGTCTCCCTTTAAAGACTGCTGGTACTTGAGAAAAGATCTAAAACAGACCTTGCAGATGACCACTCAATTCACAATTAATCCTACTCAAAATCATTTGGCAGATTATCACTTAACACCTTACATGGATTATCGGTAAGCTTCCTTTACTCTGCTGTGTCAATAAATACATCACAATGACTAAAACAAGGATTTCTCCGGAATTCTGAGTCACTCATTCTGTATATGCTGCTTAACTGAAGTGGACTTTCTGCTCTCACTGTTGGTTTTTCAGCTAGGACCTCATGACGTGCTATATTTCCTCCACATACGTTGCAGGGAACAATCCCACCCTACCATGCAACTCTCCTTGCCACCAACCGTCTGGCTGTTTATCGTAGATATTGATAATATTTCCTGTAACACAGCAAATAATTCATTAGGCTTTATATTGTGCATACATATTGAAGTCCTTTACAGATATGTCCTTCACCTTCAAGATTATCAACCTCTCCAGCATTGATAGACACTTTTAAACTGCCTTACCATCAGGCTAAACAGTCATAGAATTACCCTTATATGCTGAGTGCCAAGCAAGGGAGCTATACAAGTACCATTTTTATGACTTTTGTATGTCATAACTGTGGACCAAACAAATTACCTCAAGGTCCTAACCGTTCAGCCACTGGGACCAGTGCTCATTATGCAACTGCATAGAAAAGCCATATAAGACTAATGCAATTCTGACTCAAAACTGAACAACTGTCTAGTTTCAAAAGCACTACGAGTAACAAACATTATATAACCTGCAGCACATTCAGGAACCACGTACCTCACCTCACATAAGCTAACAGTTGTGCCTGGATAGCGTACTGGTAATGTGCCTCGCTCCTCACCAAAGCGTCCCGGGTTCAATTCCTGGTCATGTACGTGAGAGGGTATAGTGGTCGCCCGTCCAGACACGTGGGTTTTCTCGGGGTTCTCTGGTTTCCTTCCACAATAATGACCACGTACACCACCACCAGAGCCATCAATAGTGATTAATACAATTTGTGGTAACTGATGTAAACTTTTAACGGTTGTGAGTTTGTACCCTGTTTACACTCTATACTATTACTCTATGATATTACAAGGGTGCAGAGTGTGTTACGTTTATTGAGTGCGATGGTCTAACACTGATTACACTAGACAGTATCCTGAGTTTTAACTTGATAAATGGCTGACAACTCACCACATGAGATAGCCAGTTCATCTGCCTGATCGGCCTGGTAGTCAAACAGGACCTTGCATCGCCCTATCACACGGTAGTTCTGAGGTTCCGGACTTCCGGTATCATCGTCAAAATCATCATCGACTGAAACATAATCAACAGGTGTTCATAGCAGTTGAATACTGGAATAGCGGTCACAATGGATTTGTAAATAAATGACCAAGTGATGAAACACACCAGGTTTTCTGAGGGGAAAATCTTTCAGTGCTAAAAACAGATTCTTAGCAATATAATCAGAAACTATGAGCAAAAATTTAGGGGTGAGTGCAAAACTAGGCTAAGTGCTTATATAAATATATGCACTTACCTAGTTTCGCTCTCACTCTTTGAAATATACCAAAGTGAAAGTCTTATATGACTTAAAATGACGTGTGGGCTAGTCTGGCTTTATACAAATCTACTAAAAAAATTTCAAGAAGTTGCCTTGTTTGTCTGGTTGGTTGTGTTTCACCTTGTGTGTCATTTTGGAACTTTTGTCTACATGAGACGGATATAGTGTCAACTCACCGCGGTATCAATTTATTTAGACAAGAGGCATGATACCACATGCACTCATATTATCCTGACACTGTGCCAACCAGTTCTTTAACTATCCTTACGTGATGAGCAAAAAGTGGACAATTTTAACTACTTTGGTATGTTGTGGCTGAGTATAAAACCCACAATCGTGTTATTATGGGCAAATGCTCAAAATACGTGGAGATCATGTCAAAAACAAATCAAAGCACTCATGGCAATGAGAGACTGTCTGCAGCATATACCTGATGAGGTCATGACCTCACTTCTGTATCACATTATATCTGTTGTTGTGCGGAGTGATACAATACATTTAAATCTGCTGCAGTAATTATGCAAATAAGCAATGCCCAGGGTTTGATATATACATTTTCATTTTGGGGACATGTGTCCCCTCGAATATTTGATTTAGGGGTCATTTGAAATTTTAGGGGGACATGCTTGCAGCTAGGTAAAAATAATAATAAAACTTTATACCTGCACTGTGTCTGTTATATAAAACCTGTGTAAATGGAAACCTTGGAAAATAAAATAAAGTAATATAACTGTTTAGTTCAGGACGATCGGCATTGCAAGTTCTCTTTTGAAAAGAAAAACTTAAGATTCTGCTGTGTCATTGTTGCGGCATTTGCGATGATCTGATTAATGTTGCTATGCAACAACTATCCATCATTGGTTAGGACTAAGTTGTTGTTGTTGTTGTATTGGGGTTTACCGTCGCTGCGATAGTATTTCAATCATATAGCGACGTCCAGCTAATTACAGGTGGAGGAAGACCCCGAGTACACAGAGGTACACGGGTAGAACCACTGACCTACCGCAAGCCAGCTGGAAGGCTTCCTCACATGAAAAATCCGAAGTCCCTACCGGGATTCGAACCCACAGCGGTGAGGGGCTGAGAGATTTGTAGTCCACAACTGTAACCGCTCGGCCATGGCGGCCCCAGGACTAAGTTGTACAAAACGTATTGGAACATCAGACTAATTTATAAAGGGAGAATTTTTCTGTGATAAAATTTATCCAAATATATAAAAGGGCGTTATATGGTGAGAAAAAAACCCAAGTAAGTCTAGTTTTCATAAATAAAAACATGCTTCCATGCACATAAACGGACAGCCTAATATTCGGGACAACAACGACGTGAGGTCATCGTTTTATGCAATGCCGGCAGTCCGGGTTCTATTTTAAGAAACGGAAAGTCCCATATCTTGATCTGTTATTCAGAGCGAAGAAGAAAAAATAAAATGAACAAGCATCTGGAACGTTACATGTTGTTTCCAGAATAAAGGAATCAGATATAGTAGGTTTAAACTGACAGCTATTTGATATCAAAGGAATGTGTCTTATACTTAGACCCTGGTTTTGAAAATGCGTCATTGACAGCGCACTAGCATTCACCGTGGGGGTCATTTCAGATAATTTTGCATTAAAACGCACAATTTTATGCGTCATCGAAAACCCTGCAATGCCTGTTTTTGAAATAATGGAAGAAACCTTACAAGTTTACAGCCAAACTCTAAACAAAATAAAGTACAATCTACTTACTGAAGGGTTCATCGCTTGCAAGTGCCCCTATTGTAACGTTGGTGACATCATAGCCTGTCGACTCAGTGGCGATATGTACCGGAAGTTTTAATATGCTGACGTTCATGCCCTGTCAGTGAAGAATTATCAACGTTGAAATTGTCTGATTTATACTAGGGCCAACTTAATGCATATATGCAGAATTGGTTTGCCTTTTGTCTATGTTGAACCAACAAGAGCTGTCTGTAAGACAGCACACTCAACAATTTTAGTGCTTGCCAATAAAACAAATCTTTTGCAGTAAAAGGCAGAACAAGAATATATTTGTATTTTCAAAAGGTAAACCAGGGATTCAGGTCTCAAATGGCTCAGTGAAAAAAAGTAGTGATATTAAAAACATTACTGAGATTCTAGGTCAGAAAAGAAGCATAATTTATCAAAATCATTGACATATTTATGTTCTCTTGCCTTCTGGTAGATGTGATGGTCATACACAAGTATTTCAAGTTTCAAATCAAAACCTCAAAATTCAGTAAAAAAAAAAAAAAATGAGAAAAAAAAACTTGAGTGATTAGAGTAGCTCTTTTTGTTTGTTTGTTGGAGACGATGTCTACTTGAGACTGATATAGTGCTGTCACACTGCAGTATTGCGCAGTAGACATGTGGCATGATACTACACCCAGTCACATTATCCTGACACTGAGCCAACCAGTCCTGCAACTATGCGGCAAGCAAGGGAGCTATAACAGTACCATTTTTTACAACTTTGGTATGTCTCGGCCGGGGATCAAACCCACAACCTCCAGCACCCAAGGCGGACGCTCTAACCACTCTGCCACCGGGGACGGTGAGTAGCATTATAGTACTTATTCTTCAAATAGTCAAGCTAAAAAAGTTTGTAAATTGATTCTGAATGGCATTTGCGATACCCCTTTTTGAATTAATTTAATCAAACAACAAAAAAACGTCTTAACCTTTTTAACCTTATATGTCCACGTCTACTATTTTGTGTAAGATTTGTATCACCCACACTGTGAGATATGGATTTTATCTCACAGATAGAACCCAGTATTTCACCAGGTGGCATAAAATAAAATCCAGGAACCGTTCCAAGGTATTAGTATAAGGTAGTATAGCAGAAGTTGCTTCCCAATCAACGAAAAAGACTTAAGTTTAAATCTTTGTCTTACCTGTTTATCCCTCGTCTGCTCAATGTACTTTCCAAATTTGTGAGAGGGCTTGTTGGTCCGATCTAACTCTGCAAGGTATGCTGCCATTTTGAAATGGTTTGCTTCCAGGAAATTGGTCATGAACGTCACCTAAATACACACAAACAAGAGCTATCATTGAATTGCTGAATCGTCTTCACCACCTTCATCCAACAATATGAAAATATATTGATCTTTTTGTAAAATGGGATACAATAGGAAGCAACTGGAGGTGTGGGATTTGTATATGGCCCCAATTTCACTTTGTTAAATTTTATTTTAAATGACTTAAATTTTCAGATCCATTTCTCTTACAACACATAAAAATAGTTTTCACATAATTAATTGTTTGAGCTGTCCTTTGAACAATTATCGCTGAAATTTTGACAATTAAGTCTCTGCTAGAAGACAATGTCGGAACACAAAGACGGCGTCGTTAAATAGATGGTACTAACAAATAGAAATTAATTTCGGATGCATTCAGGTTATCCTGAATGCACTGGGCAAACTAGAAGGGGGGGGGGATTGAATGCTTAGTCTACCAAAGCATGAGTACAGTATAGAAGTGCAACTCACCTGTCTCAACTTCTGGTGAGCTTCCTCCTTGGCCTCCGGGTCTGCAAAGCTTGGCTGACCATCATATACCCCTAGTAACTTCTCCACACCTGTACAGAAACCAGAATACATCATTATTGGATTATTTTTCCTTTACAAAACTTCAATATACCCGTCATAAAACATCTGTAATTTAACCCTCCTGCACAATGAATATAATCTCCACTACGTCTAAATACAGACTTTTTAGGATAACCCAAATCTTTGTCTTTTTAAGTTCTTAATTAAATGCTTTGAAATCAGCAACTTCCAGCACTTGTAATATAACCAAACAACAATTTTACCAAAACAAAAATTGCTGCACTTTTACCAATGACTCCTAACAAGAAACACTGTCTTGTGTCAATAACTGATGAAGATCTGGACAGGTTAGATGGTGAATTCTATTTTTTTTTTAACAATAAAATAAATATTGGATCCCAGCATGAGTGAATGAACAGAATGTTCACCTGAGACAATTAATATCAACCAAAGTGTCAGTTTGGGTTTAATGTCTCACCAACAGTAATTCAGTCATTTGAGGACTGACACAAATCTAGTACTGTGACATCATTCTCCAGACATGACACTGGTAAACAACAAGTTCTGCAAAAACCCTCAAGTGCTTCGCACCAAGCAAGAAAGATATATTTTTTATACCGTTTTAGCAAATTTGGTATGGCTAAATGCTGCATGTCTGAGGAAAATGAATTAAAGAGAAACTAAGCCCCAACCACTTACCTTCCTTGCCCTTCTGTTCTCTCTCTATAGACTGTTTAAGATGCCAAAGGTAATGCTGTAATGCTGCTTTCCGTCGGTCTGCCTTCATTGTAAACTGTTTATCTTCTGCCTGTAATTTGACATTTAAGTATTTTATATGGAAATCTGTCAATACTGGTGTATTCAAATGGAAGTCTATGACTATTCAGTGTACTTACATAGCAGTCTATAACTATTCAGTGTACTTACATAGCAGTCTATGACTATTCAGTGTACTTACATAGCAGTCTATAACTATTCAGTGTACTTACATAGCAGTGCTATTTGACTATTCAGTGTACTTACATAGCAGTCTATGACTATTCAGTGTACTTACATAGCAGTCTATAACTATTCAGAGTACTTACATAGCAGTTTATAACTATTCAGTGTACTTACATAGCAGTGGTATTTGACTATTCAGTGTACTTACATAGCAGTGGGCTTTGACTATTCAGTGTACTTACATAGCAGTCTATGACTATTCAGTCTATGACAATTCAGTGTACTTACATATTAATCTGAGAATTAAGTGTACTTACATAGCAGTCTATGAGTATTTGTTCTGGTGTATATTGCCCACTGCCCCTTTGTTTGGCCGCATTAGTGATATCACTGGTAACATTTACAGCCAACACAGACCTGTGTAGTGTATCACAACTCTGTAACAGAACAGTACTGTCATCAAATTCTAGTGGTGGAAATGAATAAACAAGAGTGTTGTTTGGAACACAACTGTCATCTGATGAAGCCTCACAGATAAAGTGTGACAGACCATGAAGAAAGGATCACTGTGTCACCTCTGCTTACAGCAAGTGACACACAAAAATCTTTTACCAATTAATTAGAAAAATTGAAACACCAAAATCTTTTTGATAATTAAACAAGGGTGTTCTCTGGAACACATGTGTCACCTGCTGAAGCCTGACGGAAAAAGTGTGATGGACAGACAGATGACAGAAAAGTGATCCCTATGTGCTTACAGTAGGTGACACAAAAATAATCAGATGAGCCAGTTTCTTTCCAAAGTAGACACTTGACTGCTTCTCACAGGTCACCTGCATATCTTTGAAGACACAACTTTTCCCCCTTATGACCCAAGATAGGCACCACTTAATATGGGGCCAGACATTACTGGTATGAAGTACAACTGCAATATTGGCAATTTTGAAATAGAACAATGGTAACCAGTACTGCCAATAAACCCTTGGAAAATTGGTAGTTGTCGACAGTGAATAATAAGTACATCTTTTTGCTTTGAATGGAATATATCTCATCCTATAGTGATACAATTTTCTATGCATTCCTGATAAATTAAACTGTATTCTATACCCATTCGAAACAAGCAAATATCCTCTCTAGATTCCTAAATCTAATTACTGTCATCAATTAAAATGATGAATAACCCAGCCACATTTCCTGTGAGTCATAATAGCAAATACATAGTCCTATTGACATATTTCTGAAGTAGAAAGGAGCCAGAACTATTGAAGAACATTAGATATAGATGTGTTTTTTCCATATGACATTTGTCATGGAATTCAAATTTTCCACCAAAATCTATGTGACATTTTTTTTTAAATTGACATCATAGAATATTTCCACGTGACATTTTCTGTTAAAAAGGCAAAGGGCCCCTTCTATCCCCAGTCACTGATACATATGTGTGCAAAATTGTTGTTCCACAAAGTTTTTTTTTTCTAAGATATTGGATTTTTTGCAACATGTGACATGACAAGATCTGATGACAGAACAGGACCATGTGCTGGTTTCAAATATAGTGCACTGTCTTTAAAATGTGAAGTGATGGTATAAAATGCAGACAGACTTATTTATTTTACACTGATTACGAAACAAGCTCTAACAATTTATATTAATCAATATCGATGGCTTTGATGGCAGCATATGTAGTCATAATTGTGGGAGGAAACCAGAGTGTCTAGATGAGCAACCAATATACCATCTAACGTATGTGACCAGGAATGGAACCAGGGACACACTGGTGAGAAGCGGAGCATGTTACCACTACGCTATCCAGGCACCCTAAACATTTATACAATATTTATCAATACAGTACATTTATCAATATGCATCTGGTCTTACCTGAGTTAACCGTGGACCAAGTACTGATAAATGACTGCTGTATTGTGTCAGGTAGTCATTCATCTTAGATATTCGCTCCTCCTCTAACACCTGTAACTGTTGACTGGCCTGAAAATAAAAAGAGTAATAATAAGCGTAAATTTGTATTGCTTTAGAGTAAGTAAAAAATATGCCATTTCATTAGTGTCATCATTGTTTTACCAGTTTACATGACTTTCAAATAAAAATAACTTGTCTTTTTTCAACTCACAATTAAAAAAAAAAAAAAAGATAAAATATCTTGGGGCATGACACCATTTTATATGGGTAACATCATAAATCACCATTACGGGATCACCATGACAACGTACCTTGCTGACCGAGATGTCCCACTCCTGTCTAGCAACCTCACTCTTCTCACAACACTCGCAATAATTCTTGTCCGCCTTCCTAAGGGCGTCCAATACCTGCCGCTGCTTCTTCTCCGTCTACAAATACACAAGTGATCAGACCTGTCTCAAGAGGCCAGTCAAAAGAAGGAGAAAAAATGGTCAAGAACAATCAGACCTGTACATGTATCAATGGTCACCTTTCATTTCAGCCATTCTGTGGCCAAAGGTCGGTGACTAAATTTCCAGCACTGAGGTTATAGAAAATCTAACTACTGAATAATAGCCACCTCAAGATAAAGTCCAGTTATTAAATTCTTTTGAGTGAAGTTTGTGTACAGGTTTTACTGTATATACTAATACAACAAAACGTCTTTTTCTGGAAATACAAAGCTGGCTGTTTAAGAGGTTGGCTGCTTACTACAGGAGGCTTTTAATACAGATTGTAAAAATGTCTAAAAATCAACAGGTGGTACATTATTTTCATAGCAATATATTATGTTTTTTTCATATTTTTCTATTTCTTTCTTTATCTTATGTCTTTGAAATTCCCAGAACAGATTCTCAATTATGGGATGAGACATTCTTTCTTTATAGTTTTGATATCATTTCTTATTCATTTCACTAGGCATAAACTATGTAGAAAACCATTACAAAGAATGAATGATATAATATTGAGATACAAGTTCCTTGAGCTCTTCTAGACTAAATCTACTTGTGACACATTCACACATACATTAAGAATTTAATTGCACATGAAAAGACTGCAAACAGAGATCTTGGAACGACAGAGAGTTTACTTACTTTGTTAATATCTTTTTCTGTTTTATTTTTCCCTGGTTTAGCTTCTTCAGTTTTTTCATGACTTTTCGCACAATCATATGTGTTTTTCTTGGCCTACAAATATAAGAAGTAGACTTTTTCACATTATACAAAAAGTGTTCTTTAGAACACATGTGTCACCTGCTGAAAGAAGCATAACAGAAAAAGTGTGACAAGGTACAAAAGATGGACAGACAGATAGATGAAGAAGTGATCCCTTTGTGTCACCTTTACAACACTACTAAATACAGTGTGGACTGTTACGCCAGCATGAAGTTAAGATGTTGGGGGAGAGTGCCCATTTGTTATTTAAGTTAACGTTTCATTTCAGAGTGAAATGGTTTACTGTGGTCCACTGGTAACATACAAGACTGCAGATTCAAAGATTTGACTGCTTCAAACATCACTGGGAGCAAGGAATTTCCATGACATTCCTAGACTTGAATATTTGAGTTTACCATCGCTTTGACAGCATTTCAGTCATATAGCGACGTCCAGCTAATTACAGGTGGAGGAAGACCCCGAATGCACAGAGGCATCCGGGTAGAACCACCGACCTATCGCAAGCCTGCTGGAAGGCTTCCTCACATGAAAATCTGAATGACCCTGCCTGGATTCAAACCCATGCGGTGAGGGGCTGAGTGAGTGATAAAGTCAGCAACTTTACCCTCTCGGCCACAGAGGTCCCTGACATTCCTACATGCAAAGTACTGATCAAACCAAGAAATCGTTGAGAGTGTTTAGTTTAAACTGTAAGAACTGATATCAAATAAAACTTATCAAGTAAATATGCAAATATGCAGTCTATTCTGTTCTACTGTAAGGACATACCTTGTTCTCTTCTGTCCGTCTGTCTGTGAGGGATTTAAGAGCTTTATCTACCGTGTTTTCAATCTGAAATCAAAGAATAACATTATTGTGTGTATATATATATCTTGTGTGTATAGAATATAGAAGAAATGTAATTGCTTTGAATAATACCTTTTTGAGTGTTGATACCTTTCATAGTTTTCAAGACATTCTACTTTATAAGCAATTTTAACCAAAATTCTAAGTTGAAAAGGGGCATAACTCCAAAGATATAGAACTGCGCCTTGTCATGATTATCATGTCTTCTTAGTTTCGTGTTGATACCTTTCATAGTTTTCTACTTAATAGGCAATTTTGATTAAAATTCTAAGTTAAAAAGGGGCATAGCCCTGAAATAATAATTCAGAATAATGCCCCTTGTATTACAACTGGGCCTTGTCATGATTATAAAGTATTCCAAGTTTTGTGTTGGTACCTTTAAAGGTGTTTGAGTTATGGGTTACATTCAAGTTTTTGCACAAAGCCAACAGTGATGACAACCACAACGACACAATGATCATAATAGCTTGACTTTTTCTTCAAAACAGATGAACTAATAAGGGGCCATAATTTGTATTTAATTCTGTCAAGAGTTATCTACCTTGGTTGGTTTATGCCCGTGAACATATTCATAAAGTTTTAAGTCATTACCATGAATGCTTATTGAGATGTAAGCTTGAAAGTTTCTTGCATGCAAAACTTAAACCAAGAATACAATATTTATAAATAACACTCTGTTTCATAAATATATAAATGTTTCATAAATGTTTCATATTTATAAATATTGTATTTTAATTCCCTTAGGAATATGTAGTGTTTTGAGTTAAACCAAAAAGCTGCAACGCCAACACCAACGCTGATGCAAGGGTGACTGCAATAGCTCTCATATTCTCCGAATAGTTGAACTAAAAACTGAAGATGTGAAGTGACTTTTAAGCCAATAGTTACTTTTATAATGAACATTTAAACAAAATGTTGCGTGTGTCAGAAACAGGTAGACTAATTAAAGAAATTGATAGAAAATATATTTGGTGATCCAAAATAATAATTTAGACTGATTAAGAGGCAACAGAGTGAGGACAGACCGAGGGGTGAGAGTGAAACTAGGCTTAGTGCATATATTTATATAAGAGCCCAGTTTTGCTCTTATCCCTCGAGACAAAGAACTGAAATTCTAAGATGGAGCAATTGCAGATATGCCTCCTAAGTTATATGCAAAGCTTCTAATCCAATAAGAACACACACACGTCTGGAAACCTTTCACATGCATTTCAATTTAATTCTTTCATAAAAAAAAAAAAAAAAAAAAAAAATCTTTAGGACATGGATAGAAAGAATTTGGTGATAGGTAAATTAAATAGAAGAAAAGGGCCAGACTCTATAAACTTTTCCATTGATTTATGATCTGTAAGACTGACACATGCTAGTCTTCTAAAAATACCTAGGAATATTCTCAAGCTCACGTGATTCCCTAACGTTACGTTTACTGTGAGTTTACTTATTAACCATTTACCTCATGAATATTCAGGTAAAATTTACAAATGGTATATGAAACAATGGAGTTGCCTTTGCCTTGCCAACTGTGGAATCTGAACTACAATTGTGTATAAGCAAACAGAGGAAACCCTGATCAGACAGTTCCTGCAAGAATGGTTAAAAAAGGGGCTTAATTTTAACTTCCCTTTATATACTAGAAAAAGTATTTTATCTCCCCTTCAAACAAAGGATCAATTAAACATGCATCACACTATCTGGTACCATACCACCAAATAGTTCATTACTCACAGGTTTCCTGGCCTTGTGTTGACTGTCTACCAACTGTTTGAGGGGCTTGGCAATGTCCTCCAGCAGTGAAGTGGCTAGGTTCCTGTAGAAAACAAAGCAGACAAACTCTATAACTTAACAGACATACTGGTATTCTTTACTGGTAAATCTCCATCCCTTTAAACAAATTATCACAATGTCAAAATGTTTAACTATAATAGTAAAGCATTTTAAGCAGAAAGCAATTACTGTCAATCTATCACTTTGCTTGAATTTGCAAGACATACTTAAATACTTAGTGGCGAAATGATGCTTAATAATTATCGAACAATATTATTTCAAGGCTTTCCGAGCCACCAAGTACTGGTCCAACCCAGGATCAGCTCAAATGGTCAGTAGGAGTTGTAAAGATTTGACATAAATGAAATACTAGAGCTATCACTGAGGATGTTGTGTACCCCCAACAACACCTTGACAAGAATAAGATATTTAACTTTTCCTAAAACACAAAATGTGACAGGACCAAACAATGTGCAAGATATCTATACAGTTTACACAATTATCACTAACTCCAAATTTGGAATCCCAGATCTCCAAATTTTCGGGGAAAGGACTCCTGCTCTCATGAGCTGCCTTTATACAGATATATGACAGGACTCCAACATTCTGGCAAATCTCTGACAAGGACATTCAGTTTTCAGAATCCTATTATGAACTCTTGTTTAACTTGTTTTTAACCCTTTCCCTCATATAGACTCATTTTGACGCACTCAATAGGTACCACATAAAGCCTGATCTGCAGAAAACCACAGATAAACCTTACCAAATTTGATTACAAAATCAGCATTTCCAGACCACTGAGGAGCAGCGAACAGCATAAAACCTGATCAGCCTGCGAGTTACTCGCAGGCTGATCTGGTTTTATGCTGTTCGCATAGGTCTTTTCATGGTTTCCTCTATGAGGGAAAGGGTTAATTCAGATGTACAGCCATATGGCTGACCACCTACTTGTGTAGATCAGCCTCTGTCTCCATGCTTGTCCCTACAGCCTTCCATCCCTCTGTCAGGGTCCTACAAGATACAGTATACATCTATTATAAAATGCTCCATTATAATATGACACCCTCTACAACAGTGTGAGTTCAACACTGGACCTTAAATCTTTATTCTTAGATTTGCTGAGTTAACTTCAGTTGTACAGGTTTGACACTTTATATCCAGACTTTGACATCTGATTTTTTGTGAAATATGTCTCTCTTTATCTTGTATCAAACAATCAATTATCCAATCTTTTCCTGATTTTTTTTTTTTTTTTTTTTTTTTTTTGAGAGAGATTATTTTTCAAGATTTCAACAACAATCTAATAATTTTAAGGACTTCATCATGAGTTGAGAAATAACAGAGATCTCCTACACGCACAATTATGCATAATAAATTATAATCCTATCATAATAATGACCCTCCTGTTGATTTTCTGCTTTAAAAAAACCAATAAAATAGGTAACTTCAGAAATACACAATTTTTCAGTTGTTTTTTCCTTTGTCACAGGAACAGTGTATTACTGTATGCAAGATATTAATCTGCCCAACAATGAAAGGACCCACTAATCTAATCAGCCTCTCTACTTAAATCCCATAAAACATGTAAAAATAAACTACAGTATCTTTCAAATAAATGTAATTTATACATAATTTATATAGTTCTTTGTTGTTTTTTTTCTCATCTGTCCTTTACATTTTGTATAAATCAATGAATCTGTTTAAAATAAATATTCAAAAACATATCAGGAACAATAATTTTAACCACATTTGCACTAGAAAGTTTAAATAACAAAGGGTCATAAATCCCATTCAAATAATCACTGACACTTGAAATATATTGCTTCCTGTTTGTATATCTGAACTGAAAAGATTGATTGACTGTCTAAATGCATGTAACCTGAAACCCAACTTACCCTCTTAGACCACTCCAATAAAATAGAGAATATATGATTTGTGCCTACATGGGGGAAGTTTATTAACTGAGGCTAAGAAAAGGTGAGAAGGCAATCTTCTGCAAGCCCAAAGATTGTTTCGACTAACCCTAAAACGACAAAATACAGGGGTAAAATCCCACGGCTGATGGATGATTTTGATCATTCAGGTGTTGGTATCTGGTGTGTATATAATTATACTGGTTTCACAGTTGATGAACAAGAGAATTGGTTATAAAAAAATATGCCATTTCTTCAATTATAACTCCGTAACTCTGGAATGTCTAGGATTTTCTGACTAGTTATCAAACTTGGCCGAGATATTGTGCCCATACATACTGTGACAAAGTTTGGTAAATATTGGTTCATAATTGTACAATGTAATAGAGCAGACGCTGTTAATTTAGAAACTTTTATCAAATCAAGGGCCGTAACTCTGGAATATCTGGGACATTCTGGCTGGTTATTGAAGCTGGCAGAGACACTGTGCCCATACCCATTGTGATGACCAAGTTTGGGAAAAATCTATTCAAGTTTGTTAGAGTTAGTGCGTGGACAACCTAACTGGATTCCGCCTGCCTATCTGCCACAGTAAATTCGTAGTAAGTCCTATCATTTAACAGGCATATAAAAAATGAAACTATATTTGAAAGTCTACTATATCATATCCTGCTAAATCATTTCCACCTGTCTTGACAGAAAAAAAAATCTCCGGTGCCAGATTTCACTTCCCTAG
>CM037781.1:35314493-35364493 GCA_021229015.1 Solen grandis | reverse complement strand
GATATTTGCGTCAGTGGTTTTCATTTTACTATGGTAATGACACTAATTATTGACCTGCCCCCGTAGTAAGAGGAGGGAGTCCATAATTGCACATTTACACTCTAGTAGAACCATCGGCCAACAGGCTTCACATTAAGGTAAAGTCCCTGTAATGGTTCCGCTTCGTCTTGGACCACCTTACCTCTATCAAGATAACCAAGGTACCCTAATGAAACGTTAGGAAACCTTGGTTATTTCTGTGAAAGGCCATGAGGTCCGAAATGTAGCGGAACCATTACAGGGACTTTACCTTAATAACCTGAGTGACCAGATTGGAATTTGAACCAACGATAGTGAGTAGCAGCGAATATAATACTTCAGTTACGGACCCTCCCACCTTCATTATATTTGATCATTTTTTTTATTATTTATTGTTAAACCTGTCGTTAGCGATCTGCCAACAGGAATAATGATCTGCTCAGCACAGGTGACTGCTGAATGGATTCTAAATATACAACAGCATGCTGAATATATACAATAATAATTGGTTAGGGCGTCCAATCCAGAATTGGGAGGTCATGGGTTCATTTCCGGCTGCGACATACCAAAGGGTAGTTCAAGGACTGGTTTGCCAGGTGTTAGGTTAATGTGACTGGGTGTGGTATCATGTAATTTGTCCACGGCATTATACTACAGTTTGGGCAGCACTATATCTGTCTCATGTAGACATCATTTCCCAATGACTGGAATACTGTTGATGGAACATTAAACTCAATAAACAATCAATCTAATTTTCTCCATTTATTTCTTTCAATGGCAAACATTCACATGGATTCCCCTGCATGTTAACAGGATTGAATTCACAAAAAAGTCATATTCTCTTGTCAGTAGTTAGCATAAAATAAAGAGAAAATGTGTTTGCTTGTTTGTTTGTTGGGTTTAACGTCCCACCAACAGTATTTCAGTCATTTGGAGACGATGTCTATTTGAGACAGATATAGTGCTGCCACACTGCAGTATTACACCGTAGACATGTGACATGATACCACACCCAGTCACATTATCCTGACACCGGGCCAACCAGTCCTGCAACTACCCTTATATGCTGAGTGCCAAGCAAGGGAGCTGTAACAGTACCATTTTTTACGACTTTTGTATGTCGCGACCTGGGATCGAACCCACGACCTCCGGCTTCCAAGGATGTGTTTGTATTGAGTGGATATGAAATGTATCTAATCTGAAAATGATGTATTCCACATCTACTCAAAACAAACATTTTTAGCTCACCTGAGCACAAAGTGCTCAAGGTGAGCTTTTGTGATCGCCCTTCATCCGGTGTCGTGCGTCGTCCGTCGCCAACAATTTGCTTTAAACGACATCTCCTCTGAAACCGCTGGACAGAATTTAATGAAACTTGGCAGGAATGTTCCTTGGGTGAGGCTCTAAAAAAGTTGCTAAAATAAAGTTGATCCATGAAGAACTCTGGTTGCCATGACTACAAAAAGAAAAATAATTTGAAAACTTTAAAAATCATCTCCTTCAAAACTACTGGCCAGATTTCAAAATAATTTAGTACAGTTGTTCCCTTGGGTCAACCTCTACCAAAGTTGCTAAAATTATTCCGATCCGTAAAAAAACATGGCCGCCAGGGGCGGGGCTTATTTGCCTTATATGTATATAGAGAAACCTTTAAACAACATCTCCTCTGAAACCACTGGACAGAATTTGATTAAACTTGGCAGGGATGATCCTTGGGTCAACCTTCACAAAAGTTGCTAAAATAAACTTGATCCATGTAGAACTCTGGTTGCCATGGCAACAAAAAGAGAAAAAAAATGAAAACTTTAAAAATCATCTTCTTCAAAACTACTGGCCAGATTTTAAAATAAATTGGTACAGATGTTCCTTGGGTCAACCTTTACCAAAGTTGCTAAAGTTATTCCGATCCGTAAAAAAACATGGCCGCAAGGGGCGGGGCTTATTTGCCTTATATGTATATAGAGAAACCTTTAAACAACATCTCCGCTGAAACCACTGGACAGAATTTGATTAAACTTGGCAGGGATGATCCTTGGGTCAACCTTCACAAAAGTTGCTAAAATAAACTTGATCCATGTAGAACTCTGGTTGCCATGGCAACAAAAAGAAAAAAAATGAAAACTTTAAAAATCATCTTCTTCAAAACTACTGGCCAGATTTTAAAATAAATTGGTACAGATGTTCCTTGGGTCAACCTATTTATCTCAGATAAGCGATTTAGGGCCATCATGGCCCTCTTGTTTATATCGCACTGTCACTGTATATGGTATACAGGTGATATATATCCACACTTAGTTATTATATATCTATACCTAAATAACAATCTATGCTGACTTGAAAGCTGGAAATTTTCGGATTTTCTTAGATGGAGATTGACAGTGGATGGACACATCGTATATTTTTTCTCACAATAAAACAACAGACTGTCGTTGGATGACCAAATCCTTGTCGGGTCAACATGTTCACACCATTATTTGCTTTTTAATATGTGTTTCAGCCGGCCAGACATCTAACATAGTGACGCTGCAGGTTGGAGACCCGAAAAACAATTACAATGCAACACTGGTCGTGCATATTGTGGACATTATTGGTGACTACGCCGAGCTCAGATTCGGCGTCATTGTAAGTTATAAAATGTATTCTTCTATCAGGAATATAATCCCCATTCAAAGACAACAGTTGAAACAATAAATGTTAATAAATGTATTAAATAAAGGTATTCCTTTAAAAGTAAGATATGATTTAAATTACACATGCTGGAATATCTCCTTGGGCTTGAATATCCAAAATGATAGATATATATTCAAAGATTCTTTAACACTAGCTTAAAGATGTGTTTTACAAAGAGAGAGAAATAATGTGCTTTAATTAACTTTCATTGTATTTGCTGATATTTTGTCTAATTGTTTAAGATGTTGCCGTTGTGTGCTTTAATTAGCAGATCTGTTTGATACTTCACTAAGTTCAAATGCAGTGTAAATGCTCTAAATTATAAAACATTGCTTTTTATATCGTCAAAGAAAAAAAGAGAAGAGTGTAAGTGGGTTCTTGGAAGTATGTCTTTGTAAGTAAACTGTGACTGAATTTATGATAAAGAAAAATATGAATTTAATATTTGATTGCATTTATATTTATCTACATGTTACAATGTTATGAAATGACATTTAGTTTCTAATTGCAATTGTTTATTGTCAGCAAACCCACGTACAACTTATTTTATCTGTGTACAGTCTAAGCCTCCTCTCACCACGGCCTCCCTGACGTCATTAAGTCCGGCTGATCAGGTGGCCAATATCACTGCCTATGTGGACAGCTTTGACGATGAAATGAGACACCACAATATTTCCTATGACTACAGGAGCTTGTCTAGAAAAATAATGGGCATCACGTCTGTATATAATGCTATAGTAAGTCTTATAAAGATATGTGCATTTTTAAGGTAGCGTTCCTTACTCTTCTTACCAGCTGCAAAGAATGTTTACACTTAGTTGCATCCGAGAAGAATAAATATATGATAGGTGTTAAAATTAAAAGTTCATACACAGGTGTAATTTTGATGTTCATAAATAGCTGTAAAATGAAACGGGTTTACATTACTGAAAAAAATATAACCCTGCATCATACATGTCGGTTGTTAAGGAATTTTTATCACCTTATACATTGAAGTTAAGCAGTTTTAAGCGTTATGATGTAGTGTTTACTTTGAATAATCTCGACACATTCCGTGATTAGTAAAGTTCGGATTCAAAGGCTTTTCCATAAGGAACACATGTCTTATGTTTAAATACAAAAACTAAAAAAGATTAAAGGTTTTTATTTTATTTTTTTTACGATCGGCAGAAATAAATAACTTTGTGTTATATCTACTGACATTATCTAAAGAATTTGTCCAAATTGACACCATGATTTTTTTTTCATGGAAAATATTTGCAACTTGTGTGGGTGCCAGTCCATTTTGTAACTGTTAACTAGTCAATTTGTAATAATTTACATATTACTGATAGATTTGTTACCATATTTATCGATCAAATTTTAATCTCACAGGAAATGCCAATATTATATTAAGTATGTCTTAATAATATGAATTTAAGTTAAAAAGCGAAATTCAGTCATTAAACAGTCATTTAGTCATCTCTTAATTCTAAAATTGTAATTTTTGAGTTATTCTTATGTTTATGTATTAGTGAGTACCACTTATACTTGTTTGAAATATTGTTTATTACCATTGTGATGGTTGTATAAAATAGAGAAGTTAAACTGAAAAATGTGCGGTAAACCTGAACCATACTGTTAATTTTGTTCATGGTATGTCATAGAGAATATTATATTACATTATATAATACATTTTTTTACGATCTTTTTAAAGTTTACAGCAAATTTTAAAGTCGCTCAAATGAAAAATTTTAAGTTTCATTGGAGAATATTGGTGAAAATAAATTGATTAAAAAAGATAACAATGCCTGTCTAGTGTTTATCTATATATTCTGTGTATAATTCTTTCGTGTCTTGGTTGTTATTGCCTGGATAAACTAATGTTACATTTTGCCTACTAACGTATTGGAACAATTTTCTGTTTTTCGACTGTTGAGAAATTAATAAAAATATTATATTCTAAATAAATTTACATTTAAGTCTGTCAATGTCTGTAGTTCACATTTAGTATATCAGTTTTCAATTCATATACTATGTCAAACTCCGCCACTGTAGTTACCTCCCCTTACAGTTTTTTACTTGCGTGTGGAGATTACTCTCATAATATCATAACAGGACTTGGATGAAAACGCTACACAGCTGACAATCACACCTGAAGACATACTGTCGCTAGGATCCCAACAGAAGGATGATAATTCGTATCTGGGGTGGAATGATTACTGGAAACTGATAGTCGAGGTCTCGGTGGACGACTTTGCGCTTAAACTTGTCGAGGTAAGTGTTGTTGCTGCAGTTTATTCACAGTCCATTGCAGTTTTAAGTTTTTTTTCATGTGGCTAGTCAAAGGGATAATGCATGTGATATGTGCTTAGTCTGTGTGGCGGACTTGTATAGATAAGTATAAAAAAGCCTCATTGTGCATCTATTTAACAAAATAATGGGGTTAAATTTCAAATACTGATAAATAGTCAACACATTTGAGTATTTAAACAAAAGAAAATAAAAAAGGCAAAATTCTTAACTTTGCGATCAAAACAATGTCACTGATTTGTACTTGTTTTTATTTCATAAATGCATTTTGTTTTACCATTTATACTTCTATATCAGGTGCTATGAGTTTAAGTAACGTGTTTGTAACATTCGTATTTTTTTTAAATAGATGTTTCAAATCTTAACCATTATTTCATACGTTACCTGTGGATGTAAGGTTTTTGTGAGGGACACGATTCATCAAAAGCCGTGCACCGTAGTCCAACCTGTCTTATGTTGACGGGCTCGAATTTCACCAACAATACATAGTACTAAGTAATACTTCAAACCTTATATAAAGTAAAAACGCATTTGAAATATTCAAATACATGACAAAACTTAAATATAGCATAACCTTATTAACGCAAATATTTGTTAAGATATGAAGTAGTTAGTTAATTTATATACGTTTTTAACGTTTAGAATGTACTTTGTAATTGTGTACGGTACAGAAAGGGGACATGTATGCTGCTATGCTGGCAAACAGTGTATTGACCTGGCCCTCTACCAAACGTATGTCTTTATATGCCATTGAGACGGTCAGCCGAGCACTGAACTCCACACTGTCCGTCATGAAATACTCTAATGTCACTGCTTCGGTAAGTCTCTCTCTCTCTCTCTCGCTCTCTCTTAGAAAATACTTCAAAATTGAATTTGAATATTTGTTTGGGAGTATTTAAGAACAGTCTTCGTTTGCACATAAGAATGGAATTATATTTGCAGCAATTCATCACAATCGTGCATTGAGTTTCAACTTTGTAATGTTTAATTGTAGTCGCGTAATTGGATATTTTAATAATTTCTTTCTTTCTTATATCTTCCAGATAGCTTAGTCGTGAACACGTAAGATTTTTACCAATGCCAGTGTCTCTTCAATAATAGAAAGATGCTATCTGCCCATGCGATGGCCAATGGATGCTTCCATGTCAGTTAAATACACTGTATTATGATTTTTATTTTATCTTTAAAACAAAATTGAATTTTCACTTTGCTGATGATTTTTGTTAAATTAAAACTTAAATATTTATAATTGCAGAAATTGGCAGCGGAGTGTGTTGAAGTCATGGCCAGAGACCTTGCCAATCATGTGCGGGACAGAGTGTTTCCACATACAGAACGCATGTTTTATGCTGCTAAAGGTAATAATCAGACTTGATCTGTGGTAGGTGGTCAAATAAGAGCAAAAGAAGTGTGTTGACTGGGTGTTAAATGTGCTGAATGAAATGTACATCTGCGTTCTATAGACACATCGGGTGATTTTAAAATTAGCCACTTGTATCTAATTGTCTTCTGCTCCAAGTAGATACATGAGTACATTCAAAGGAACAGGAAAATCTGTTGTATCTCCAGACACCGATTGTTGTACTACTCTCAATAGTTACCAAATATAATTTCATGGAAAAAGAACAAATAACAAATAATAGTTCTTTGTAATGTTTTGACTTTTACTATATATATATTTGTGAAATGATATTGCAGTACTATTTCTCAATGACAGTAATTTGATTACATTTTATTTCGGTTCTTAGTATGTATCCCACCTCAGAATACATGAAGAAAAGGTGGGATGCAGGAGTGTTTGTTACCTTTAGTGATAAATCCACCTAATCTAACTAGAATATAATATTTATGATCTTAAATTTGCAAATGTCATACCAAATTAACCGTTGACATCTTTTTATTTTATTGTTTTATTTCTTTTCATTCCTTTTTTTTTTTTTTTTTTTTTGGAGTGGGCGGTGTAAGAAAACTGCTTTTGGCTTCAGTTTCATCTGAAAATCTGGACGCATTTGATAGTGTCGTATACATGACATATAAATAACTTGTTTATGTTATAAATCTTTGATTCTGTGGTGATAGGTTAGTCTGAATCCTATACAAGTAAGCGGTATACACTATTACTGTCTCCATTGTTGTTCCACAGGCATACTTGATTTGATCCGGAATATCCTGGCCTCGTTACAAGCAATACTGACTCCTAACCTGCCCGAGGACCCGACTGTAGATGAGATGAGACAGTATCTGGAGTATATCCGGGTTTTCAAAACGTCAGAGGAGATTTTGGCAGAACCCCTCTCCTTACAGGAACAAACATTCTTAGCTCAGAAACAGTTGCAGAAGTATTACTTGGAAAAATATATCAAATCTGAAGCGGTAGGCATCAATTTCTAGTAAACTGCTGATTTTTACATGTAAAAATTTGGTGTGAATAATTTTATAATGGTACAAAATTAAGCAAATGTGCAAATAGCGGATTATTTTGAAATACACTTCCTACTTTCATAAGTAGAAAAGGACCACCACATCTACACTTAAAACTGTGGCCTTGTAGGCCTGTATGTATGAGAAGTTGACTGAACACCCTTGTAAAATATATTTTGTATTTATTGCAGTCAAAAGTTGCTCTGCCAAAAGTGACAGAAGCCTTACGAAACTTGGCCTACGTCATCGGTGAAATGTCGTACCTAAACGAACCAGTAAGATACCTTGACAATGATTATGTATACATCTCCACGGAGATTAGGACAGCAGCCGACAAGGTTGGAAAGGTTGTGTATAGGCCAAGGGTAGCCATAGATCTGGATTCTCTGAAGGAAGACACTCCATCCCCGTGTAACGGGAGTGCCGTGATTCTCAGGGTAGGTGCCATCTTCATCTCTAGATGTGGATCCAGGCTTACATTAAGTAGGAAGGAATGAGGGAGGGGCACAGGTGGGCGGTAGGGTTCGGGGACTGAGGTTACAGAGCAACTCAGCGAGCTTACTGTCAAAGCTCCCATTCATTGCTTTGACAAACACAATTGCTTCTTAGTGTTTCAATATACATGTGTGATGTTATAATTTGCCAAAATTCTTAAAGTTCAAACAATAAATAATTGCTCATTAACCTTAAGTTGCTGACCAAATGGGTGTCACGAGTACTAGGTGACCCAAGTAAATCCGTCAGTATTCCTGACACTGAAAATCGTTTAAATATCTTGATTTATTCGCCAGATCATTTATCAAATTCACTAAAGATAATAAGGGTTTGTCAGAAGTTGCATGGTGGTCAATTTTAGTAAAATTTTAACTAAACAAGAATTCGCATTAGAAAAGAAGTCAGTCTTAAAGCTTTATTTGCATTAACATTTCACCCTGTAGTATTTTTCTTGGTGTATTACTGTGATATCATGCCGTTGAAAAGTGGCGTGAAATGTTGCTTTGCGTTTCTTTTTGCAGTCTATTGTATTCAAACAAAATCCATATTTCTGGGGGTTATTCGGCGACCGTATAACGTCATATGTTCCGGTGTTTCAAACATTTGGGGCTCAGCTGACAAGCACGAGGGTCGAGTATCGACTTGAGAACAAGGTGGTGCCGGCATGTGTGTAAGTAGCACGTGATCTTTCTGACAACCATTCTTGGCTAAAAAAACATTTATTTATATGCCGTCGTGAAAAGAGATATTTTAATTGTATATTATATATTGTATATAATATTCAACATATGAAATAAGATGTTATCATATTCAATGTGAATATAGTTTACTGTGAGCCTACTTTAAAATGTGAGTTTACACAGTCGTGTTCAAATAATGATTAAAGGAGCACTTGTGGGTTTACCACCAATTTAACATATGTTTCAAAGTGGACAATTGCAATCGGACATTGTCTGTTGTCCATCGTTCATCCGTTGTCAACTATTAACTTCAAACGATATTTCGGTCAATTTTAATAAAATTGTACAAGGCTGATCCTTACAGTAGGTGATATCCTTTCCATAATGTTCTATGTTATGCAGACATTAAAGTCAAATGAAATCTTTAAAACCTTCCTTAGGTAATCCTCTACAAAGATTATTGTTTTTAGCTCACCTGAGCACAACGTGCTCAAGGGTGAGCTTTTGTGATGGCCCGTCGTCCGGCGTCCATCGTCCGTCGTCAACAATTTGGCTTGTTAACACTCTAGAGGCCATATTTTTAGGCCAATCTTCATGAAACTTGGTCAGAATGTTTGTCTCCATAAAACTTGGACAAGTTCGAATTTGGGTCATGTGGGGTCAAAAAGTAGGTCACGAGGTCAAATCTTAGAAAAACCTTGTTAACACTCTAGAGGCCACATTTTTGGCCATATCTTCATGAAACTTGGTCAGAATGTCTGTTTCATAAAATATTGGACAAGTTGAAAAGTGTGTCATGTGGGGTCAAAAAGTAGGTCAGTATGAAAAATCCAACATATGTTGCTCATTTATAATCAGGTGAGCGATTCAGGGCCATCATGGCCCTCTTGTTTTGCTTTTGTGATCGCCTTCTGTCCGTCGTCAGTCGTCAACAATTGCTTGTGAACACTCTAGAGGCCACAGTTTTGGCCCAATCTTCATGAAACTTGGTCAGGATGTTTGTCTACATGATATCTCGGATTAGTTTGAAATTGGGTCATGTGGGGTCAAAAACTAGGTCACCAGGTCAAATCTTAGAAAAACCTTGTGAACACTTTAGAGGCCACCATTTTGGCCCAATCTTCATGAAAGTTGGCAGGCTGTTTGTCTCTAGGTTACTAGGTCAAATCTAAAAAAACCTTGTGAACACTTTAGAGGCCACAGTTTTAGACAAACCACAATGTAACTTGGTCAGAATGTTTGTTTACATCGAATCTCGGATGAATTCAAAACTGGGCAACATAGGGTCAAAAAGTAGGTCATGGCAAATTTTAGAAAATTCATGTGAACACCCTAGAGGCCTACATTTTTGTCCCAGTCTTCATTAAAATGATATGAATGATGACTGCATGAATCCCAGTTGAGTGCAAATTCAGGTAGGCTCAAAATGTAGGTCACTTAGTCAAATGTTAGAAAAACACTTTAGATGCCAGATTTTTTGTCATTTTGCCTAACACAGCCATCTTACTCAGGTGAGAGATAAAGGGCCATCTTGGCCCTCTTGTTTTTCCATGCTGATTACATTCTTCAATTCCTTTTTATACGCCGCCGGAGTTGATCGTATATTGGCATCATCTTCTCCGTCTGTCCGTCCGTCTGTCCGTACGTCCATATCTTGTGAACGCAACTCCTCCTACATTTCTGAATGAATCTTTTCAAAGCTTGGTCAATGTCATTACTATAATGGGTAGATGTGCATGAAGTGGCAATTTTCCGGTCCATTGATTTTTACAAGATTTGTGTCCCTTGAAACTTAGTCTCTGTAGCTGATTGATATTGCAGCCTTGTGAACGCAACTCCTCCTACATTTCTGAACGAATCTTTTCAAAACTTGGTCAAAGTCATTACTATGATAGGTAGATGTGCATCAAGTGGTGATTTCCGGTCCATTATTTTTACAAGATTTGTGTCCCTTGAAACTTAGTCTCTGTAGCTGATTGATTTTGCAGCCTTGTGAACGCAACTCCTCCTACATTTCTGAATGAATCTTTTCAAAACTTGGTCAATGCCATTACTATAATGGGTAGATGTGCATGAAGTGTCAATTTTCCGGTCCATCAATTTTTACAAGATTTGTGTCCCTTGAAACTTAGTCTCTGTAGCTGATTGAAATTGCAGCCTTGTGAACGCAACTCCTCCTACATTTCTGAATGAATCTTTTCAAATCTTGGTCAATGTCATACTATAATAGGTAGATGTGCACAAAGTGGCGATTTTCCGGTCCATTGATTTTTACAAGATTTGTGTCCCTTGAAACTTAGTCTCTGTAGCTGATTGATATTGCAGCCTTGTGAATGCAACTCCTCCTACATTTCTGAATGAATCTTTTCAAAACTTGGTCAATGTCATTACTATAATGGGTAGATGTGCATGAAGTGGCAATTTTCTGGTTCATTAATTTTTGCAAGATTTTTGTCCCTTGAAACTTAGTCTCTTTAGCTGATTGATATTTCAGCTTTGTGAATGCAATTTCTTGTATGTTTCTGACCTTATCTTTTCAAAGCTTGGGCAGTTTCATAACTATACTGGGTAGATATGCACAAAGCAGGGATTTTGATGTTCATCAATATTTGCAATAGTTATGCCTTAAATTTCTAAACATGGTCCCTTGAAAACACAACTCAAGTTTCTAAACAGGTAAAAGTGCATAAAGCAGGGATTTTCTGGTACAGTGATTTTTGCAAGAGTTATATGGAGAAAGAAAAAAGGATTCATATCGATACTGCTATTTGACCTACTGTCATATTGGAAGCATTTTTAGGGTTCTATCTCTGTTCAGCTAAATTAATTGGTCTTACAGACTTCATTATGAGCTTATGCTTACAGAAATGTTAAAAGCAATAATTAAAAGACCCCTCTTGGTCTTTATATTTTGTGGCGGCGTATATTGTGGCATCACTGGCACTCTTGTCATACAAAATATACAATCTACGAGTCTTTTTGATGAATTTCATTGATAAATATAAATATATTTGTGTTAGATAACGAATGAATATTTAAAAGTACTGATTTACCTACAATAAGCATTGAATGGCGTGTTTACTTGGCAGGGACAAGACACCAACCTATCTACCAGACGATCCCGACAAAATGATCTACATTCTTTTCGACAGACTACATGGGGAGGATGATATATTGCTCTTTATACGTCCCAATGCCACCCAATTGGTTAGTTAACATATACATAACTAATCAGTAACAAAACATAGCTGTGGCGCAGACAGATGTCCCTTTTGGACTTAAAATTTTTGAAATAAATATTTTGATCGATAAGGTTTCATAGTCTGTGTCAAAGCCAGTGTGGAGTTATTAATCACCTTAAGTGATACATCTAGTCTATGAAATTAGCGGTTTAATGTTATTTAACACAAATCATATAATAATCTCATGACCCTCTACAATTATCAATTAAACAAAGCCGATTCCTTTTTAAAAAAACTCTGAAACTGAAAATGATAATCTTATTTTATTTTGGATAAATAATCACCATATGGCCGTGAACGATCATAGCTACTAGGTGATAATATGTTTTTATTTAGGTTGATGGTATTCAGGTATTCAGAAGTGTGTTAGGGCCCCTGTGGTCCTGATGCCTTGTACAAAAGTATAGAAATAATAAAATATTATGCTTTTATCTGAATGAATGATTTTCCTCATTTTGCGTGTACCACCATGGGTTACCTCTATTGCAGTGATAGCGCACTTTCTTTCTCGCCATTGTGTCCAGGCCAACCTTAGATAACGTATCTCCCAGTGTAGCTATTTGATAATCTGATCATTTAGATGCTGTTGTCCACTTGTGGGTTCTCTTCTGAAAGTTGGAAATACAAACCCCACTAGAGTCGAGTGTCTTGTCTTGACCTTGTCACAAGTGACTGGCCCAGACCAGAAAAATACCTATGTATCACAGAATTACCTAAGGGTTATTTTATTTATTTGCCATAGGAATACATTATCTCCATACGAGAGAAATACAATATTTATATGCCCCAGGGACACCATGTCTTTAAATCATAGGAAAACCCTATTTATATACATGTACGACAGGAATGCATTATCTATATTCCTTATGAATACCATGTCTATGAACAATAGGAATTATATTTAAAAAGAGAATACATTATGCCTCAGGAATATCATGACTATATACCACAAAATGCCCTGTCTTTATACCAAAAGGGGCCGCCGTGGCCGAGCGGTTACAGTCGTGGACTACAAATCTCTCAGCCCCTCACCGCTGTGGGTTCGAATCCCAGTAGGGACTTCGGATTTTTCATGTGAGGAAGCCTTCCAGCTGGCTTGCGGTAGGTGGTGGTTCTACCCGGGTACCTCTGTGTACTCGGGGGTCTTCCTCTACCTGCAATTAGCTGGACGTCGCTATATGATTGAAATACTATCGCAGCGACGGTAAACCCCAATACAACATACAACAACTTTATACCAAAGGAAAACCATGTCATTTACTTCAGACATGCCTTTTTATACACCATATTTAATATCCCATTTACAGTATATGCAATAGGAAGATCATATCTATATTACACAGATATACTTCAAGAATATCATATATTTATACTACATGAAACTAGATATACTGCATATGTAAAACCACAGGAATACGATATCTGTATACCACAGGTATACCTTTTTTACCACAGGTGTACCATATTTACTTTAACCCCTGATGAGAAGCCGTCCGTCGAGGAGAATCGTTTTGTTTACAGTACGGAACTGCTGAAAGACAAATGGACCCAGGAAGATGGATTTAAGATCCTCATCCCTTCTAGTGAATTTTCAATCACTGGCAAAATTTGGATCGCCCTCCGTCCTTTGCTTACAGGCACGTTTAGCCATACCATATTGTAAACTATTAATTTCATGAATACTAAAATTTCATCAAGTATTTACCATGCATGTGGGCAATCATTCTATTGATGTTCCATAAAACATTAAAAATAATATTTGATGAACTACGAAAATTTCATATGACCGTTTCTATTTTCATTTCTATTACTGTATTTAAGTTTTAAATTTTAGAAACACGAAACTGCAATAAATTTTATCTATTACAGAAATCAACAATATGTACCCTCCTTGACATGTAGAACATATATGTACATTTTTTTTTTGAAAATTAAGAGTGTGCACGAGAATTTGTAGTGGTTGCAGAAACTCTACTTTGAATAAATGATCGTCAAGATCATCGTAATTATATAATAAATACCTAGACAAGAAATACAAGCGGATAAACAGCCTTATATACTACACAAGTTTGTGAAATAACTTGCGTCAAATTTGTCTTGAAATTGAAAGAGCCATAACTTCAAAATCTGTAATACTGCTTGCCCATACAGCTTGACATTTCACAACCATCCTCTACATACCCAAAATTTGGAAATTCTTGATTTCTTAATTTTTAATTTAAAAAACAAAAACACAGAAAAAAACATTATTCATGTAATTTTCAATACGCTTGCATTCACTGATTGGTATTTCAATATTGTCTTGTAATATATATGTTAAAACATTTGTTTAAAATTATATCTTGATTTTAAATCTTTTTGGTTAACAGTCGGACACTTTTTACCGAGATAAAATTGATTACAGAATCAGATGATCAGGCACTGTTGACCCGCGACTTCTGCGCCAATGTAACTAGTGTCAACTGTCTGAGCTGGGTCCCAGATGGTAAAGGTGACTTCTTCTGGGACAAAAACAGGTGTACGGTATGTTTGATTGACATACATTGTCAAGTATATCATAACTTGTGTATGGTAATTCGATTGACATACATTGTCAAGTATATCATAACTTGTGTACGGTAATTTGATTGACATACATATTCAGGTACATATATCATTATTTGATATGCAGCTACACGGGAAATAGGAAAGACAACAGTCAGATTTGGTATATTTTTCTGACATCCCAGGGTTGGTGTTATACCTTATACTGTCTACTCAGTATGCACAGTTGTCTCCACCGCATGTCGTGGGTTTCGACCCCAATTGCGACCAACCAAATACTTTAAATAATAATTCTGGCGTATCTCCCTTGATATTGGCATTCAGAAAAAAATCTATACCAGAATTTGCGGTATTTGGCAGAGTTATAGACGTGCGTTTACATAAGTTTGACAATATGTCTCACATCCATAGGTTTCACGCCACAGTACACTAAATGAAACAGTTTGTGAGTGTGACAACACAGGTATGGGGACCATGACAGTCGGCACTACGTTCTATGTGCCGCCTAACAAAATCGACTTCAAGAACAATGAGGAGGTTATCACGGAGTTGGGGCGAGGACCAGTGATGGCGCTGGTCATAGTAACCCTAGTTACTTATTTCCTCATGTTATTCTGGGCATGGCGAGAAGATCAGAAAGATCAGTATAAGGTAGGTGAAACTAGAGGAGATATTGTTAAAGCCAAAACAAAAGCATAATTCCCTTTAAACGATTTACAAAGATCTCTGTATCTCTGTGATATTTATATGGCATATTGTCATTTGGTTTTGGAATATTTTTTTAAAAAAATGTCATGAAAAAGAAACCAAGAAGGAGCAAAAATGTGTTACTCAATTGATGAAGTTGAAACCTACTGAATGATTACATCTGAAGCCAAGTTTCCCTGTGAAAATGTATACTGTAAGCATCGTTATATTTAAACATGTGAAGAGATATTTTTAAAATGTTCTTTGAAAATCAATGTGTGATTTTGGGGGGTAAAAAATAAAAGCGGGATGTAAAATAGTATCATGCTGGTGCTGAAGTTTATGCTCAAAGTGACATGATGTCTTCCCACTATCCCACTATCTTTTCAGTGGTCGTTCTCCTTAATGATAGACAATGACATTGCTGACAGCTTTTTCTACATCATGAGAGTATATACGGGTCTGCGTACTGGTTCCGGTACCCAGTCCAGGATAGGGTTTGTCCTCGTGGGTGACAACAATGATACAGGTATCCGGATATTGGACGATGAGGGACACGTGGTACGTCCATCTTTTGCCACTTGTTAGCTTCGTAAAAGCTATATATATATATATTCATTATCTAACATACATTAACATTAATCTGGGCATCATATTCAAAATATATAATGCATCTATGCAATATGTTCTGTTTATTAGCTAGTTCACAATACACGTTTTTCTGTTTTTATTTATTACAATGACATTTAAGGTAGCGACACTGGGTAATGGACAACTATTAAAATTACTGGTTTTGAATAACCTGAGTATAAACATAGTTAGTACAAAAGTTATACCCCTATCTTATGTCAAGATATCTGTTCTCAGAGGCGACAAAATATAATTAGTACCTTTGTTATTCCCCATATTGCACTCATTTTTCGAAAATTTCGGACAGCGATATCTAAGTCATTTTTTCACTAAATAACTTCGTTTTTGTATTAAACTGTATCTATACAAATGAACTAGTGATCCGTGTCTCAAATTTCTTTTAAAATTTTCTGTTCAAAAGTTATTTAACTTAACTTTTTATTTTCGCTTTGAAACACGCCGCTCGTCAATTAATTAGCCATTGTAACAAAACTAAAACAATTATCGATAAACTGAGACACGGATCACTAGACGGATCAAAGACCTTCCGACAGACGAAAACCGCTTTGAAATCGGACAACAATCAACTTTGTAATCACTGTCCAAACACCCCCACTACAAGCTAATTCCAGTGTGTGGAAAATTAGCTTGAAAGATAAAACGATCAAAATGTGCTAATTAAATGGGATTATCGCATAACTGTTCAGCCTTAATTAAATTCTTTTTGCTCAGTAGTTTAGCTGTTTGATACATCGTCCATTATTCACACTTTCCGAACATATAAGTACCTAAACTTTTGGTTTACATCCCATAAAGCCATCTAGAGTCATAGTGCACACGGCATATAACACATAAAAAGTCACGTGACTATCTTCAAGCGTCGAGATAAGGGGCCCCACACAGGGAAATAATGGATACCGAAGCCGCACTAAGCCGAGCAGTCGTAGGGGCAGGGTATGATTGAAATGTGTTTTGCGCAGAAATAATCGATTATAATAAAATAACCATTATTTATGCTCGGTGCACAGACGTCGTATATAGCGCACGTCATAAAATCGACGTCACGCCTGTCTTTGAATAATAAGCAAATTTTCTCTTTTGTCGTTTTATTGATTCTTAACTGAAATCTTCACGACAAAAAAGTATGGGTTTTATCGGACTTTTGATTGGTTTGCTTATTTATCAACACTGTCTCATCATTTCTTACATATAAACGGTTTCTTATCCTGCTAACATGCAATATACGAACCCCAGTATACCAAAACTGTAAACTTCTATAACAATAGATTGATTTCTTAAAATTAGTAATTTTAATGTGTTTTTTTTAATTGTATGTGTAAATATAATTGCAAATAAAAGCTTATAAAAAATAAAGCCATTGCGAGGGAATACTTTTAACTGAAAATAACCTTATTGAAACGTATTGACATATATAAAGTTTTGTTTACTACTTTTGCAACAATACAATACAAAAACTTTGTGTTTAAAAATATTGTCTATATAGATTATGACTTGATTTGTCTGGGTCGAGTGAATCAGTGTCCCCTGAAAACTGGTTTCCTGTGTGTACTGCACGTGTGCTTTTATTACCGTGTGCCGTTTGGTCATATATCACACAGTTTACTGGACTCGGGGCCCGAGCTGTCACCTAGTATATTACGTAATAGACTTCCTGTCCCCAGTGTAACTGGCTACATGTTGACAACTAACGGGCCTCTAATTTGTTACTATTTGGGTCTCTAAGAGACGGCGTGAAAACAATTGTACTGATAAAGTGTAATGAAAAAAAATGAAGTTCATTTCGATATTCAAATAAAAGGACAAATACTTTAAGATGTTGAGTATATTAAATACTATTGAAAAGATTTCTTTTATTTCCCATATTTACTTCAGGTGATAATAAACATTAACTTGCTGCTATAGTAACTAATAGTTATTTGACAAACGACAAACTAATATCTTCCTAGCGTATAAACTGATTTCCCTACACGGCGCCTCTGAAAGCCCCGCCTACTCGACGTCACGTGATCAAAATAGCGGACTGCTTTTTCGGCTATATGGGGTCTGGTTATTCAGGGCCATAAATCGCATATTTGAAAGTGAGATATTGGATTTTTGTTTTCACAGATCATTAGAAGAAGATGTGAAGTATTTTATTCCGTTAAAAACCCATTTTGATGCATTTTACCGTTTTTACCCAATGTCGCTACCTTAAGCATATTTAAATATAAGAGAACATCTTAAATATAAAGGGACTCTGTAATTTAACTATTAAACATTTGCTTGTTTTATTCTTGTTTATTTCACTGAAAAAAATATTTTATATGAGACATTGCCATTTTGTTGGTAATTAAAGGACTATATTCAAGCACTGTCGTGTTACAGTTATGCTAGTCCCTAATAATGATATTATATGTAATACATTGTATTAACGTTTGTCATATTCGCGGCCAAATAATCATTGTTTATAAAGAAAGAGAAGCGTGTATTATTACGTTTTAACAGTAATGACACGCTTCATTCTGACAGGGGTTTGAAAGGGGTAGTATCCGGACATTTGTGATGAGTTCCCGCCGTTACCTGGGTGACCTGATATGTCTCAGGATATGGCACGACGATACAGGGGGAAACAACTCCTCGTGGTTTCTCAACAAAGTTACTGTGACCGACATGCAAAATGCAAAAGGGTATATTCAATTTACTAGTTCTTTAAATTTGTAATTGATAAATACAAATGGACTGACAGTATTATCCAGCCTTTTAAAAGACTCAACTATAACAGTTACTGCTTTGTACGAAACTTGTCAAAGAATTTACACTAGATATACATAATAAAAAAATATGGATATTACTCTCTCATATACCCTAAATATGAAATTAAACCAACTTGTATGAGTGAATAATTAAATAATGTGTCAATATTCACTCATAGTAATACATGATATTTACCAGTTTTTACTCTTTACAGATACATATTCACCTGCGACCAGTGGTTGGATTATGATAAAGGAGATTCCAAAGTCGACCGTGTGTTGAATGCATGTCACATCAATGAAGTACGCTCCTTCAAAGACATGGTATCTTACACTGTGGCTGAAAGTCACATTTGGCTCTCCGTCGTCATGGTAACCATGCGTAGCAACTTCTCCCGGATCGAACGCCTGTCTTGTCTCCTCGGCTTCGTTTATATTACTATGATTCTTGTCATCATGATGATCAAGCTTCCCATTGATACAGACATGTCTCAAGTTGTCATAGGACCCTTCAGGTTTTCAGTAGAAAACTTCGACACGGCCATGGTGGCGTCAGCAATTTCAACCATCGTCATCATAATCGTGTCATTTTTCTTTAAAAACGCACAAGATCCAGACAATCCCAATGATGTGAACTCGAACTTCCGGAAAGCTTACCGGAAGTTAAATGACAAGATAAATTTTGATGACAGTGTCCTTGCTACTAAATTTATTCCGCCGGCGGAGGATGCTGTTTCGTACAGTTACCACTTTCTGCCTCATTTCTGTATCTACATTGGCTGGGCTATCCTCACGGTGGCTGTGGTAGTAGCCTCCTATTTACTGCTCAGTTTCAGTGATGGTGGGAGCTGATCAAGTCTGAGGAATGGATGTCAACAGTACTAGTCGCTTGTCTCTGTTCGTTCTTCATTATGGAATTTGCCAAGGTAAGCCTAAACGTTTTTATGAAGTAAGTGTTGTGATGTTTTATTTAATAGCGCCATCAATTTGTTTGATCTGTGACATCAGTCATTACAACCAATAAGTCCAAGATACAAATTGATGCAGGTAAAAATGATCATTAGATCCTAAAGCTTTGTTTGAGTCTATATAAGATGTTTTTCATTTAAATATTTAAACACTGTATGGTGTACATTCCGTGCAATGAGATATCATATTGTTATGTCGTACTGATGTTTTCATTGAAGAACTTTGGAGAGACCATATCAAAGAGAGGATAAGTCGTTGAGATCTAGGTTTCACTCATTTGCATTGATTTCATGCAAACAAAACCATCTCGATTTTATTTTTGAATGATTGAATCTTGATCATTTTATCACCTTGACAATTTTCAGATTGTGATACTTCTGGTCTTCTACCAGATGTTCTGCAGACGTGCCTACGAAACTCCTGAACCAGATATTGATGTGGATAACCTTGTGGATATCACCAAACATAACTCGGCCTCACTCACGTTCGGTGCCCGTAAGTACTGACAAGCTACACGATATCTCAACCTCATATCCATCGTAATTTGAGTTTTAAGGTTATTTTAATGGGTGTCCCTCTGCACACCGTAATCTTCATATCTTTCTTTTCTTTTTTCAGTGCAGGGTTTAATATAATCTTCTACTATTAACAATAATTAATACAGAGTAACCGTCTGTTCTGTTTGAATTATATACTTTACTTTCAAGCAACTTATATTACTTTGGTTCACACAGGTACACATAACTTCATCTTCATTCAGGTTTGAGGTTATTGCTGGAATTACGTTAAACTATTCAACATTACATACGTACGGTTAAGCCTTTTTCTATTGACATTTTGTGATAACGTTGCATCTACTGACATTTTTATCAGAGTTTGAGAACGTCTTAGAGAAGCCAGAAAGTCCGGACAAAGAAACACTGGAGGACCACCGTATAAAGAGGATCCGCAACCATCAACTAATGAAGATCTTTGCCCAACTCGTGGTCTTCAGCGGTGTCCTTTACCTTGTCTACACCATCAGCTACCAGAGCAGGGACCCTCGCTCCTTCTACCTGAAGAACCACATAGAGAGGACGTATTCATTTGATGAGAACGTATGTATTCCATTGATATCTTCATGGCTGTTAGCAATTTTTTGAAACAGCAACATTATTTCATTTATTTTTCTGCATCTCAGTTGTACAAATAATGGATTAAGGGATTTATATTTGCCATTAAATAGAATTTAGTTTAAAATACAACTGAAATATATAGAGTGGTAGGCCAAATGCTTACGTTATAAACAAACCCAGCAAGATTATTATTTCAGTAATTATGGTACATTTAATTTACTAGGTCTGTTTTGAAATCAGTTAAAACATGAGTTTATATATCTAATGTCCATAGCATTCTGCTGCAGTATTGCTAATATAAAGTAACTTATACATGTATTTACTGTCGTTGTAAATCTCGATATCCACTGCGCAGGTAAAGGATTTGGAATCCTACACAACGTGGCTGAACACCAAGTTTATCAATCGCTACTTCTCGGGCACATATTTTGGAGTGGAATTATCCGGACTAGACACCCCAAAGATTCTGGCAGAGGATCTGACAAATGTCCGGGTTGGTCCAGCCAGGCTGAGACAAATGAGAATAAAACATGGTAAAAATTCCATGTAGCTTATATGTTATTTTATACTGCAATCACACTACAATGGGTTAATTGATTGACTTCCGAATGTTGCATTACATTATTTCTCCTTTAATTGTAGAGTTGTGTTCTTTTCAGAGCTTTATGTGTCATTGGTATGAAAACTATTCTTATCAATATGCATGTCCCTAAAGATAATGACTGTATATGGTCTATAGTTTGATACTTTTTTCTATCATTTTCTTCACATATTGAAACCGTAACCAAATTGTCTAAGTAGCTGTATTACTATCATCTACCCCCTCCTCTCTACATCAAGTTCCGGTCTGGCCACTCTGACTGATTATACGAGGAAACCTTTTATTAAACTTGCGGGGTCAGTGATTTTACTCGGATGCTACTTGTGCTTCACAAGTACAAGGCTGGAATTCTGTCACAGTGTCAATAAACTCTATTATAAAAAGCATTACATGTGGTGTTAAATGTATGTCCTTCATGTTATACATACGGTATTAATGGAGTCAAGTTTGGTTATGTTACTGATGGTATTACATTTCTATTCCAGAGGACTGCCTCGGGCCATTAGGGGTCAACCTCACTTGCTGCGGGAAGTACAAAGACTTCAAGGCGGAAGACAATAGCTACTGTCTTGGATGGAAACCCATGCCATGTCCTGTGTCTGAGAAATCATCTTACTTCTCTTCACCTGCCTGGAAGTATGTGTCCGCCGAGGAGGTTTGGGGATTTCCAACGGTGGCCACTTACAGTACATACAGCGGTGGCGGCTACTTTATGAAACTTGACGTCAACAAAGAAGTATGCCTCAAGATTTTCGAGGAACTCATCAAAAAGGGCTGGTTTGATAGGCAGACGAGGGCAGTCATCACAGAATTCACACTGTACAACGCAAACGCCAATCTCTTCGTGTATTCTCAATTTGTTGCAGAGTTTCCAGAAGTTGGAGGATTCATATCGTATATAGACATTCAGGTGTTCCGGTTATATAATTATACAGGGTCCGATGGGGAATACATATTGTTCCTGGAATTCGTGTTTCTACTGCTCACCATCGTGGCAACGTTGATGATCTTTTACGAACTGTGTACTGATGCAAGAACATACTTGAAATCTGTTTGGAATTGGTTTGATTTACTGGCTCTTCTGATGGCCTACATCACTATATCGATATACATCTATAAGATTTTCATCATCGAGAAAACAATCAGCATGTTCCATGACGATAAGAACGCGTACGTCGGGTTTGAAAATCTAGCATTTTACGATTTTGTCACGAATACCTCTCACGGGATTCTCGTGTTCTTGTTGTCCATACGGGTTTCAAGAATCCTTGGCTACAGTGGGAAGATAAACGAAATGGCCGCTGTGATAACAAACGCTGCTGACGATCTGCTGGCCTTTCTAATTATTTTCGGAATCTCCTACTTTGCATATGTGGCATTTGGCACCCTGCTGTTTGGAAAAGAAACAAAAAAGTACAGAGACTTGTTTGAATCTTACGGGACACTTACTGAAGCTATCGTTGGCAAAAATAGACTCAGCAATATCTTCTCCTCCAAACCAGGCTTCGCTGAATTTTATTATTTCACATTTGTATTGTTTGTGTTATTTACTCTGGCAACTATGGCCGCCGCCATACTGAATTTCAGCATTTCCCATGTTAAAATGGAACAACAGAAGTTACAGTCCGACAATATTGTGGAACTTATATTTGACAGGATAGCAAAGTTCTTCGGAAAACTAACGGGATCAAACAATAAGAAAGGTACTGTATATAATTTGATATTATAATTTTACGTCTTAAATAAACATAAAAATGTACAGGGCTTAAACATCATTTTGAAATGTACTTATGTGGGTAATTTTTAAGAAATAGATATGAACGTAAGCATAAGTATGCACACCATAGCAGAGTATTTGTATTCACATTTCAAATTCTAATTTGTCGTAATTCGAAACAGAGATTTCCTCTTTTCAGGTAACGATCTTCATTCCATTCATGTCTCAGTGTGCAAGAAACCACTCCTGATATGACTTTAGAACTGATGTATACCACTCAAAATTGCATAGTGGACGCTGAATGAAGTCCTGTTTACTCGTGTATTTCACGGATTTGCTTTTGACAATTACAATTTTGTCTTGTTTCTACCAAACCATATCTTGGAAGGGAATTGTATAAGTAATGCGTTTTCCTCTTCTATCTCGTAGTGTTGCTTGCTTCTGGTCTCTCTCTCTCTCTGACTACACCTTTAATATTTATTCACATATATGGTACCTCAAATATGAGTATATCTAGTATGTCATTTTGATGACCTTGACTTTAATATCATTCAAATATTTTACTTATGATTTATTTTAGTGGAAACTACCAAGAAAGACAGAAGAAACTCCGATGCCGAGCTGAATGACATCCTAGTAGACCTGCACAAATTTATCAGGGAGTTTCCAAACAATGGAAAGAAATCTGATGTAAGTTACACTTCGTCATATGATTTGAAATTGTTGGCATTAAGGTACTTAAAGATAACGCAGTCCTAAAGTGCAATTTGATTATGCATTTGTAATTTAAAGACTTATATTAATGTTGTTATTAATGAGAGGAGCTTTATTTGAATACAAGGGCGTAATTAGAGACACACTTAACACACTGTGTAGATTTTATGTAGATGGTGTTTGGGTTAACGTTTTTCACAAAGCACTGTGAGGCAGCTTGAATGTAATAGATACACTGTAGTAATATCTTGCTTAGCTCGAACAGAAATGAACGTTTACACAGACATAGTTACACACGTGTGTTACTTACGTGTGGAACTATGTCTGTGTCAACATTCATGTCTGTTTAATCATACGTGTATGTACAATACCAACTATTCAAAATAACATATTTTTAACAAGTAGCTTGGTACGGCGTTAAATATTGTGTTTGTGAGCTTATTGTAATATTTAAGTCGTGGTTTAGTCGTGTATATTGCATATATTTGTGAAAATGTTTGATATACGCTCGTATGTGTATTGCATAGTTTTATACATACGTAATTCGGTAATTCACAACACATTTAATCTACTTGTAAATGCATAGGAATAATTTGTTATCATTCACTATATTAAAATGTGGTAGTTTCAAATTTAGAAGCACTTTTTTGACAATTTTAGTGAAAAACAACGAGTAAATTCATACACAATATATAACATTAACCATATACAGGCATATCAAAAATATTAACTTTCTTTTGTGGTTTTAACACCAATCGTTAATTAATGAAAGTTTAATGTATAGCTATACTTCGAAATGTTTTAATCTAATTATCTTGATAAGATATTGATCCCTACCATGCGGTTTCTCATTCATTCTGTAGAGACCTAAGACAACGAGTCGATGTAAGTCTTTATGACATGTTCTGCTTTGTCAGGTTAAGTACATGAGCACTGAAGTATGCAACCATTATATACCATTATATTTCTAAATAATACAAGCATGTACCTATATACCCACTCATTTATATCCATTTATAAACTATTTTCTGGCACTTTTCATTATATAATAACTGGCACGAATGTTATATTCAGCATCATGCTAATCACAACGCATTTCTGTTTAGTTCAAAGTTCAGACTTATTTACATGTGTATATTTTGACCTAATTATGGCCCCGCGTCGGGCTACGCATTTATCAGTGGTAATGACAGAATACGGCCCAGGTGTCTGCTAAATGAAAGTATATATTCCCTATTCCGAAATCTGGTTACCTGTACAGGCTGGATGTTTTGTACAAATGCCTGCTTTATACAATTGGCATTTTGGCTGTATTGCACATGTGCCTGTAGTGTATAGTTGGTCATTTCATATAGATGACTGCTTTGTAAAAGTGACCTCTGTACATAAGTGGTTTCAGTATACAGATGGCTGTTTTGTTCAGGTTACTGCTTTGTACATGTGGAATTGGTGTATTTGCTTTTTACAGGTTTTTACTTAAGTTTTTAACTGCTTGTATTTAGATTTTCTTAAGAAAGTTCCTTAGCATGGGTGGCTGCTATATACAGGTGGCTGTTCCTAAGTATATGTGCTTGTTTTGAACATGAGGCCCCTATGTACAGGTATCTGTTTTGTAAAGGTGTGCCCTATATATATGACTGATTTGTATGTGTGGAATTGTGTATAGGTGTAGCTGCTTTTTACAGGTGGCTGTTTTTATGCAGGGTTTTGAAAGTAAAGTGGCTGTTTTGTTAAGTTGGTTTTGTACATGTGGCTTTTATGTACAGGTTACGGTTTTGGAAGGTGGGTCCTATATACAGATGGCTGCTTTGTTCAAGAATTGAGCTTTTGGGGGTTACAATAGTAGATTTTTATAAAGCGAGCACTTGAGATACATCAGGCTTTACATTTAGGCTACAAGGAACTGCATATTGCTCTTTAGGCTACATGCAAAAACGTATCGCTCTTTAGGCTACATGCAAAAACGTATCGCTTAGGTTACATGCAATGCTCTCAGGTTACGTGCATATACGTATGCTCTTTAGGCTACATGCAAAACATATCGCCCTTTAGGCTGTAAGTAAAAACTTATCGCTCTTTAGGCATGTAAAAACGTTTCGACCTTTAGGCTATATGCAAAAACGCATTGCCCTTAAGGCTACTTGCAAAAACGTATCGCTCTTTAGCCACAAGCAACAACATATTGGTCTTTGGGTTACAAGCAGCAACATATCTGAGTTTTTAGCTCGACTATTCGAAGAATATGAGAGCTATTGTAGTCGCCCTGGCGTTGGCGTCGGCGTTGACGTTGCAGCTTTTGGTTAAAGTTTTGCATGCAAGTTACTATCAACCTTATATCTCAATAACCATTTATGGTATTGACTTGAAAATTTATAAATATGTTCAGGGGCATCAGACAACCAAGGTAGATAACTCTTGACTGAATTTAATATGAATTATGGCCCCTTTTTAACTTAGAAACTTTGGTTAAAGTTTTGCATGCAATATAAAATTTGGTTAAAGTTTTGCGTTCAAGCTACTATCCAGATTGTATCTCAATAACCATTCATGGTATTGACTTGAAAGTTTATGAATATGTTTAGGGGCATCAGACAACCAAGGTAGATAACTCGTGATGGAATATATTGCAAATTATGGCCCCTTTTAACTTAGAAATTTTGGTTAAAGTTTTGCATGCAAGATACTCTCATGCTTATATCTCAGTATCCAGGCATGCAATTGATTTGAAACATCTTTAATATGTTTAGGGGTATCATACTTTCATGGTAGATAACTCTTGATAGAATATGTTACAAATTATTGCCCCTTTTTAACTTAGAAATTTTGGTTAAAGTTTTGCATGCAAGATACTCTCATGCTTATATCTCAGAGTCCAGGCATAGAATTGATTTGAAACATGTTAGGGGTTTCATACTATAAAGGAAGATAACACTTGATGGGATATATTAAAATTATGGCCCCCTTTTAACTTAGAATTTTGGTTAAATTTTTGCATTCAAGCTACTATCCAGCTTATATCTCAGAAATTGCTTGTGGAATTGACTAGAAAGTTAAGTAGTGTCTTCAGGGGCATCAGAAAACCAAGGAGGATAACTTTTGGACTGAATTTTATGCAAATTATGGCCCTTTTCTTGCTTGGATTTTTGGTTGAAGTTTTGTATACACAGTGTTATTATGCTTATGTCTCTGTAACTAGGCATGGGATTGATTTTAAGCTTCATAAATATATTAAGGGGTATCAGACTATCAAGGTATATGATTTTTGACTATTATTATGTACAGGGTATGTGAAGGGCAAGAATTGAAATAGATTTCATTTGATTTACCAACAAGCATTTTGAATAGTCGAGCGTGCTGTCCTCTTGACAGCTCTTGTTTTACATCTTCTGCTCGGATACTTTCAAAAGCTTTCTTTCATATACATGAAGATGTCCAAAATGATGACAATTGAGCCGCTGGAGAAACCGATTTTTTATTCATATAGTACAGTTAGTTTTAGAAGGAGGTCATGACACCATATGTTCAAATCCCTTTATCATGAGTTTTAAATTATCTTGATCATTTATTTCTTGCAGCTTAAACTTTGTATTCTCATATTAATTTAAACATTTTTTTATAAACTTTCAAATTTCCAGGCTTTAATATAGTTTGCGGAGGTTTTGTTTAAGTGTCTGCTGTGCTTTTTGAAATTCATCAGATATTTATTTTAATTGTTATAGTGAACGCATTACGATTTGGACGATACATGTGATACGGTGCGTATCGATACTAATACATGCCGATACGATACATATATATGTATATACATGTATACTTTAGATTCCATTTGTTTATACCCAACAATATAAAAAGTCTAATTATAGATTAGCTTTTGGTAATTTGATAATAAGTACTGCGCTAATAAGATAAAAAAAAGTCTTAAAATTGAACATACGAGAGCATTCATTCTTCCAAGGCAGAACCTTGTGTGAAATCTGGTTTGCTCATTTATTAGAATATATCTAAATATAATTGTCCATTTATTAAAAATGTCTATATGTGTTTTTTTATTAAAACTGTTTAAATCTGGTTTGTTCGTTTTTTAAACTGTGTTAGTGTGTGTGGCTGCTAATGTTGATCAGGAGATTTATCGTTCTATCGTGCACTACATACCGCAGAAGTATCGAATAACGATAGATTACTTTCATGCGCCTGTCAGAAACGGGATGTGTTATGGATTCAACCGTGGGCGGATGGGCGGGCGACTCCACTGATGTTGCCCGCTATCTTACTCGAACAACATAAACCGATCTTTATCAAACTTTGTCACAATGTGTCATGGCGCAGTATCTCAATCGAGTTTGAAAACAAGTCAGAATATACCAGACACCCCAGTGTTACGAAGTTTGAAAACAAGTCAGAATATACTAGACACCCCAGTGTTACGACTCTTGAATTGCTAAAATTACAGGACGGGCGTATTTCGCGATAACCTGCACTTTTGTTAAGTATCGATACGTGTCGTCACTGATGTATGTCAATATTTTACCGATATTTTCGTGCTGTTAGTATAATTGCATATGTTCTCGAGTATGATTTAAAATGTTTTATTGATTCAATTTCTAGTATCATTGTTTATACTACATTATTATGCAGTGTGTTGACTTGCATTTATCTTTCTTTTTTAGCTCACCTGAGCAAAGCTCAGGGTGAGCTATTGTGATCCCGTGAGCGTCCGTCGTGCGGCGTGCGGCGTCAACAATTTTTAGTGTTTACACTCTATCACCTTTATTTCTTAAGCAATCATCTTCAAACTTCAAGACAATGTTTATGACCATAATGTCTCCATTGAGTTCGATTATGGCTGAGATCCGTCAATAAGGTCAGGAGTTATGCCCCTTTTAATATTCAAAAAATGTCATATTTCACGTTGTTTACACTCTAGCATCTTCATCTTTTGAGCAATCATCTTCAAACTTTATTACAATGTCTATGACCACAAGGTCTCGATTGAGTTCGATTAATGCTGAGATCCGTCAATTAGTTCAGAAGTTATGCCCCTTTTAATATTCAAAAAATGCCATATTTCACTTTGTTTACACTCTAGCATCTTCGTCTTTTGAGCAATCATCTTCAAACTTTAAGATAATGCTTATGACCATAAGGTTTGATTGAGTTCGATTATGGCTGAGATTCATCAATTAGGTCAGGAGTTATGCCCCTTTTATATTAAAAAATGCCAGATTTCACGTTGTTTACACTCTAGCATCTTCATCTTTTGAGCAATCATCTTCAAACTTTATTACAATGCTTATGACCATAAGGTCTCGATTGAGTTTGATTATGGCTGAGATCAGTTGATTAGGTCAGGAGTTAAGCCCCTTTTAATATAATAAAAATGCCAGATTTCACGTTGTTTACACTCTAGCATCTTCATCTTTTGAGCAATCATCTTCAAACTTTATGGCAATGCTTATGACCATAAGGTTTCGATTGAGTTCGATTATGGCTGAGATCTGTCAATTAGGTCAGAAGTTATGCCCCTTTTAATATTAAAAAATGCCATATTTTACTTTGTTTACACTCTAGCATCTTCATCTTTTGAGCAATCATCTTCAAACTTTATTACAATGTCTATGACCACAAGGTCTCGATTGAGTTCGATTAATGCTGAGATCCGTCAATTAGTTCAGAAGTTATGCCCCTTTTAATATTCAAAAAATGCCATATTTCACTTTGTTTACACTCTAGCATCTTCGTCTTTTGAGCAATCATCTTCAAACTTTATGACAATGCTTATGACCATAAGGTTTGATTGAGTTCGATTATGGCTGAGATTCATCAATTAGGTCAGGAGTTATGCCCCTTTTAATATTCAAAAAATGCCATATTTCACTTTGTTTACACTCTAGCATCTTCATCTTTTGAGCAATCATCTTCAAACTTTATTACAATGCTTATGACCATAATGTCTCGATTGAGTTTGATTATGGCTGAGATCAGTTGATTAGGTCAGGAGTTAAGCCCCTTTTAATATAATAAAAATGCCAGATTTCACGTTGTTTACACTCTAGCATCTTCATCTTTTGAGCAATCATCTTCAAACTTTATGACAATGCTTATGACCATAAGGTTTGATTGAGTTCGATTATGGCTGAGATACATCAATAAGGTCAGGAGTTATGCCCCTTTTAATATTCAAAAAATGCCATATTTCACTTTGTTTACACTCTAGCATCTTCATCTTTTGAGCAATCATCTTCAAACTTTATGACAATGCTTATGACCATAAGGTCTCGATTGAGTTCGATTATGGCTGAGATCCATCAATTAGGTCAGGAGTTACGCCCCTTTTAATAAAAAATGCCATATTTCACGTTGTTTACACTCTAGCATCTTCATCTTTTGAGCAATCATCTTCAAACTTTATGACATTGTTAATGACCATAATGTCTCGATTGAGTTCAATTGTGGCTGAGATGGGCCATTTAGGTCAGGAGTTATGCCCCTTTTAATACAAAAAATGCAAGATGTCACTTTGTTTATTCTCTACCAACTTCATTTTTTAACAATCTTTTTTAAACTTTAAGGCAATGTTTATGCCCATAATCTCACAATCGGGTTTAATTATAACTGATATTGACTTGTAAATTCAGGAGTTATGCCCATTTCACCATAAAAAAAAGCCAGATTTCGCTTTTACACTCAAGCATCTTTATTTCTTAAGCAATCATCTTTCTCAGGTGAGCGACCAAGGGCCATCTTGGCCCTCTTGTTAATATTCGCTATACATGATAATTGAATGTCTGTAGTTCTTGTGTTGTGCTGCTTTTTTATTCAAAAATTCCATTAATACATTAATATTTCAACAAAATGGAAGACGGGACCTTTTTACTGTAGCGGAATATGATACAAATAAAGTAATATTAATTCATAATTAATTAATCACCGTTAAAGAAGGGTACAAGTTCAAGTACAACCAGGAAGCACAATCCACACCTGCAGTACTGTAGCATGTGTATCTTTCAATAATTAACATCAAATTTACGTTTTGGTTTTTTTCCCCCGAGTTTCATATTAAAATATGTCCAGTATTTTTATTTGTCCTCATGTAGGAAACTAATTATCTGCAAATAATGATTTATAAACAAAATAACAAGAAAATATATATTGATCATTACAATATGCTAATCGTTTGAAATGTTATTTCATCATTTATAGTATTCTAGTATATTGTGATTTCAGATCTATATTCATATTATTGTATGTTCTTGTTTCTTGTTTTTAAAGCCAAGTTTGAAGTACAAGGTAGCCGCTGGTAATGATAGGGCGCCGAGTCCCGACCTAGGAGATGGACCAGTTCACAAGCCTAGTGAGAGGGAACACAGCCAGTTTGACCTGCATATCTGATCCTCTTGTTGACCATCAGCATAGATCCACAACTTTTCGTGACTAAACAAATTTAAAGTAATACCTGTGTTGAACGATCAATTTGCTGTAAATCCGAATGTGAACGATAATGGATAGCATTTAGAAAATGTTTTAACTGTGCTGGTAATATTATTATTAAGTAAATAAGCGAACGGATTTTTCCAGTGGCTGTCTGTTATTCAAATACATCAACCTACACGGGCATGACTTTATAGATTTCCTGAAGTGGTTCTTTACCATATATCAGAGAGGGACACAATGCTTTAAAAATAGTTGAAGGATATTAGCACATATCATGTAACTGTCCTTCAAGTAAAGGAACTGAAATATTTTTGCACACTGTATTTTCGTCTTTATTGTGTAATGATGCACGCTAAATATGCTAAGCAACCCATAATATATGCAATCAGTATGCGTTTTATCGCTTTTTGTTTCACGTATATAGATTATGGTTTTTGACTTTTTTACTTGAATGCAATAAAATCATTGACATAAATTAACTATGTAATAAAGGTAATTCGTTGGTTCATTAATTTGTGATTCATGCTTTAAAACAACGCGATTTCTACTAAATGAATACATGTATAGTTTTCATGGCAATTCGTATTCTTGGATAAAATCATCCACGAAAATTACGTTACCAGCGAAAATTATTGATTTTGCAATTTCAAGTAACGCAATTCATTAATCTTGTTTCCATGACAAGATACCTTTATATTTTATTTCTGATCAGTAAGGTTATAACATACATCAATGCAATTATTAACTGGAATATTTTTAAATTTAAAAATAGTTAAATGTAGTTAAATGTATTTCTACGTCTTTAAGATGTTATATTTTGTTAGAGATATTCAAGCAATATTCTTGAATGACACTTGTGAATAAAGTAACTCATTTTGGCAGATTTACGGGTTACGTATGTAAAGCTGTATGAAAAATCCATATTAAATCAGATTGATAAAGTGTTTTAAGGAATTCCAGAGGTATCCTATTGAACTAATAGAACTAAAGCTCCTGTTTGAAAACTTATTTCAAAATTCATTTCCGAGTTATAGTTTGATGTAATCATGATCTTGTAAAGTGAAATTATTATTCCAGCTGTCAATCCAATTTTAATTGTTTTTATAAAACCATTAACAGTATATTGACTTTTCTCTTTAAGATTTTTACTAAAGCACATCGTATATATTACATATCTAGATTGTTTTCATTTTTTCCTTCGACTTTTCCATGACAACCCTTGTATTACTAAACATTAAGAGTTTCAAATGTACGCATTATTTAAGGAGCGCTATCTAAAAATTGATGTATACGTACGAGTGTATCAGGAACATTATAAACAGCACATACGAGAACAAACAAGGTGATCCGTAATTTTTGTTTCCAGCAGTCCGACTGCACTAATATGACCTTACCTTTTTACTACTATAATATGTAAGTTTTGGTCGAAATAAATCTAGTGTTATTATTTATACATACGGTTAAGCTCAGGAACAAACAGTAACAACAAAAATTGTTAGTTTTCTGTTATAATGTCTGAGCTAATTGAACCTCTTAATCCGAAGTGTTGTTTGCCTTTCAGTGGCGGGTGTCCCGGAGGCACGAATTTAATGATTTTGGTAAATATAACAGAACAGATTAGAGCAGATAATGATTCTATATATGATTTGTACAATATACATCATCTTCAATACAATTTTCATCAATACGATATCACGTAACAAAATTAAAATGTGAAGTGGGGATGGACACAATAATTAATTATTTGGTTATTTTTCCTTATGCTAAAAGCTTCCTTAATAAATTTACATAAATTTAACAAGGTATTTTTATCAGTTGATTTCAGAAAGTCAAGGAATTTAATATCGATGCTCTGCGACCATATATTCATAAAAACATCTACAAATACATTTCACATTTATATTGAGTGATTAAGAATCAAATGTGATTTACGGAGAAAGTAATTAAGTGTTGAGAAGGGAACCTTTGGCTCCTGGCTTACTGAGTCGCTCATTGACCTTTGTGCCTGGTCCCTCCCGCACATCAGTGTGAATTCCTGAATTCTCCATTCAATTTGGTGACCAGGCTCTGTCACTGCAAACAAAGATATCCAGGATTGTACAGTACGTAAGATATCCGGGTAGTAGTGATTGACAGCCCTCAGAATTAACCAAGTCATAAAAAGGTAGTTTAAGCTGTCCAATAGCCTCTTTATACATCTTTCATGTGCATTTTATACACCTTAAAGCTTTGTTGAAATATATACACTGCTATTTGTGATACATTTAACGTAATATCTGGAGACATGAAACTTTTATATTTTGTGTGATTTATTCGTATACTATCGTCTCGTTTGACATATTGCACAAAATGAGACATTCTAAATGATCGGAGTTTTCTGGCACTTTTATATAAAAATCATTTAGCTTAGGAGAGGTGGAAAATAACTCATTTCTATTTGTAAGTTCTTGTTTTGAATTGAGAATGTTTTGTCAATCTGTGGAAAATGAAACGAGTTTAAAGAGAACAAAAGCTTCTTTAAATGTACTTTTTTCTGTCACATTGACCACCCTTACATTCATATAAATACAGTATTAGTTAACACGTATTTGAACTAGTACGAATAGATAACCACTACTGGCATTCTAAAGTAAATTTTGAAAAATGAATGATCATAAAGTTCATGCTTGTCCATCACTTTAAACATTATATTACTATGTATTTCCTTTAATTGTGACGTTATAAATAAACTAAATACAGGATACATTACACCATTTCGTATTTTAATTAGGAATAGTTAAGATCTGTAATTCTTTTCAACAACTGTCTATCCTCTGTAGACATAAGACACCGGTAATTAGAAAGTACCAGATAGGCAATGTTCTTCACACACACACACACACACACAATATAAATATATTATATTTATAAATTGGCAATTAGCACACATTCGGATATGTTGTTATGATATTAAGCTTAAAGGAATAAGGAACACTAAATGACATTATCAACATTTAAGAATGTTACGCTTTAATGCCTAATATCTTTGAATATTGTGTGAATCATATTGTTGAGTAACTGTGATATTAAACATTATTAATAATCCATAAATTAGCCGGTGAATTGTTTTCATTTTCCTGTTAAGTTGTTTTCTTTAAACCCGTTTAATCTTGTTGTGTTAAATCCATGAGACTGTTACGACTTCGGCACAATTTGCTGTGATATGGTTATCTTGTTTCGTTTTGATGATTATTCATTAAAATGTTCATCCGGATCAAGTCTTTTTTGTTGCTACCAAAATGAGTCTGGCTAAACCGTTAAAATGAAACAAAGTATCCCACGACCCTCGGTATGCAAGTCTGGCACTCGTCCGTGTCGCCACAAAAGCTGTAAAATAATAGACATTCCTTGTCCCAATGCTCGTGAACTTATTTGAATACAAAATCGAGATTTTACATGTTGGTAGATTAACAAAGAGAAAGGGGGAGATACTTGTATTACAAATCCCATGAGTGACTCATACCTCACTACATGTATTTAGGTTTGTTTGTTTGTTAGGTTCAACGTCCCACCGACAGTATTTAAGTCATTGGAGACGACGTCTACTTGAGACAGATATAGTGCGGCCACACTGCATTATCACGTCGTAGACATTTGGCATGATACCACACCCAGTCACATTATCCTTACACCGGGCCAATCAGTCCTGGACCTACCCTTATATGCTGAGCTATAACAGTACCAATTTTTACGACTTTGGTATGTCGTGGCCGGGGATCGAACCCACGACCTCCCGCTCCCGAGGCGGACGCACTAACCTCTCAGCCACCGGAGACGGTTAGTTAGTGGGTTAAACGTCCCACCGACAGTATTTAAGTCATTGGAGACGATGGCTACTTGAGACAGATATAGTGCTGCCACACTGCAATATCACGTCGTAGACATTTGGCATGATACCACACCCAGTCACATTATCCTGACACCGGGTCAATCAGATGGCCAAGCAAGTGAGCTATAACAGTACCATTTTTCACGACTTTGGTATGTCGTGGCCGGGGATCGAACCCACGACCTCCCGCTCCTGAGGAGGACGCTCTAACCACTTGGCTACCGGCGACGGTTTGTACCTTGATCTGAATGTATAATATTGTTATAGTCAGGTATATATTCCGAGGTATACTTCAATGTGTACATGTACTTCAACATTGAAACTGTTCATTATTTAACCCAAACCAAACAAAACGCAAAAAGTAGCCCTAACCCCAAATCAAACATCGAGATATACAAGCCGAGGTGCGAGACTTAAGGTATACAAAAGCACGTGTGTGTGTGTGTGTGTGTGTGTGTGTGTGGATTCACTAAATCAATATTGGAGGGTCTTGCATAACGGTGACAGGACCACAATGGTTATGATTCAAATTTAAACGTACCTTCAAATATTTAGATATATAAATAAACCATGCGTTTCGGAGTAGACAAATATATGATAAAAGGCATTTACATGCACAAAGCATGCGAGAAGTATCACTTCCATTATACCCATTACTTTACCATTTGTATTTTAATTTCAAAAGGACAGATGCTCATGGATAGTTAATTGAAGAAGTTCTGATTTCTTAACAAATTTTACATATCATATTTGATTAATCGTTTATATTATTCGTGTTTTTTTTATAATGTTTAAGCCGTGCCAGTATAAGACATAAAATAAAGATTAAAATATTTACATGTTATTTGATATGGCAGAATATCATTTAAATATAATGACCATAATATGGAAGATCAGAACTTACACTTTAAGCATTTACAATTTTTAGCAATTTAAATTGCTCTACGAGATTGTAAATTCTATGAATGGAAAACTCCAGTAATAATTATTACAGCTGCAAATAATTCAAATACTAGTATTATATTACTCACCATTAATCATTTTCATATCAAAATATTTAACCGGACAGTAAAATCATAAATTTTGATTACGAAATCATATGTACTTACTATTTATAAATAATTTATTGTTTAATTTAATTATAATTAAATAACTACAAATACAACTAATTAATAATTTCTATCATAAAAAGGGATAATAAAAATGGTACAGGCAAAACGTATGAGATAAATAACAACTAATTAACCGTTTAATGGTCCAATAAAATATAATTATAGTGAAATAAGCACACGAAGTGCCTTAATTAGACTCTTTTTTTTTTTTAACAAATAAAAAAAGAAAATTGATCAGTTTTATTCCCGGCAACTCTAGATCGTGGCGATATATTTAATATGTTATCTCAATGCCTAAATTTGAAACGTGACATTCCGTTTTTAATTATACTCGGTTGATAACTGGCCTCACATGATCGGTTATGATTTACCACATGATATCACATTTCAAAATGTAACTTTGTTATCCTTAATATTATTCAATTAAAGGGTGTCGTAAATCACATCTATCATTATACAGCTCTTTCTTTCTCCCCCAACCCCACCCCCTCTCTCTCTCTCTCTCTCTCTCTAATATATTAAAGAAAATAATTAATTTATAATTAAAAAATATGAATTTGATATCTTACAAAACTAAAAGATTTATAAAATACCTTAATAAGGACATATTCAAATAACTTTAAAAAGGTTTGAAAAATACAATCATGGACAATCGTCTGTTTATATAACTGGATTATCTCATAAAATTAAATCAAATAATTCAAAAAGTATCAACAAAAACTGGCTCAATTTCAATTGATAAGCATTTGATTTCAGGCGGTGCTTCAAAATCTTATAAAATGGAATATTATCTGTCGCCAATATAATAGGTATGATTATGTATTAAATTTAGAAACCCTATCATAATGGTGATGCTAAAAATATTGATACTATCTGGAGAAAGTGATTAAAGTGAATCGTGTTCTGCTATTTTTGTATATTTCCAGACAATTCCGACTGATTAAAGACCCTAAAGTTTGTATGCATGATATAATATATTACTTGCAATATAGCAAACAGGTAAATGTAAATTCACATTCAAAATTTATTTATAAAAAAAAGGAGAGCGCCGTGGTCCAATGGTAACTATTAAAGCCGCTCGTTCACAGATCGGTAAAAAATTAAGAAAATATATTTTACTCTCCCTCGTTGGTGAGGTCTTTCTTTACAGACAAATGAATTTCACAGGTGTAGGTTACCTTACACGGGAAAACTCTATTTTCGTAAATGTTACTTCGACGAAATCGGTTTAATAGGTATTTTTATCGTATCCAGAAAGCTGGTGTTTGCGGTACCAAGTGACACATTCCGCATCATGGCGTCTTCACCATTTCAGGATAGCGGTTTAGTAAGTTCACCATATATATATAGATGGCGCATACGCAAAGAGGGAATGTGATTAGCCAAATGATGGCAAATGAAATAAGATAATCTAAATATAGTTTTTTTTTGTTAATTTAAAATATAATTTCAATACCGTCTGCGACGGTACTGCCTGTGATTGGGAAACCACCCAATTGGTGACCATGCGTCTGTAGATGGGTATTAATAAAGGTAATACACACATATAGTAAACAATCAAAGTCTTCTCTTTAAATAACAGCTGTGAACGAGCTTCGGGGCTCTGTTCTCGTGTATTCTACTTACAGACTTAACCCAATAATCAGACCACCTTTTATTACGAACAATTTCCCCTAATTAGATCACCTCTTTATTACGACCGCGATTTCAGGGTTCTGTTCCCGTATATATACTACTTAACCCAATAATTAGACCACCTCTTTATTACGACCACAATTTCAGGGCTCTGTTCCCGTATATATACTACTTAACCCAATAATTAGATCACCTCTTTATTACGACAACAATTTCAGGGTTTTGTTCCCGTATATATACTACTTAACCCAATAATGAGATCACCTCTTATTACGACCACAATTTTCAGGGTTCTGTTCCCGTATATATACTACTTAACCCAATAATAGACCACCTTTTTATTACGACCACAATTTCAGGGTTCTGTTCCCGTATATATACAGCTTAACCCAATAATTAGATCACCTCTTTATTACGACCGCGATTTCAGGGTTCTGTTCCCGTATATATACTACTTAACCCAATAATTAGATCACCTCTTTATTACGACCACAATTTCAGGGTTCTGTTCCCGTATATATACTACTTAACCCAATAATTAGATCACCTCTTTATTACGACCACAATTTCAGGGTTCTGTTCCCGTATATATACTACTTAACCCAATAATTAGACCACCTCTTTTATGACCACATTTCAGGGTTGTTCCCGTATATATACTCTTAACCCAATAATTAGATTCACCTCTATTCTGACCACACTTTATCAGATTATTAGACTATTTTTGACATTTTTTGACCAAAAAAACCTCAACAATGAGGCTGTATAGTTTTCCCCGAGAAGCCATACGTCTATATAAGAATCCATCACATAAAACTAATTTGCATTTCCATTAATAGAGATTTCTGAACATAATTATGCTACTTACAACAACTGAGAGAAGTACAGTGTTTCATAGGTACTTTATGTACTATTGTTGTTGTATTTCAATTTTGGTTTGAAAATACATGTAATGTAAGTCCTTATTGCTTTTAACAGGACGTTAAGAAATGTCGTACAGTATAGATAGATGTTTGGAAATAAATATAAAGACAACAGTGAAAAACGAGGGGCATTCAATGCAAACTGAGACAAACACAAGAACTTTAAGAATTTTAATAGCCAATGGAAGTCTTAACATATTGATTATCATATACACTGGACTATTTATCATATAAAGATACGCTGTTCTATATATTTTACAGGAATCAGAAAATGCAAGTGTTGATTTAAACCTCAAAACCACAGTTTAAAGGTTATAGTGAAAGTACGAGGAGAATCTAGAGTTGAAGATTTATATCATGTAGGGTGCCCGAAACTTTAACATCTTCTAAGAACATATCTGCTATATAGCAGCCAAGGTAGCAGAAGACTCGCGCTATACGGTTTCCATGGTGAATGATCAAGCGCTAATGAGATTCTGATGAAAAACTTATCAAAAGTTAGTTTATGGTATATGGTATGTACCTTACTTTTTACCAAAGAGCTAAAACTTTTCGGATGATATTTTGCAGGGAACGTCTTAAAATGTATAAATTTTTAATGCACTTCACCCTGGGGACTTAACTTGAATATATCATTTTGAATCCTGATAAAAAGTGACTACGGAAAAGGCAAGAGAGGCCAGTGATCGCAAAAAGAACTTAAAACGTTGTAAACAGGTACTTTAAACTTTTTTTTATTCCAAAAACCCTGTGATGCCAATATCCAGTTCATTCTTTAACATATTTGTAACCGAGATGCCCCCCCCCCCCCCCCCACACACACACACAAAAGAGAAAAAAAGAAATGGATAAATAACAAAGGAATAAGAAACAGAAAAGAAAAGAAACAGAAAACTTAAATCAAGTTAGTCAATCGTCGACCTCACAGCAACCACGTCTCCAGAATTTAATAACGTTGTAGTATGTAAGGAGTTGTTCAGATTAATGAACAACCATGTCTTTGCTCAAAGTGAGTGCCTTATTGGTTTAGTCGTTATGCATAAACATAAGGCAGCAGGTGCTTTTTATATTGCGTTTATCAGCCAATGTTGTTCACAGAAGCTGTGCCCTTCTAATCTATCAGATCAGAAGAATGAGGCTTGTAATACCACTGTTCATCATATTTTATTTGTTTACGGATAACTCGAGGTTTACTAAAGGTGACAATAGAAACATCTATGAGATCATAAAAGACACTCTTGGCATAGTTTGTCCACTTGGAAACGTCTGTAATGCCACACACGAGGACACTAGAAATGGGAGATTCGGGGCGGGTTTAGGAAGCATTCCGTGTTGTTCAGGTATGGGCATTATTAAACCTTATATTAGATAATAAAGAAATAATTCAACAACGTGTTCTGGTAGATGGTTATTCAGATGAGGTTATATGTACTGGTATATATTTAGACCATTTATCAGTTATCAGATAATTATCAAGATATGATGATAATCGTGTATCCTTTGTTTTGTCACCGGAAATAACAGACGCATTTTCAATACTATTGGGTTCTAAATAAATAAACATTATTAGGAGCCTCACGATATGCAGTATGCTTTTATAATGAATACTTATTATTAACAATCAGTGTTTTCTGTTGGAGAGGTGTTCAGTAGAGAAATTAAATAGGCATCCCTTTACCCCCTAAACCTTCAATTTTCCTACTTGACCATTGTACCTCACCTTTGATACGTTGAAAATATCGAACTCGTATGTGTTTGTTTTTTCCTCTAAAGAATTTATTATGAATAAAATAAGTTATTTCAAATAAAACAAGTGTTAACGTACTTACCTACACAAGGTAAAACTAAAATTGGTCACTGCTTCGAGACCCGCATAATTTGATCATGTGGGTCCGATTTTCATCGGAATACCCGGTAATAAGTTATACTTTTCTAAAGGATTGTGTCGTATAATTTTGCTGAAGTCAATATGCCTGTGAGTTTACAACATGAAGATGACATATTTGCATGAAACTATCATAATGAAACATGACAGCTATAATTGTAATCAATTTTAATCTAGGTATCACGGCTATATGTGCAAGAGCGCAAGAGCAAAGGGGGGGGGGGCATTTTTTTTTTTTAAGGTGATTTTTAAAAGATTTAAGGGGTTGAAACAATCAAATTCGAGATATGGGGACAACTCTGTATATCACGGAGTTCTATAGAGTCCTGATCAGTGTGTTGTGGCATGTAAAAGAGCACATTTAGGTTATTGTTATTCAAAATAAAAAAAAATAGACAGTTAAAGAATTTGTTACGTGTGGGAGATTATTCAAGAAGGAAGTTATTTCTTTCCAAAATCCAAAATTAAGTCAAAGTGACATTTGACACGTAACATATATACGAGTATTCTCAGAAAACGTTTTATCAGTCGGGGATATTAAAGAGAACAAAATGGTTTTCAGTATTCAGATATGCTATATATAAGGTGATATATACATTTAAGAGGGAGCATACTGCAGTGGGTGCGGAAGAGACTGGCAACTGTAAATTCTGAGTAAGAATAACGTTGGATTGTAAAAGAAAGGGCGGTAAATGAGCAACACCTTGCAAATATATTTGCATGCTTCATATTTTACAAAATAAGCCTTACAGCCTATTTTCCGCTCGATATCGCATGTTTCATTACATGTATATACTTTATTTAACAAGTTATTTTCCATATCTTCTCTAGTTAACTAGTTTTCTGTCCCACTACATTAAAATTTAGAAGGTCGTCTGAAAATGGTTGATTTAAGGTATACACCCCATAATAGCCATCAATTCCATCAAAGACATGCATATAACTTCACAATATAAATTTTTAAAATGTCAAACAATGGAAATCCTAGGGCAAATTGATATGTTATGAAGTTTTTTGTCCGTCTCGGCTGCGGGAGGTCGTGGGTTCGATCCCCGGCCGCTACATACCAAAGTCGTGAAAAATGGTACTGTTATAGCTCCCTTGCTTGGCGCTCAGCATATAAGGGTAGTTGCAGGACTGGTTGGCCTGGTGTCAGGATAATGTGACCGGGTGTGGTATCATGCCACATGTCTACGGCGTGATACTGCAGTGTTGCAACACTATATCTGTCTCAAGTAGACATCGTCTCCAAATACTGTCAGTGGGACGTTAAACCCAACAAACAAACAAACAAACATGAAGTTTTTTCATTACATCCCCTTGATAAATTTGTTGTATTGAAGTATCTCACCTGAAAACTAAAATAAAATTGATTTTCTCCATTTTCGTACGGTAAAGTTTAGATTTTTACACAAAATTTGAAACAAAAGCATACAAGCATCTTCCTACCATAAGTTTTCTCTCGAAAATCAAATACATTTTTTTATATGCACAGAAATTGTATATTTCCCATAGCCTCGAGGTTAACTTAAATACAGATTATCTCCTACACATGAAATAAAACTTCGAAAACACACACGGTGAAATATTTTTATTATTGAATATCTTCAAAGTGACTAAGTATCATAGAAATATTTCCATCCAGTGATAAGATTATGGGGCGGATACCTGTTTTATTTAAGTATATAATTATATAGCTGGAAAATTAATGGTAAAATAATATATTCATATAATGAAAGAAGATGATATAAATTACTAGATTCTGTAAAATAAATGTGCGTTTATTCTTTAATTTGTGAAATGATTATGGAAGAAATATCTGTAACTAAAGCTCATGTATGTTATATTGAAACAAAATTTGACATCATTGAGATGAGTCAAGTGCTACATATACTATATTATATGCCATTATTTTAAACCTTAATTTTGTAATGAATAAAGACTATGTCTGTATGCCTGCTCTGTGTGATCATAGAGTTCGATATATTAAATATATTCATGTATTTGATCGACGTGGAATTTTAAGGATGTGTACATCTTAGAAGATAAAACAGGAAAGAAGATATATTTTACAATATTTTTATCTTTAAAAGCAATTAAGAGATGTATATATAAATTAAACACGCCATTTAAGAATATTTCAAATGTTCATTTTCAAAAAAAATAAAAAATTCACCAATCCGTTATTACCCGTGTCATTTTTTTCTTCTTCTTCCATTGTAATGGCCACGCAGCAATCATTATCGAATTATTGTGGCCATATTTAGACCTTGCGGTCAAAGATAGCCCATGAATGGGTCCTGTATTTGCTAAACAGACGGCACAGGAAAGAGCAGTAGTCGGGTACAAAGGGGTCCGGGTGCGATACCCTAACTCATTTTGCAAATAGGCCCCTTGGTTCTTTTATGTGTCCGGTATATCTAACAGATCTTCTGGATAGAACCAGTAATTAGTACTACAAGTTCCCATAGCGACCCATTTTTGCCGAATGCTAGGCAAGGGTGCATTTGGTACCAATTTTATACGTCTTTGGTTTGACGCAGTCACTGGAAGAAAGTTTCCCGGCATGAATTCGACCCCCAGACCTTCTGAACGCAAAGCGGATTCTATACCACTTAGCTATTAGCCGACGTTTTAAACCAAAACAATGCACACATCATCATATACGGTATATTGCAAATTCCAACTAGCCAAATTATAAGTATATCATTATATGAAAATGTTTATTTTTAATTGGAAAAAATCATATATATATTTTTAAAATAAAATTAAAAAAAAACCTTTAAATTTAAAATAATCTGTGTACCTTTTCTGAAAAGCATATTGAAAGTTTGTCTTATCTGTTTTGGTTTTGTGATAAAAGCTAATTCTTTATTATATCAAAACTAAACTATACAATATGAATTAAAATGTATCATTTTAGAATCAAATGTTTTTTGGGATTTTATGAAAAATTGTAAACGTAGTTTTTCAGTTGGGTTTTTAAAAATATACATGTAGATTAAAATTTATGATACAAACAGTAAAGGATTGAAAGAGACTCTTATATTAGATTGGGTCATTCATAGAAAAGCATTAATTACTTATAGTAAATGTTACTGCATCTGAAGGTTCAAGTAGATCAGTGGAATGATTGACTGAAAACTGATGATTAAAATAAAGCCTTTGAAAATATATCAAATGTGAAAACTTATATATAGTTAAACTTGAATACATGTGAAGAACATTATCTTAATGGGTTCCTATTTCTCACCTATTTCTCAGACATGATATTATTTTTTGCTCCTACTTGTTTTTATTTAACTATATTCAGTTTTTCTTCGTTTTATTGCTATACTAACGATGCACACTTTTTCAACTTTTTGTATTTTTTTTTTCTTTCTTTTTTTTTTTTTTTTTTTTTTTTTTTTTTTTTTGCAATTTCTATTCTGCAAATTTTAGTACAAAAAATGTACATGCATGTATGTAAAACCTGTATGCATATGTTGTATTGTCAACTTGGGATGATTCCCTGACCTTTATTGACCTATTACGGGGATAATAAATGGGGAACGCATATAGGGGCCTTAAAATAAAAAAAATCTGGTTTTCTCCAAAGACAAACATAAAATAAAATATGAAACACATATAGTTTCAGGTACTGTTTTTATAATTCCATTTGTTGTGTGTTGGGTTTATCGTCCCAATGGTAGTACTACTTGAGACGAATATAGTGCTGCCATGCTGTATCGCGCCGTACACATGTGGCCTGATACCACAACCAGTCACGTTAATTCCCTTTTCGAGGAAAAAAGGCCTTCCCTTAGAACTTCAAAACTATCGGCCTGTATCGAATATATCTTTTCTTTCGAAAATTCTTGAGAAAGCCGCACTGTAACAAATAACTGATTATGTTGAAAACAATAATCTCTTACCACCATACCACGCGCCTATCGAAAATATCACGGAGTTGAAACAGCTATGTTGAAAATGTACAGTCAGTGATATTCTAAAAGCAGCTGACTCAAATCTGGTGACAATTGTTGTAATGATTGGCCTGAGTGTGGCATTTGATACAATTGATACAATTGACATTCCTATAGTAATTTAACTTATGCGCTCAGAATTTGGCAAAGTCGGCACCCCCCTTAAATGGCTTGGGTCCTATTTGACTGATCGAACAATGAGGGTTAAAATAAATCAACTTCAACTTCATCATTTTATTGGCATAAAATATCAAATACATATTCATAGCTATTTACAAAGGAAAAAGAAATATGGAAGAAATCATACAAAATCGGACACCAAACCTCTTAGATATGGTGCCTCAGGGCTCCTGCGCCGGACCCGTTGTTTTCACAATGTACATCGCTGCCATTAACAGAGTCATCTAGAACTATTCAGCAAACCTCTATAGGCTATGCAGACGACCACAAGATGGCTTTTAGAGTACAAGCCGGTAGTCAACAGAGTGAATCTTCCATCCTAAACCACCGTCACAGTTGCCTTGATGACGTCATTTCCTGGATGACAAAACATAAACTAAAGATGAATAATGCAAAAACTGAAATCATCACATATTGTACAAAACAGCAATTAGACAAGCTGAGCATTACTAAAGTGACTTGCAATTTATTAACATAGCAGTCATGACACTTTAAAACAACTACATTGGTTGCCTGTAAGAGCGAGGATCATGTTTTAAGTACATGTGTACTTGTCATAGTCTTCCGAGTTATACATGGGACTGCTCCAAGTTACCCCAGAGACTTGTTTACTCGAGTGCATGGAAGCTATCGCCTACGATCATCCTGTAACATTCATTTTGTTGTGCCAAGATTTAAAACAAAAATAGCTGATCGGTCATTGGCAGTAGTGGGCCCAAAATGGTGGAATATGCTCCAAAAATAAATTAAAGCTATAGAGACTGAAACAATCTTTAGAAACAAACTCAAGACTAATTCATTTCGTAAATTTTACAGTAACTAGTAATGAATGATTCCAAATTGTCTGAATTTATGTGTGTGTTGTATATAATATAAGGACTGTTTTCTGTGAAGCACAATTGCATATTTATACTTTTTACGCTATACATATATATTTGCATTGTATCGTTGTATTGTATCCTGACAACGGGCCAATCAGTCCTGGAACTACCCTCATATGTTGATCGCTAAGCAAAGGAGCTATACCAGTACCATTTTTTACGATTTAGATATGTCGCGGTCGGGGATCGAACCCACGAATTTCCGCTCCCGATGCGGACGCTCTATTCATTCGGCCACCGGTATCCATTAAAAGAAAAAAAATACGCGACTGGTTACAGTGGACCAGCAAGAAGCGTCGAAATCGTAGAAGAAATCGTTTATTATTATTATTTAATAGCCACCATACCTCTACAACCTTTCTAGATTCACTAAATTGACGACGGAATATCTTAAATGATATTAAACATAGAACATTCCATGCATATGACACAGCACATAAATATCTCAAGAACTTTAAGGCGTCAAACAAATCAGTTTAAACTAGGAGTTAATTTCAAATAAAATAGTACCCAGGCATCCTTCGGTGTAGGATTAAATCGAGCAAATAAATTACACTACTGTACGTGTGATAAGTGTATTACTACATATTACAATTATGTTTTTTTTGTTTTTTTTTCTTTTTAAAACTCTAGACTGTAGCTGTCGGCCTGACTGTCTAGAAAACAACAACTGCTGTTTCCCGACTGACAACCAATCTAGAATAAGAAGAAAATGGAATCAATGTTTAGTACCAAAGACTGCCATGAAAGACATCAGCAGCCTTGTAAACATCCAAGCCTTCTTTATGGTCACTGAGTGCCCTAGTGGAGCTGCAAAGTTTTCAAACGGGCGTGACTGTGGAGATATTCAGTTCTTTAAATGGGGAAGTATGTTTCCAGTGTTTTCAAAAAAAAAAAGCACAACCTACAAGAACCCTATTTGCGCCGAATGCCACAATGTGACGGATGCTGTCCATTGGCAATCACTGGTTAAATGTGATGTGCGAAGAACCAGACGAAACTTCATCGACTATTTGAACTATCTAGACAGTCCAACGGCTCACTGTGATATCTACTTCCGCCATCCTGAAGGAGACGATGAAATCGCAGATGCTTGTTTTCCTAGCATTATCGATTCGTGTAGTTTAGAGAATTTTGTTATTGATAGTGGTCTCAACATGACATCGAGACAAGTCAAAGAGGCTTGTTCATCAAGTTTCCTTTCACCATATTTCGGGGTGAAAATCTACAAGAACGTGTTTTGCTTTATTTGTAACCATGGCGTTGTTTTGCAAAATAGTTACTGCATGCCTTTACGTGGAAGAAGTCGTGATGCCTCAAGTCTGACAATGTTGACAAAATGGATAGCACCTACCCATCTATCAGACATCAGAAATGACGACGACAAGGTGTGTGGAGAAATACGTACATCCGATGTAAGCCTTCGAGTTACATCATTCATTTATTTCTATCTTAACTTCTGGTGTGTATTTCATGCAGTGTGGGAAGGCACTTTGGGGTCAGAATTGGACCCCAAAGTGCGTTGCATTGTTGCATTAGTAAATCGGGTAGTAGCAAATCCAACGTACTTTTTGGTCAGATCTTTTAACATATGTTTAAGAAATAGCATGCATTTGAATGAAGGGAAGTGATTTCCACGGCTTTTTTTTGCCAGACTCTTCAGTTAGTTTACTAATGTAAAATGAGTTAAGGGGTGTTATGGGAGGTAATAGAGAGACATTTGCTTCTCGTTTATGTGTTATTTTCTTAGACCTTATTGCTATTGATATATTGAAATATTCATAAATCACTGAATTTAGCCTTATCTATGTACACCAAAAGTTAGTTTTAATCCTCTCTCTAAAAGATTTTTACCCCCTCAATATCATCATCATCATCATCATCATCATCTTGATCATCATAGTCATAATGAAGAACTGTTTTTATCTTTTGTTAAACAAAGATTATAATACTATGTTATTTGTGGATTTAGGCGGAGATTGAGTAATTAAGGGCTGATTTTATTAACATATTTATGATTTCAGTCATATTTTACACACAGTATTATCAAAATCAATAAGTTTAGATTTATTTTAATTAAACTGAAAGTATCTTCTCAGTTGAAGATGGGCTGGTAATATGCCTTCAAGTAGCCTATGCAACAAGTTAGAAGATGAATGTCATTATACATGTATATTTGAATGTATTTTATATGACGAAATACACGCCCATGTATGTTGAAAGGTATTGAAATAAATCAAAATGAAGACAAGAAAAATGTTAACGCAAGCGTCAAAGAATCGGACCGAAGAACATTGCTGTTGGCGTGATTCTCCGTTATTGCGGGAAAATGATGTAATATCCATTTCGCTGCTCTACTGGTACTTGAACAGGGTTGCTTGCAACGTTGTTGTATGGTAGCACATGTTTTGAATCGGACAACAAATCGGGGCTATATTCAGACATATATATTTATAGATTTCCCCTTTTTTCTACGCAGAGAAAAAGTTTCAAATTTTGCTGTCAGTCTTATCACGAACTTGTGCTAATTTTCATGTTTATTTCAGTACGATTTGTTATGGAAGATGAAACTGAATTAAAATGTATGGTTAACCGACGCTGGAGATAACGTGTTTAATAAACTGTAACGAAAGAAAAAAAATCGCACCTCATTCGGAGAGATCGTTTGAAACATGACTGGCTGGAACTTCAGGCGACAGGCAACAATATACAGATAAAATTTCATATGTATAATATTTGGCCCATTAGTGCAGTGGGTAAAAGAATCAGGCTTGATAGCCTTACAAACGGCGCTGAAAAAGGGTTGTTGGTTCGAGTCACAGCCACAGAACAATTTTCACAAACTTTTTTTATTATCATTTTTGCAATATACATATATTTTTGTTATATTGAATATCATTAATTTACCTATACAGGTCATTCCAGACTGGTGTTGACACATTGAATATAATACTAAAAAGGTAAAGCTACTAGAAAAGGTCCCGCGAAATCGCGGGATTTCAATTTACTGTTTATGATTCATTTAAATAGATGGGATTCGTTTAAATAGATACAAGTAAACGTTTGACGCAAGCTTTTTAGAATCGAGCCGAATGACTTATGTGTTGTGATTATCCGTCAAAGCGGAATGATGTAATATCTTACTAATGCAATGGGAACCAGTATGTAAAAAGACTGCATTTTGAGATAATCCTCGTAAATGACGTTCGTACCTATTGGTTTTCGTATAGACTGGTGAAGGTGATTTCAGCATAAGTATAATACATGGAGCACTTAATCGAAGATCTAATATTCTGGAAGGTAACAAAACGAAAAGTTTAAATAATAATGTGGTGATATCTGTTTTACAACCTGTGTTCCCAAAGTCAAATGTTTTATTACTGTTTACGTGTAATACTTGATTTTGTGTAAGTACAATATAACACTCTGCAGATATGTAGTAGAGGTATATAATGGAACTTGTACTATTTTGGCATGAAGCTAGCTTTTTAGCGACGTAGTTAAAAAAATGCCAAATCAAAATAAAAAAAAATACAAGAATAATACAAGAAAAAAATATAATGAATAAAATGAGACTCGAACACATGCCTCCGTGCTTGCACTGTATGGAAAAAAACACACCCAAACACGGCTTTATCTGCTGAGCTGTTGTGGTTTTCTTGTGTTGGATCCCAAAGTGCATTGCCACATGTGTCTGTAGATGCATATTGACAGACGTAAAACACATGTACAGTTAAAAATCAAATTCTTAGTCACTGACCACTTGTGAAGGAGCTGCTTTAAAGCATCCGAAAATAATGCAGAATGTACTAATCAATGAAAAGGTTCAATTGCTGTGAACAATAATAGTTCTATTGCTAACATATTCTACAGACATGTCAAGCGAACTGAAATAGAAATCAGATCACAAATCTAAGACTTACAATAATTGTGGTGCTAACCCCAAAAATAGTTATCAGGAACGAATTATATATTACTGCACACGACTATGAAGTTGTCAAATACCATGCTGTCCACGTGCAACTTATGCTGTAGGTATATACACGTGAACATCGTGGACAGCATACGGAAGGTACGCCCGACTACATCGTCTTCCTTTCGAGTGTTCATTTAACGCTACACTATATAAACTCGAGAGATGAATTGCATAACTCTCAAAAATTAATAGTTAACAATGGGTTCGTGCTTTGTAACACACGTGTAACATCACATCGAGGCTAGTCGAGGTTCCCCAATTTTGAACAATACGTAAAACCTATCGTACGGTGTACTGTACTATTTTAAGATTTGTCCAATTTCGGTTGCTTCACCATAAATTCTTGCAAACTTTGTAATTTTATTTGTCTTTAAACACAAATACCCCAACTGCTGAATGGTTACTAAAGAAGCTTGATACTCTATACACATAGTTTTGCTTCGTAACGAAGTCAAATCCGACACAAAAACCTCAGCTCGTTCTTTTAGTAGTATAGATATGAAAGAGAAGCAACTCGAAACGGAGTTCTGGAATTTTATCAAAATTAAAAGTTAAATAAATCAATTTTTTGGTATAACAAATAATACGTAAGATTA
>CM037781.1:35264393-35314393 GCA_021229015.1 Solen grandis | reverse complement strand
AATTTTTTTATGTCATTCCTTACAAAGTAATCAACTTTATGTAATACACAGAGTTTCAGTAGTTTAATCCAATTTTCAAATGCTTTTCTATAGTCTTCTTTAGATATACTTTACATAACTGATACAATGCGGATCCAAGTCCATTCCGGCTTCTGTAGCGGCGACCCTGAAGGTGTTTCTTTAACTTTGGGAACAGAAAAAAGTCACAGGGTGCCAAATCTGGCGAGTAGGTGGGTGGTTTAGAACAGTCACATGTTTACTTTCAAGAAATTTCTTCACAATGTCCCCTTTGTGTGGTGTAGCGTTATCAGGCAAAAGGTACATGCCCTTCATTCCGGTACTAGGACGAAGCTTACAATAATATTTGTCAACTTTAGTTAGCACTTTCCTTCTGTAAAACTTCGCATTGACAGAGCATTTCTTTGGAACAGAAACATGTGCAACTAATCCGTGAATTCTGAAGAACATAGAATAAATTACTTTCTTGGAGCTTGTCACTCTTTTGGCTATACAAGGCCTACGGGCATGTTTCGTTGCCCATATTTTATTATTTATTTTGCGAGTCGGCTCAAAAAAGTGGAACCAGCTTTCATCACCAGTAACAATGTTAGAAAACTTCCTACTGTCATATTTTGGAAACATCCTTAATAATTTTCTGGCACATTTCACACGCTCTTGCTTTTGTTCAGGACTTAACAAATGTGGTATCCACCTAGCAGCGATCTTCTTAACTCGAAGATGCTTCTTCAGAATGGTAAAAGCTGACCCTTCTGACATGCCAGCATACCTAGCTATCTTAGAAATCGTATATCGTGCTTCTTTACCAAGGAGATCGTTTACTTTTTTAATGTTGTTTCTGGTGATAACTAACGGTTTCCTGCCTCTACCACTGGCATCCTCCAACCTCTCTCTGCTGTTCTTAAACATAACAATCCATCTTTGAACTGTTCTTAAACTAACAACAGAAGACCCAAAAACAGTACAGAGGTCATTGTGAATTATTGTTGCGCTTAATCCTAAAGCCATACGCGTTTTAATATATGACCGTATTTCTAAAGAGTTCACTGAACGTTTGGCAGACATTTTTATACGCAGTTGATCGTATGTACCTCTTTCAGTACTTATTTTCTCACTGTCCTTGTGTATAGATATACATGTATGATACACCGTTGGAAAGCTAAAGAGTTCATGCGTATCATAGTATAACTTTGCACGTCCTCCATGCAGTATTCATGAAATAAACTGAGGGACGACACTAATTATTGACCCGCCCTCAAACTTTACTCAATCAAAATGAAACTTTCCGTTTCTTTATGACTAAAACAGATATATGTCCTTGTAATATCTTAAGGTAATTTATCCATGAAATATTTATATTCAAATGAAAAAATCAGGTTACAATAAGGTCATTTATTTGAATTATTGATTTCATTCATTTGGACCATGAGAGTCAAAATCAAAATTCAAAAATAACAAGTCACACTTGAAATGCAATTCTATATTTAACAACACAATATTGAAATATTAATGTTCAAAAAGTATAATGGATAATGTTCATGGTTAACATTTAGAATAGGATTTTCATTTTTGCGCGAAACCAAAGTGTTGTGAAATTTAAAGCCGGTTGGACAAGTTTTACTGAATGGATAACCATTATGATTTCAACAAAAATAGAAAACAATGAAACCCGGTCTCGGCGACGGTAACCTCAAAAACATCAACAACACAAACTTACGATCAAAATAAAGGATTTGTCTCTCATATTCATGGTCACTATACAACAAGAACATGTAGTACATCAGCGGCTGGTATATGGTGTAATTAGACTCCGAGAATCCCTCGTCCTGCCAGTCTGTACACGAGATGTTAAATGTGGCGTTGTTGGCGAAACATTCATAAAAATCGGCTGAAACAATAATAATAATAATGATAATAATAATAATGTGATCATTTATACAGTAACTCTGCTTCTGTGAAATGGGAAATGGGATTAAACATCAGTTTCAAAAAAAAAAATACAACGTTGTTTAAATGGATATTTCTTGTACATTTATAGAAGACCTAGGTATGCAATAATAAATACAATGTTTATGATATATGTAATAAAGAAAATAAAGCACGACAATAAAGAATATACGTGTTTTGTTACTCTTAAATTTAGAGGAATATATTGTGTATGTGGGTGAGAGACAAAAAGATGTAAATAAGTTTGAATCTTTAAAAGTTGATATCACCATGGGAGTTTGAAAGTTAGATATATAAAAACACTTATTGTATATATTTTATGGAATTAGTTTTCTAGGGGGTTTCCTTTATTATCCTTATTTCGAGACATAAAAAAAGGAAAATAACATGTACAATTAATATCATTATTGGTAAAAGATCAATGTATTAAAATAGAAATTAGATATATCGTATAGATATATATATATATATCTTTAAATCCACTACGAATTACAAAATGAATCAAGAACACGTGAGTTTCCTACCAAGCGGGACTGAATCATTAGTTAGTTCAGTGTCTGGGTAGGGGTCAAATTTCCAGTCATATGGAATCGCAGTACATTGGCCGTATCTCGGAGGTGTGTTGGTAAGAAACTCATAAGAAGCATTCCCATACTTGACCCCATCCTTGGTCATTTCCAGGGTTGCTAGGTAACGGGTTCCGGGTTCGAGTACGTTGGGTTTTAAATTCAAGGACACGTTCGTAGACACTGGAAAGTACACAATATATTGACATTCATTGTTTTTTTATTTGGAATGAAATAGCTACAAGAATATATTTCGATTTAACATTTTACCATAATGGTCTGATTTCAATACAGCACATTAACTGTGTTAGTGTTAGAATTATATTCAAATAAAGATAAAACCAGTCGTCATATTTTTATTTGTGATACAATATAGGGTAAAATACACGGCAATGAAATAAATAAGTAAAATTGCAATTCTTCTGGCAAATAATACGAGTGACATATTCACCAGTATTTGTATGTGGAATGATCTGATATAATGAAATGCAATGTCTAGTTACGTGTGTCTGTGTCTGTGTTGAAATCCAGTGGAGTGCCACTCTTGTTACTCAATGTCCATGTGAATGACGCCGTGCAGTTGTTGCTGACAACAGCTACAAGCTGGAGTCTTGATGTCACAGCTACTTTGGATAAACAGTTTATCCTGCACCTGGGTCATATTGTACATATCATTAATAAAAATATTATAGACAAACTACAATTTCAAACGTTATGTATAAAACAGAACAAACAATCAGTAATTTATGTTTGTGTTTTGTGCATCAGTCTGTATCTTCTTTCTATTATTTCTATATTATGTCCATTATTTTGGTCATCAGTGCAGACGGATATCCCATTGACCGAATACCGTATACTTCAGGGTTAAATATATGTGACCCAAATCTCGTTCAAATCAGATTCAGTATCGCTAACTGGATCTGACAACATCGTATAGCAGGTCGTCTCATATTAACCTTTGTTTAAGCCAATCAAATCGGCGCCTGCAGAATCGTTTGGAATAACCAGGGGAAGTAAAATTCAAATGTCATAGAATATTTTCATAAAAAAAATACCTCTTATTATATAGAATCACAATAACTCAGTAGATAAAGGCGTTTTTTTTTTCTTCATACAGTGCAAGCATGGAGGCACGAGTTCGAGCCTCATGTTATTCATTATATTTTTTCTTGTGTTTTTTTTTATTTTGTTTGGCATTTTTTTTTATAATTTATATATTAATTCATGAACATATCAATACATTCAGATTTTCATTCAAAAGCACTACCTGTGTCTGAATAGTCAGAACACTAGCTTGCTGTTTGACAAACTGTACTCTTTTGGAATCTAGTTCACTAATCTTTTCTGAGATGTTTAAATATTGTACATGTACTAACAAAAATAAGGAATTAAGAAAATTCGGCAGTGAATAATCATGTTTATGATTTGAACACATAACTCAACTTTCACGAGGAAAACAGGGCTGATATTTTAAATAAAACATTAATAAAGAATACTTCCTATGCAGGTCTCGAACTTGGAACCTTTCGATTATAAGACGGCTGTCACCCCACTGCACCACTTCAGTTTTTTATCAACTGCATTTATATTAACACTACAGTACAATGGAGTTTAGTCACGGTTTGTGATTTCAATACCTGTCAGCCCTATTCAAAACAATAACAAAAACATGTTATTGTTAGAAATACCCTTTGCGAGTTATATTCTTCGAGTGGCAGATGTTTAATGTGTGGATTTTTTTTGAGATTTTGGTTAACAAGTTCAGTGAGAAAAACTGAAATAAAAAGCTTTGAAACGCGCTATTTGATTGGTTTAAAATCGAGCACTTGTTTATGCATATAAATTACTTAAAAGGTCAATCTGACGTGACATCTAATGCGATGTTGTTAGATCCTAATCGCGAACAGTAAGAAATATGAATATGAAATTGGATTAACCCTTACAATTGTGATTGCTTTGTAACCAGAGCTGACAAAAATCAGCATGCACCATAGTCCACTGTTGGCTATTCATTCAATATATTTTCAGCAAGTACCCCTATACAAAACAACTATTGAACTGCTTCTATTTATGAAGAAGATTATCAACAAAATGTATTGCCTACCTGATAAAGAGCTCATTCACAGACTCAACTTTGATAATCTGTGTGTACGTAGAGGATTTAGTCCTGTTGTTGCTGACCGTAACAGTGACGACATGATAGTCAGAACTGGACACGCCACTAGTGTCCATCACAATTGTACCATTATTGTTATCTGTGAATGCGCAACTCGAAGACCCTGATGACGATGCATGATTGCTCTCCGCGTCATCAAAATCGGAAGCACTGTAGCTAGATCAGTATATATAAGGGTTCATGCCATGTTTTGTTAAATAGTCTTTGACAAGTAGGTACATAAAAGTCCTTGAACTAATAAACAACAAAAGTCATCGTAACCAAACTTTCAAGAACAAAATTTGTTTTCAGAATACACATTAAGAACAACTCTGTTTCCATTTTAACTTCTACTTCTGCCAGAGAATTTTAGAATAATAGATATATAATACATGCGTAAGAGTAAACTTTAGTCAAACTGTAATAATAAAAATCACACATTTGCATTTCCAATACAAAGGTATATATGTCGATAAATTAAGTCGCAGGAAATAAGGTGAAAAGAGTGATGTCATAACATAACATTACAACTGTCACAAGAACCAACCAGTTCAAAGTAGAAATACCTTTTACTTGTGTTTTAAAAATCTTAAAAATAGTAGTTTCATGAATTACCAAACATGTATGAAATTTAAGAAATTATAAAATATTGCTAAATATCTACTCACTTAAATTTTAAATAAATAACTTGACCAAGTAATAAAAACAATAAATACATATCTAAGGAAATATCAGAATATTCAACCAATACTTCTATGAATCTGTGGTCCCAACATCCTTAAAGGACCAAATATCTTTGTCTTTACCTCTTGCAGTCCCAACTGAACGTCAAAGGAGCTTCATAAGCAGGGTCAAATGACAGCTGGCTTGCGTCAACAATTGTACTTCCAGGATTAACAGTTCGCCTTTGACCACCAACAATTTCTGCATGGGGTGGTGGCTCCACTACTGTCACATAAGTTGGTTCAAAAATGATATTATTTGGCTCTTGTACAAACGATACCTGCAACTCGACATAATAATCACCTTCAGCTGTCATTCCAATAGAAAATATCAGCCCATGTCTAATCATGTTTACCTCATTTGTTGTTGCGTTGATGATCCATTTGTTTGTCCTAGTCTTGAGGTATGAGGAGGCCAAAATTTCAAGTCTGTTGAATATCTCTACTTCACGCATAGATGAAATTAACATTGGAGAATTTTCCTGAGAATAAGACCTGTCGAATAAGCCAGTGAAAAGGAAATCAGTGTTGGTCACTGTTACAATGGTGTTCATAGAAGTCTCATTGATCAGATTTCGACAGTGACTGATATCTGGTGTTTCCCAAGAGCGATGTACTGAAACGGGTAAACGTATGGGTCAGTGAATGTAACATTAAATTGTTCGTGTGTGTACGTTTCGCGTTTGATTGGGTCTCCAAAGTTTATATCACATGTTATCCAGGGTAAATACAAAGAAGTTGTTGGGATCGTTATAGTTAGATTGACTTGACCATCAGGGATTTGTATTATACCCGGCTCAATTAGTGCGATGTCGGTCAAAGGATTCTCACACGTGATATTGACATCGTCCCATTCGACAAACGTGCCGTTGTTGACAACTACCGTCACCTGCTTGTATCCCCATGTTGGACAATAGTGATCTAAAAAGCAACCGGATTCGTTTGTTGACGAACATACGCCATTGGGACTCCCATCGTTGAAGTTGATTGTGTAAGACGTAGTATTCCCAGGGACACCATACATAACATACCGAATTAGAGTATAGTCTAGATGTTGAATTGTACCATTGTATTCAAATCGCATAATCCCAAGGCGGAGATGGTAGGTTGAAGACAAATTTGTGCTAGTGACGGACGCGTTTACTTTTATCTCGATGTTATAATCCCCACGTGCATCGTACAGGTGTTCATAAGTTTCGCGATCATAATCAGTGCTCTCTGTGGCTCGCTTTCGTCTCCGTCTTGCGACACCATCACCATAGTCCCAATCTATCCTTACATTATGAGGAATTATGGCAAATCCACCATTGTCTATGTGGAAGTATACAACCACTGTGTCCGTTTTGTTTAGTGGTACAAGATCTGCGTATATTAATGTTAAATATCGGGCTTCATATTTGTCAACGGTTATGTTAAAGATGTAATCATGGCTACTTACGTCATTTGAGCAGTTAAACATTGAGATGAAAACACCTTCAGTCAGAAAACGGTGATTATGTAACAGAACAGGTTCATCGTAAATAAGATCAGTTACTGGCGTGTTTCCATCGTCAGGAGTGAAATCGCAGGTGGCATTTGTAGGTAATGGTATATCAGGGTCTAATGTTAAATTCATACCTATGTCCATGTCTTGCAGGTTTATCCAAGGGTATTTCAACCCACGCGGGACCAATGTGTAGTTTTGATATGGGACTCTATTTTGAACTTTGACCCAGAATGACCCCCCTACAGAATATCGGCCATTCTGGGCCATCCACTGAAGTTTATACATAGCTGGACTTGTGTACACATGTGTGAACGTTCCCAAGCTGTAGGGCGCGTACAAAATGGCAGAGGACGCACTTGTGTTGACAGTTCCATCGCCGAAATTGATTGAATACTCAAAACCAGAATATGGCACATTGTCAAACATTATTTCCATTGTAGTATTTGTAATGTATTTTCCCGAGCCATTGACATATACTAGTGTTAATGGCGTCAGATCATCCCAGATTGACATGTTGATCCAATAGGTTCTTGAACTAATAATATTGGAGACGACTACAGTGACATTGTACAGGCCCTGGATGTCAAACAGGTACGAGTGGTTGAATGTTACAGGAATGCCACTACTTGTCAGATCAATAGTGTCCATTACAGTGGCAGAATTGTGCTCATAGCTGATAGTATAGCTTAGGAGGTCCATAGGTATATCAGCTGTATTCAGTATACTAAGGTCAAACAGAGCTGTTGATGTTGTGTTGGTTTCTGGGTTGTCAACATTGAACTCCATGTTGTTTATCCCGTAAATGACACGTACTTCAATTTGGTCCGTCATGGAACTCACTGGGTTGGATGCAATGACATCAACTGTGAAATTCCCAGGACTAAAACAGACATTATTAAATTTTCAAAGTCAGCCATGTATATGGATGCAGAAGCGTGGAGGCGAAAGTAATGTTTGGTCCAATATTATCATCGTTATGATACTACATGTATATAAACTTTTATCAAAGAATACATATGCTCATGCGCTTTAATTTGTAAACTCCTGGATGTTCTATGTAACAGAGCATTAAGGCTGAATGTTCCTCATCATGATGGGTGGAAACTTACTGATCTACCGTGGCCTGTCTAAAAACAGGCTAGCTTGGCCAATGTTTGAATGTTCATATAGTCACTTCAAAAGAAAGTCTGTACTTCTCCGTGATGATTAAAATTGAATTGTGTATATTCACTTACTAACAAAGGAACGCTATGAATTTTAAAGCTCATTTAAAGGCTATGGAAATAACATATATCTTTTGAAACAATACGTTTCTACAATATATAAGAACTTGTCTTACAAGTTTTTATGCATGAGGTGATGGCAAATTTGGTGTTTTTTTAAATATGGTAATCATGATACAATGATTGGAAGATAGAAATATGAAAACTTACATGGTATAGTTATATGTGAGCTGAGCAGTTGTAAACTGTCCTGCAATATATTCGGATATTGTGACATTCTCAGTAAGTACCCAGTCAACGGTGATACTTGTCCCTTGGGTGGCACTGCAGTGGTACACGTAATCCACGCCCACTTCAATGTACACGATAGGGTTATCTAGCCAAGCCTGTGTTAGAAATATATATCCTTTATATGTTCACAAATAAAAACCAGTAAAAAATGAAAAATATACGGTCTTTTTGCTGATCATAGTATATATCATGAAACTCAAATGTAATTTAAATGTACACATACAATGTTCTACGTGTGACGTTGCTAATGATGTGAACCCGATTGATGTAAGTTTGAAACCCACAGTGGACAAGATCCAGTCTGAATCATCACAGGTTCATAATACTCATCAAGCCAGGCAGCAGATGAAGGGAGCTGAGTTCTAATAGCTAAATGATGTTTAATCTAAGTAATTGAAGTATTTACATGAAGAATGCACCTAATGTATGGAAGGGGATATCCGCCAATATTCTAATACTTACTGTTTGGTAATTTGCAAGGACTGCATTTCTTTTTTTTATTACTAAATATCTATTTTAACTTGTAACTTTTGAATATTTTTTTCTAATTTCTATTCATAACTTTTAACAATTGTTTTTCTAAATCAATTTAGAAATGTGCAGCGTGTTTACAGTGTAATTGCAAACTGATGTCGTTGTAACTTTGATAATTCTACTTATGCCAGCAAACTCTCAATATTACATCTAGTGACTTTACAAAGTTCGCCAATCAAACGTACAATGATGCAATGTTCGCATAACACACAATGCTAGTTGTCAAGGAAACTAGCATTGTCGAACATGAGCTAGGCGGCGCTTTAAACTGTGGGGAACCCCATCTATTTATAGATAGATGGGGCACTGCACTTCACACGGAAGAGTTCTGGCTTCTTTGGTATGTACAGGTTTAATTTTTCCCCCATGTAAAATACCAAAAAGAAAAAAAAGTGTTTATCTATTTCAAATTCTTGCTGAAAATCATGTAGAAATTCTGTGTAGATCTTGTTAAGTTCTGTCTGTAAATCTGTCCGTACCTACACGAACTGTTATGTGGCCAGCTACTTGTTTCATTTATTTTTGCATCAGTGTTAGTAATAGTTAATTTAATATAATGTCTGGTTATGATGACAGTGACACTATATTTCAGTTGAAAGAGTTGTTAAATGTTAAAGGCATTAGCTCAGGCCATTGAGAATGAAAGGTACGAGAACATTGTGTGTCATCTGGAGCAAGCCCACAAAATGTTGGTACAATTATCAACCATTACAAATGTTGATTTAAGTATTGAGCTTTTCACCAATGTAATGGAAAATTTTCAGACAAATCTGCATGATGATAGCAATGTTAATACAGTGCACTGGTCCCCATCATTGGTTTTTGTACTGGCAGACCAGGTCGCCCAGTATTCAGCATCGCTGTAGAAACTCTTACTTTCTTATTAGAAAATAACTTTAAGGTTTCAGAGATAGCTTATATGCTTGGAGTCAGTAAATGGACTGTTGAGAGACAAATGAATGAATATAAAATTGAGTGTACGAGACACATACAGCCAGTTGACAGACTCAGAACTTGAGAATGAAGTGAAAAAAATAATTCAACATTTTCCTACAGCTAGGTATCGTACAGTACAGGGTATCCTAATCAGCCAAGGACAAAGAGTCCAGGAGCATAGGATTAGGCAAACTATGAAAAATATTGACCCTGAGGGTCAGAAAGCTGTTCATCACAGCATGTCGGATACATAGAAGAACATATAGTGTTAGAGGTCCTCAGGCTTTATGGCACATTGATGGTTACCATAAACTTATAAGGTAGGTATCTATTGCAAAACTGTTTAATTATATGCTGATCCTCCTATTTACTGGTGACCTATAACTTGTAAATTTTGACATCCCATAAAATAAAGCTGATCTAATTAGTAAAAGCAAAAAAAAAAAAATCTTCTCTTAAATCTGTTACAAAGTTCATCTGTTTGACTGATAATCTTTGCCATCTTGCACAAGATTTTACACTATGGCAAAGTAATCAAGGGCAAACTGTGTGGCAAAAGTGAAGCTTAAAAAATGCTTATCGAATTGAATACATGTAATAGTATCCAATCTCCACAATGAATAATAGTTAAAAAACTTTTTTTCTGTCCCCTTACCTGCACATCTTGAAAGGCCAGCAAGGATATCCAGCCACATGCATTCTCTATCGTACAAATTCATAATACTGCTTGCTAATTCAATATTCGTTTTTTCCATATACAGTGATAATTTGGAACAGCCTACCGGAAACTAACGTCTTATAGAATGATCTTGTAGCATTTAAACGAAACCTCTTTTCTTTTCAGATAGTAAACCCTCCCTGAATAAAAAAAGATGTTTTTACAAGCTCTTAAACCTAATATATTCACTTTGTATTTAGAAACATTTCACTCTAATATCTCTGTTTACAGAGTTTGTGCATATAGATAGATGAATGCTTTTTATTTGTATTAGTTTACACTGGGTATAAAAACTAATTTTTTATTTTCAACATTCTTTTCCATTGTTTATGTCATTTTTTGTTTGGCTCCATAATTCAATTCTGTTGTTTTAAATTTAAGATGGAGATTTGTTGTACATGGAGGTATAGATGGATATTCAAGGCTACCAGTGTATCTTCAAGTCAGCTGTAACAACAATTCAGAAACATAATAGTTTGTGTAGGTACGGACAGATTTACGACAGAACCTAACAAGATCTACACAGAATTTCTACATGATTTTCAGCAAGAATTTGAAATAGATAAACACTTTTTTTTCTTTTTGGTATTTACATGGGGGAAAAATTAAACCTGTACATACCAAAGAAGCCAGAGCTCTTCCGTGTGAAGTGCAGTGCCCCATCTATCTATAAATAGATGGGGTTCCCCGAAGTTTATAGCGCCATCTAGCGACCTCATGTTCGAACGATGCTAGTTTCCTTGACAACTAGCATTGTGTGTTATGCGAACATTGCATCATTGTATGTTTGATTGGTGAACTTTGTAAAGTCACTAGATGTAATATTGAGAGTTTGCTGGCATAAGTAGAATTATCAAAGTTACAACGACATCAGTTTGCAATTACACTGTAAACACGCTGCACATTTCTAAATTGATTTAGAAAAACAATTGTTAAAAGTTATGAATAGAAATTAGAAAATGAAATGCAAGAGTTGAAATTTGAAAATACTAATTACAATTATTAATTCAAAAGTTACAAGTTAAAATAGATATTTAGTAATAAAAATAAGAAATGCAGTCCTTGCAAATTACCAAACAGCAAGTATTAGAATATTGGCGGATACCCCCTTCCATACTGATGTGGTATATCGCCAAATGTTGTATTAGGCTGTTATCATTACAGGCAAAAATAACACTTTTTTTCAATAGTCATATTCCAGTTACCTTAATGGGACGGGTTGGATTACTTTTATTTCTAAAAATTTAACAGCAAAAAATGTTTATATTATACCTTATTTGCATAAATCATTCATGATTTAATGTGACGTCATCTGGCCCATATAATACTATATTGACCGGCAATGCGGGCTATATACATCTATATAGGATATTAGGATATGTTTTTGAGTTGTCATGTTGAGACTGTGAATGACTCAGATTATTTGTAATCTTACACTAAGAAAATAGTTCAGCGATTTAAAAGCATAAAGCATAACAGCATAACGATTTAATGTGTGTATTTCTCATTCAAAACAACATAACAGTTACATTTAAAAAAAATTATTGTACTGAAAGTCACGGCAATAGACTTTTGTAAACATCAGACATTTTAAAATGATGACGTCATATTAAGTCTAAGTAATGACATCAAAATTAATGTATTTATTTGTGGCACGGTAACATGCACGTTACGCAGAGTAATATAGTTATATACGTAACATGTTAACTATAAGAAAATACGTGATAATTATACGAAACTGGAAACAGCTGTTTATGCATAATGTCATATGATAAAATGTTATATGAATTTAAAGATATCTTCACTTTGCATATTTCTCAACGTGTAGATTTCACATACCCCATAATCCTTTTATAAAAAAAAAGTCAACTTAATCAAAATTAAAAAAAAAAAAAAGAGTCTACATAATATAGCAAATCATACACATGGTATTTTGGCAATATGCAAGTTTATGGAATGGTCAGTCGGAACACGGAAAGGTATATAGACTGGGTCCATACACCTTCTTCAGTCCGACTGACAAGTCCATAAACTTGCATATCAAAGAAATGTTAAATAGCTTCGAATGAGCAGCATACATTTACAGCCAATGCTAGATCGAATCTCAAAATAATGAGCAGAAGGCAGAAATAAACTTATATTTATGCAAGGAAAGAGTTTAAATTATTGAAATATTTAGCCACTGTATCGCATAATATTAAAGGAAAAGAAGTTATTTCTTTCCCTATATTATTACTTTTATATAATAAAATGGCGTGTGAAGAAGAAATTTAATATAGGACAGTAAAACCCAATACATGTACACGATAAGCATCAAAATTAGCAGGCACTTACAGTCAATCCAAGTATTTCCTCTCCGTAAAATATAAGGTGCTGTGTTGGTTCAAACGTCCTTGTCCAGAGGTGAGTGGTCCTAGATGGATTGAACGTAAGGTAGTAGTAATCAAAACTGGTGCCTGGTAGGTCCGACACGGAGACGACTATAGATGGCGGCATTTGGCTGCTGCTGTAGTCCAACATGCCCCCGGGGCTGATGGACATTGTGTATGAACACTGGGAATCGTGATCAAAGGCTATCTGGGTATTGTTGGCAGTGGTGTTCATCCAGGTTACAGCTGGTTCCGCGCTGTTAAGTCTCAGATAGTGCTGGACTGTTTGATTATAAATGTAAAGATTATTTTATAAATTCATTGGTAGGGGAAATAAAATATAGCAGGTTTAGTCATCTCACTGTGTGAACACTGTGCCGAAGCAGTCAATGGTCCAGAAATTATGATCAAAGAGCAGTGCCTTTTCTTAATATAAAAAATTTGTACCTAAAGAAAATATTCATACATTAATTCTAAGATGTAAAATAGTATTCTTAAAGGTTTGTATAATAAAATGATTTGGGTCATATATGTGCATATAAAACATCAGGAAGGGGCCGCCGTGGCCGAGTGGTTACAGTCGTGGATTACAAATCTCTCAGCCCCTCACCACTGTGGGTTCGAATCCTGGTAGGGACTTCAGATTTTTCATGTGAGGAAGCCTTCCAGCTGGCTTGCGGTAGGTCGGTGGTTCTACCCGGGTACCTCTGTGTACTTGGGGTCTTCCTCCACCTGTAATTAGCTGGACGTCGCTTTATGATTGAAATACTATCGCAGCGACGGTAAACCCCAATACAACAATACAAAAAAAAAAAAACATCAGTAGACACTATATGACGGACAAAATTTACTACAAAGATCAAATTTGACAGAAAAAGTCCCAAACCCCGTTTTCACAAAAATAAAAAGTGTACTTAAATATTATATAAAGTTCCAACATCAAGTATTACCTGGGTTGACTACAATCAACACAACTTTGCGCCAAGTGATACTTAAACTCGTGAATAGGTCGGGATCACATTCCAGCTTTAATATTCCTTGAATGACTAAATGGACACTACTAGTTAACTGACTTACATACAATATTTTACTTATATGTATTTATATGATAGATTACAATATGAGGTCAGAATTTTTATTAGAAAAGCAATAATGCTGAATTATGCACCTTTGTATATAATTATCATTAAATGATATTAAAGTTAGTTTGGTTAAATTCAAACTAGCATATTTAATAGGAATTTAAGCCGGTGTTTGGGTTTAAGCTTAAGTATTTTCTGGAAGTCAAATAATCAAACCGGAACTGAATTTAAAAGTTCCAAGAGCACATATGATAAAGACCATTTGCTGTTGTTTGAAGGTTATATCATTAATTGTGGAAAATGCGTTCATGAAAAAACTCTTCGATGGTGAATAATTAGGTTTTCGCACCACGCAGTGCGAAAACCTATTGTTCTTCTTCTGTTTTATTTTTTTTTTTTTTTTTATTATTTTTCTAACCTTTTTTTGTGAACGGCATATCACCATGATAGAAAAAAGTCACATGTATGAAAATTTAATCAGTTATTAGCACGTATTTGAAAATGATCCTAACGTTGAGAAAATTTTCATTTATGTCTTACTTTTCCCGCCAGGGGGCGTTTTGCATGAAATTTATTAATGGCTAATAACTCACTTATTTGAGGTCCGATTCAAATGCGGTTTTTTGCATTCTGTTCCTTGTTGATAGCCAAATAAAATATGATAGGTTTCGAGGGTACGTGTCGCTGAAAGTATTTGAGCTACAGAAGGTTGAAAGTTCGAACCTCGCAAAAAACTGTGCAAATGAGGGTAGGTCTACGAAAAACCTATCCATTTTTCTTAGAGATCAGATAGAAGAATTCTGTTTGCTGCAAATGATTTGCAAGACATATACGCACAAAATATATGGGGTGGCGAATTTACGAAATGTATGGTTTGTCCTCTGGAAACGGTCAAACTCCACTAAATTTTAGGAAAAATCAAAATTTCAAAAACATGTTTTTTATCGCTTCTGACTGTATTTTTTGTTAATTCTTCATGATATTTTCACAAGTTATGTATTGTTATGTCTGAAAGGGGATCACAATTAAAAAGTTAAAAAATAAATGAAAAGGTCAAGGTCATATTACAATTATTGTGTTTTTATTCGGCCCCAAATAGCTCCAAAACTAAAAATATTTCTTTGAGAGTATATGAACAAAAGTTTTAGTTATTCAAGAGCTCTTTCCAGTGATGTTTAGTTTTTGAAGATCGGACTTGATTTGGTGATTTTACGGCAGTCCAAAGTTTGATCTTTTTTTGGAATAATTGTAAATCAGGTTTTATGCTTCAAATTGTGATATATAAGAAATAGAATGTTCGACTAGTGCGACTTGCGTACTTGATTGAACTATTTGCTGCATTGCTAGGTACCTCATGGTAAAATTTTAATCAATTTTGTTTCTCATTTTGCCGCTAGGTGGCGCTTAGCTTAAAAACACTCTTCTACTTATAACTCAAAAAGTTGAAGTCTGATCCAAATGCGGTTTGTTGCATTGTGTTCCTTGTTGATACTCTAATAAAAAATGATAGTTTCAAGGTATGAGTGGCTAAAACTTTTTGAGCTACTAAAGGAAGGTTGAAAGTTCGAACCTCGCAAAAAACTGTGCAGATGAGGGTAGGTCTACGAAAAACCTATCCATTTTTGTTAGAGATCAGATAGAAGAATTCTGTTTGCTGCAAATTATTTACAAGACATATACGCACAAAATATAGCGGGTGGCGAACTTAATAAATGCATGGTTTGTCCTCTAGAAACGGTCAAACTTCACTAAATTTTTGGAAAAATCAAAATTTCAAAAACATGGTTTTTGTCGCTCCTGACTTTATTTTTAGTTCATTCTTCATGATATTTTCACAAGTTATGTACTGTTATGTTTGAAATGACCCCACAATTAAGAAGTTAAAATGAAATTGCAAAGGTCAAGGTCATATTACGATTACTGTGTTTTTATTCGGCTCAAAATAGCTCAAAAATAAAAAATATTTTATTGAAAGTGTATGAACAAAAGTTTTAGTTCTTGAAAAGCCCTTTCCAGTGATGTTTAGTTTTTGAAGAATGAACTTGATTTCGTCATTTTACGGCAGCCCAAATTTTGATCCTCTTTAGAACAATTGTAAATCAGGTTTTATACTTCAAATTTTGATATATAAGGAATAGAATGTTTGACTAGTGCGACTTGTATACTTGAGTGAACCATTTGCTGCATTGCTAGGTACCTAATAGAAAATATTTACTCAATTTTGTTTCTCGTTTTGCCGCTAGGGGGCGCTTGGCTTGAAATCACTCTTTATAACTAAAATAATTGAAGTCTGATTTTATGCAATTTTTTTGCATTCTGTTTGTTGGTGACATCAATTTGAAACAACACTAAAAATCAAAGCGATATTTCATGAAAATGATAGTAATTCAATGTAACATTAGTCTGTAATAGTGTTGAGTTGCATAATACATTGTCGCATGTTATTTTAAACTGTTGTTTGTCGTTTGCGATTCTTGTTTATCGAGTACAATTGTCGTATGTTGCCATCATAAAGCAACACACACATATAACGTTGCAGTACCCGAAGTCCGTAAAAAAGGTTTTCAAGTTTGCGACTACATAACAGACAGGTAATACTTAAAAGTGTTCTTCTTGGTAAAAAGTCTGCTTAAACATTGCGACAAAAATGTTTGAAAGATCATTGTTAACAGTATTCAACAAGCCATTGAACGAAGAAATATGTTTTTTGAAACATGCGACTCGTGAACAGAATGGAATTGCTTTCGTGAAAACTAATGATATCGCGACTACATAACTGACAGGTAATACTCAACAATATTCTTTTGGGCAAATAGTCTGCTTAAACATTGCGACAAAAATGTTTGAAAGATCACTGCTAACAGTATCAACAAGCCATTGAACGAAGAAATGTTCTTCGAATCATGCAACTCGTGAACAGAATGGAATTGCTTTCATGAAAACCATTGATATCACGACTACATAGCTGACAGGTAATACTTAAAAATATTCTTTTGGGTAAAAAGTCTGTTTAAACATTGCGACAAAAATGTTTAAAAGATCGCTGTTAACAGTATTCAACAAGCCATTGAACGAAGAAATATGTTTTTCGAATCATGCGACTCGTTAACTGAGGTAAATTGCTTTTGCGAAAACCGATGATATCGCGATAGCGATTCTAGTTTATATACTTAAACTTCCTCTATTACATCGGTGAGAAAATATTGGACGGCTTGTGATTGGTTCATCATTAAGTATATCTTCGCACTTTTGTCAATATGAACTTTTTTCACAGAAAGGAAAGTAATGGAATGAGTTGGTAGTAGATATCGGACATTTTCTTTCTTTTTATTTTGAGGTTTTGAAATAAAATTCAATGCACTTCCTAGATATTGCAGGGTGATACAATGTCCATATCACCAGACGGTATACTATGTATAGACAGTCAGCCGTGGCATGTTGCCATATTTTCCTTTACCACCAGACGGTATACTATGTATAGACAGTCAGCTGCAGTCGCAAAGCAGATGTCGTCTTATGTTGTTCATTTGAAAATGTACTTAATTACATACTATCAAATTCCTCGACTTTCAGACATCTGAACCACATTTGATAATGTTATGATTTCCAAAACACCACTATATCTATCTATATTATTTCTATGGCTATCCGAGCAAGTGATTTTATAATACATATACTATCATATTAATTTATAATACATATACTATCATATTAACATGACGTAAAAAGTCTGCTTTTTTACCAAGGTACATCTCAGTGAGTTAGAAGTTATACCCCTTAATCTGCACGCAAAAACAACAACAACAACAAAAACATGTCTGATATGCATACAAAAATGCGTGTTGAGGATGCGTGTAGAGGTTTACCCACCAGAACAGTTAAGATCCACAGGTGGGAAGACCCCGGACTCGTTGCAGACGGTTGTCACTATACCGGACACATAATGGTAATCAGCATCGCACGTGTAGTTTATCCCAGTGTTCCAGTTGTGCTCGTCCTGCACGGGCGTATAAGCGGTGTGGACGATATAATCAGGCGGGTCACATGTGATAACTATAAACGTTTGAACATAATAATTAGACATCTAAAACAGTATACATGTACGAGTATGTTGTTGTCATTTAATTCGCTGCATTCGCAGATTTGTTTTCACGGGCTCCTGTCCGCGTTTGATACAAAAACATAACATATATTGTATATATACAATAACAAAACTGCGGGGAAAGCTTAGAGTTGTAAATGTTAGAGCATAAAGCAAAATATTTGAAATATGGTGGGTGTTAGTGTTAGTATGATGCACGGAAGCAGTGTGATGTACTCATCCATAGGAGCACCGACAGAAGCCAACTGGTTGGATAGTAATCAGTGGCCTTGTCAATCATTACTTACCAATCTTCCGTGTATAAATACATAAATAAATCATTATGAATTCATTCAATCAGTCTATATAATATATTTATGAATTAATTGATTGTTAGTTTTTTTTCCGGTTTTGACTCCAGATAAACTATAAATCTATAAGTCAGAATTTTATTTTTAATTTATGATGAGCATTACATTTAAACACAGATGCACAAAAAGATAAATAAACAATACCTTATAACTTATATTTTCCTAATTTATTTATTTCCAACTGCTTGGGCATCATACATGGAATGCTAAAGAAATTGTTAGGACATGATAGTGACTTTAATGAACTCTTTTTGGAATAAGAATTTTTAAATATATTAACGGTCAAATAGAAGCGTGTTACTATTCCTTCAGAAACACAGCTATCTTAACTGGCCTAAGCATAAATATTGACGAAAGCATTCTAGTTGAATAGGCAATATTTCAATGGATGAAATACAACAAACTTGTGCAGTTTGGTAGCTGTCCACTCCAAAGTCCTGTGTAGTTACACGTGCGCACAAGGTCACCATCTGTGTGGTTGTATCCCACAATGCACGTGTATTCTATTGTAGTGTTGAAATCGTGTGTGTCCGCCGTGTAAGGTGTGAAGGTGGAGTATGGCACGTCTATCTTGTCACATGTGACAACTGGAAGGGAGAGCATTTGGACCACTGGCATTAGCAGAAATTACAACAGTGGTCTCTCTTGCATATATGTCGGTCTGAACCCCTTAATGAGTATCAGAAGAGAGGCCAATCAGGAAAACAAACGCCTTACTTCAGATACAAGTTCATTGCAAAAAGAAGCCAAAAAGATGTACCATTGGTTTAGACTAATCTTGGCTGACCTTTGACTAAGTGACCTGAAAATCGATAGGGGTTACCTACTAATCATGACCAAAGTCCCTAAACGTTTGGAGAATGTGGGCTAAAAATCTGTATCAATCTGAAATGATTTTTACTAAAGTCCTTTGACCTTGACATTTGACCTAGGGACCCCAAAATCAATTAGGCAATCTACTAGTCATGAACCAACATCCCGTCAAGTTTGAGGAATGTGGGCTTAAACGTTCTCAAGTTATCGATCATAAAAAATCACAATCTAGGCAATGGTGACCTTGACCTTTGACCTAGTTGTCCCCAAAATAATAGGGATTATCTACTAACTTAAATCAGTATTAAAATTCGTTTCAAAATTCCCTTTTTTTTTTAAAAGAATATCACAAGAAGTAAATATTGGTCCTACACCCTATTAAGTTTGAGGAATATATAAAAAAAACAAGTGAGATATCTATCGGTATTAAGGTAAAATAAAAACTGTTGAAAAGAAGTAAATAGTATGTTGGGGCGGGTGAAAATTTGTTACCTAGTTGGAAAACATGTTTTTTTTTGTTTTTTTTGTTTTGTTTTTTTTTTGCTTTGTTTTTTTGCAAAAGGAAGGAAATATTGGACAGAGAAAAATCAATTCTATCTCCTTCATAGTTTCCACATATAGGTTATTCGGTATAATTTATAAAAAAAAAAAAAAAAATAAACGAGATCCATTTACACAGTACATGTATTGAATTTCGAATGATTTTTGTTTTTATTTGAAATAAGCCATTATAATGTTCTGATTCATGGTATATGTCTAAGTTTCAGGGGAAGTAACAATGATTGGGTTCACTTACTGACACATTCCGGCGTTTCCCCAGACCATGTTTTGTCATGTTGACAGATCCTGACCTGATCACCAGTACTGTGGTTATAGCCGATGTTACAAGTGTACTCTACCGTGTCGTTCCATATGAACTCAACCGGGTTTGGTGCGTAGGTGTTGAAAACGCCATTTGGCGGGTGTGGACACCGAATGACTGCAGTGAGAAAAAAACAGTAATGATTGTTTTGAAATAATGAAGATATGAATAATTGACTAGAAATTGAGAGTAACAACGTAAATTCTTGGGTGTTTGACTATCCTCAGCCCATAAGACTGTTTATCTTTATTTTTGACTTCCTCTGACAAATGATTTTTAGTGAAAACTATTGAAGACGGACTAAGAATAAGTGTTTTTACATAAGTTTATCTCCCCTTATTTTCTTGTTTGCTTCGGTTTAACGTCCAATCGGTAGTACTTGAGTCATACCTCTTATATATGCGAAACTAGAGCTGTTAAGAAGCCAAAATAGGGTAAATCCTAAAATATATTAAAACAATATTTTTAAATATATATTAACATACATTTGCTTTTAATATTTTAAAATTGCCAACATCCTATTGAATTACCCATGCCTTGATTTACACAAGAACCAGCATCTTTAAAAATGCATGTTCATATTGTTTTGTTTGTTTTCTTGGTTTTATTCTTTTTCCGACGAGATCTCGGCCATATTTGGACCCCGGTTACAGTATGCAAATATAGTTCTACCTAGCTCCATAAACAAATTGCAGCAAACCACATCTAATGTAGCAACACTGAATGTCACACCAACGCTAATGTCGCACTTGACGTTATATATCGTAAGGCTGACATTAAATGTCGCAACCAATGCTAAATGTTGCAAAATATCCTGACGTTATATGTCGTATCTGTAATGAAAAATGTAGCAAAAAAGTGTTCTGCCACTATAAGTCCCAACATCAACGCAAAATGTCGCACTTTACGTTACATGTCATAAATCTGACGCCAAATGTCACAATCAACGCTAAATGTAGCAAATCTCCTGAAGTCATATGTCGTATATGTAACGTCAAATGTCGCAAAAGATTGTTCTGCCGCTATATGTCGCAACATCAACGCTCAATGTCGCACTTCTTTATAAGCGGAAATTAATAACCTATTTTATGTTTGGTTTAAAGTGTTTCACAACTGTTCAGTTAAAACATGATATAAGTTTTGTATGTAGTAATAAATGACTGTTCATTCGTTCATGTTAATGTTTACTTGACACACAATCGTCTGATTCAGAGAATTTGTTAGGGCAACAGCCCAAGAGCTGACAGATCCACAGAATAACATACTACAGAATCAGAGTGCCAGACAATCGTTAATAATCATTTGGAGTTGTTTCCCTTTTGAATATGTAAGAGTGGATTCCCTTAGGTCAAATATTAGAGACAGTACAAGCACACCGAACAGTTAGGACAAGTTGCATCAGAACAGTTAGGACATGTTTCATTGGAACAGGGCAAGTTCACACGGAAAAGTCTACATTTCATCTTTTGAAGCTATCGCCCCATCAGCACTATTAGTATTTTTATTTTTATCTTGGCATCGCCGGTGTGTGTGTGTGTGTTGATAGAAAGGGGTGTGTTTGACCAGTTCATTCTTGAATAGACCTCTGAAAAGCAAACTACAAGCTAGAAGTCAGCTTCATTGTCCCCAGTATTGTCAGAGACAAATAGACAAGATCAACCGATTCTCTTTAAACTGAAATTCCATGTACCCTGAAAAGATTGTTTCAAAATCATTACAATAATGTATTTTAAGATAAGTACTTGTAGTCGATCAGTGTGTCAAAATATTATTGTTTCTGTTATATTCTATCTGATTTTTAAAACGGATCCAAAAACGGGTACAATTATAATAGAAATATTTTTTTAAAGGGCTTACACTGGTCAGAAATATTTCAAATTTAGGATTTCGTTTAGAATTAATTATCTTAACTCATTGTAATGATTTTGAGACATTTTTTTTTATCTTAAGGCATGCACTTTCATTTTAACACTAAACCTGAGGGACAGTGTTACGGATGAATTTACAGACACATTAAAAAAATCCCTAACGCAGAGTATATATTTAAATAAATGAGAGTTGTATCCAATAAAAACCCAAATAAAATTTTAAATTGTGATTTAATTTTTATTCAATTTCCCACCGCTCTGCCGGACAGCAGAGGATTTTTTAATAATCAGTATACATAATATTCCAAATCATGTTCACAAATAGATGTAGAATGAAATCTAAACAGGTTTAAACTCATAAAAATAATAATAATAAAAAAAATAATAATAAAAACCCTTTGGCCTTAGAGTACTTTTGTGATACGATAAATTACTATGAAAGAGAACGTCAGCAATAAACAACAAATAAAGAACTAATCCGGATACACCAACTGTTTCGTGCAATATTTAGTTCTATCAGTGAGATATATTTTATAATCATCTCCGCACGTGCATCAAGTGATATATTTCATATCACTACTGTCACCGGTCTGCTGTAGTGAAAGAAAGTTGGCTATATTTCCCCCATTTTAAGTGAAACCACATTATATTTGTTTTCATCCTCTTGGTGAAATAAGATCATTAACTTGCTATCGATGGCTAAAAAATGTAGTGTATTCTATTCTCAGTGAGTAGCAAAATTTGCAGAAAATAAGACTTCAAACTGGCATAACTATTTTGTTTGTGAAAGTAACATAGTCTTGTGGGTATTCATTTTCTTAGAACGAAATCTTCAAAACTGTCATGTAATGTGCAAAACTATGTATTTCAGCACCATAGTTTTTGTTAATGTTTCCATGAAATAGAAAGAAAATGTGTTTGTTTTTCGCAGATATGATATGTATCTAACCCCAAAGTGATATAATTTCACTCGTGAAATATTTAAATTAAATCACTTTTTGGTGAGATATTCTCCATATCTAATCAAAAGAACCCTATATCTGACACCGGCACAGTACAGGCTAGGCGGTTGTACCCGGTTCATCCCGGCAAACACTAGATCAATGTTCCGGGAATGGTCGGGGGCTTAAACTAGATTAGAAATACTACAAAAGTGAGCTTAAAAAGGAGTGCAACATTTAGTGTTGATGTTGCCACATATAGCGGCAGTACATCTTTGGGACATCTGGCGTTACAGATGCGACATATAACGTTATGCGACATTTAGCGTCAGCCTTACGGCACGTAACATCCAGTGCAACATTTAGCGGTGGTGCGACATTTAACGTTGCTACATCCAGTCGTAATTACTATTCTAACAACTAGCACTAGAAGTGCCATCATACACAAATTCTCGGTGTCATGCCACGGATTTTAACTGACAATGTCACATTGCCCAGTTCAGGCGCAGCCTTCTTATGATGGAAAACAAATTCAGGCCTCGTTGATTTGCATATTTTCCACGGCAAGTTTAACTGTACCTCTCCGCGCTTTGTGCGGATCCATGCAATGCGATTCTGCACTAATGAATACGAGTGGAATATGTTACACCAACTATTAAATCATAACTGTAATTGCTTATAATGTATTATTGTTTGTTAACATTTTTTTATCATTATTTTGCACTAGCAACATCTATTTCAAGCGTGAACAAAATATCCGTGACATTTCTTAATCAGAACAGCAACCCATTTTACATACTCGAAGACCTGTTCCTGTAAAAAGAAAAAGTAGCGCTCCGTTTGTATGTAATTGACCTAAAAATAGTCCACACGTAATTTTGCATTATGGCGAGTTAGGTTCCTCCCAGAGCATTTCTTATATTTAAAATAGAATAATAACTGCAGAAACTTTTTTAGAATTATAGCTATTTCATGTTAATCCTGTCGTCGTATCTCAGTACATAGTGCTCTTTGATTTCATCTTAAACAAGAGGGTTAAAACTAGAATGCTTTATGATACAAATAAGGTAATTTTCTTACTTGTGCAGTTTGGCGGAGATCCATTAAATAAACCTGTTTCTGTACACTGACGTGACACATTTCCACTCGTCAACTCGTAACCAAGGAAACAGCTGTATGTGATGATATCCTGGTATACATACACACCCTGTATCGGCGCGTGCATGCCGTATGTTGGGGGTGTAGGTACATCACACTCTACAACTGAAGTGGTACTTTTACAAAATAAGTGGTAGAGCTTTATACAGATTTTGGTTATTTGATCATCTAATTTTTATCCCAATTAAATATAAGTACATAAAGTTACATCATCATCATCATCATCATCATCATCATCATCAAATACAAAAACAACTTTTTTTCTTTTTTTTGTAAGTGGTATTGTGATGTTCTTGTTACACTGCATATTACATTTTGAACATCAGATATTCACTTTATTCTTTACTATTTACTAATACAGTCATGTATATACTGGTACTTAATATTAAATTTAAATGTAGTTTAAAACTATTTTGTCAACTTAAATGTAACTAAAGTTTTTTTCTTATTTTTTGGCATGCTCTTAGTTATAATAAATGATTGTGTATAAACATTATCTAACAAGTGCATTATAAAATAAATATAAATTTAAATTCAAAGTAATAAATTTTCTCTAAGACAGTAATGATAAATAAACGTATGTGCAAATGTGACTCTTATTAACTATTTAATAATACTGTGTATATCAAATTTGAAAGTGTTTGATGAAATACAATATGCAAATTGATGATACTGTGTATTTCAAAACGTTAAACAGCCTACATTTAAGCAAAAGTGTATCATAAAAATGGGTAAATAGAAGCATATGGTGCTTAAGTAGTATAAATGTGCAAAATTGGTTATGAAATACTAAGATATATACTTAATGGGTCATAAACATCCCTCAACATTAATGATCTATGTTGTCCGCATATTGCAATGAACAAAAGGATGCATAATTATATGAATATGTATTTTCAATAAAGACTAATATCTGCTGATCTTTATTTACATAAAGTACATATTTGAACATGGATGGCTGTATTGGCAGTTGTGATGGTATACACAAAACATTGTGAATAATGCAACTTGGCTTATTAGAGATTTCGATTTTCTTTAATGTTTATCTAAAGAAAAAAAGCCAATGTTTATTAAAAGAAATGCTGATAATTATAAACCTAATTTATTTTTGCCTTTCTTCTAAATCAGCATCTTGCTGAACATTGTTTATTAAATATTGCCATGAATGCATTTTCCATAATATATTTTAAGTTGTTATCCTAGAATTACTCGGAACGTTTACGGATCTTTATGGAACATTCATTACTTGAGCATGTGGGCAGAGTGCCATTCCATTCGGCGGACGAATTGCACGTTCTCACGAGATCTCCATCGGTGTTATTGTAACCTAGGATACATGCGTACGTTACTTGGGTGTTGTAGTCGTACTTAAGTTGGTCCGGCGTGGCGGTAGAAAAGTCCACTGCGATTTTATCACACTGTTTGACTGAAACATTGCACATAATGCTTATATTATTTAAAAAATCTAAATATAATTATAAATTGTATTTAAATAATGCTGAATCTGTAGACATACCGGTAGTACAGATAAATCACTGCCATGTGTATTCTATATAGTTTGCATATTGTACGGATAACACACGAATAACACTGCATAGCATAGCGGTGTGATTAGGTGCTGATTTTCATCAGATTGTCAGCTGACCAATCAGTGACTGGTTCAAAATCCCATATTAAAACCCACTGAACAATGTGTGGAATTTTACACCAACATGTAGATTTAGAGTTCGGGGATGGCTCGTTTATTTATGTAGATTTACGAGTGAAAAATTCAATATTAAGGTAGGAACAAAACCAGTTCTGCATACTTTTTACTTATCAGGCCACACACTGACTTTGTTGAAGGTCTTTGGCAACATACTTATACTTACTTGTACAAACTGGGGCTGTACCAGAAAACATTTTGTTATCTTGGCATGTACGCATCAAGTCACCGGAAGTGAGCTCATAACCTATGTCGCATGTGTATGTCAATGTAGTGTTGAACACGTGTTCTGACCCGCTAGGAACCACGGAAGAAAATTCTACAGTGGTCGGTGATGTACATACTTTAACTGAAAGCATAAAATTTAACAATGTCAGCCTCAGTATAAAAAATGTCTTGCTGTGAGTCAATAGAGATCTTTACTATAGATCTTTTTGTAATTAAAAATTACTTAAGCAGTCAATGCTCTTTTCATAAATAATGTGAAGTAATAAGTGGCAAATAGTTAAATACGTATGTCAATAGACTTGCAGAGTACTTACAAATACATGTTTGTACATATGAGAATAAATACTAAATCATATCTAAAATGCAATAGCATATACTTACTTGTGCAGTTTGGTAGAGAACCGTCCCAATAGCTTGTTTCAGTGCATGTGCGCACGGCATCTCCGCTTGTTATTTCATATCCGATATCACACGTGCAAGTGAGATTATCATGATATACATACACATCCTGTTGAGGGGAGTAGCTACTATGATCCGGAGTGACAGGTATGATACATTCAACGACTGAAAAACAGCTCTACATCTCAAGCAAATGTGAAGTAGCCAAGCATTGTAACTAATATAACTACTGTATAATGTATAAAAAGTAAATAAATAGCCAAACTAGTCTACTGTATGTGCGAAATATTTGCTTAATTACATAATTACAAAATGTATTTTGCGAAACAGATTAATATTCATAATTACTAACGCAACATTCGTTTAAAAAAATAAATATTTCGCTTGTATAACCTATCAATATGAATTAACAAGTAATACTTGGTTTATACAGAATAAAACGTATTTACGAAATGCATTTTGTAATTATGAAATTATTTTGTTATGAAATGACTTCGATATTACCAATTTTCATTTCGTTATAACAAAACAATTTGTATAATGAAATAATGAAACTGTGCATTAGAAAATAGAAGTGTGTAATGTCATTGTTAAGGTTCCATTAGAAACTGGTGTGTCATTTTATTATTTTGTGGTTCATTTTAAGATATTGTCTGTTTTCATTTTTTTTAGTTACAAGGTAACCCGCATCACAAGCAAAATTTTGTTCACATTTCTGTTTCATCCTCCCTGTTCTTTGACTTTGGAGAATGTATTATCAAATATAAATACATGTATATATGGTAAACCGAAAAAAACACCTTTCCATTAATTTAAAAAGAATTATTTTTGTTCTAAAACGAACAATAGTATGAGTTTGAGGCCATTAAACTATAAATCACTAACATCTGGTGAAAAATATGTTTTTCATAATAAAGTAATTTATTTGACTTAATAAATCAATTAATTAAACCAAAAGTTCCAAAATCAAAATCCAGAAATGACAAGTCACAACATCACACTTTATATTAACCCTTTCCCCCATAGAGGAAACCATGAAAAGACCTATGCGAACAGCATAAAACCAGATCAGCCTGCGAGTAACTCGCAGGCTGATCAGGTTTTATGCTGTTCGCTGCTCCTCAGTGGTCTGGAAATGAGGATTTTGTAATTAAATTTGGTAAGGTTTAACTGTGGTTTTCTGCAGATCAGGCTTTATGTGATACCTATAGAGGGCGTCAAAAGGAGTATATATGAGGGAAAGGGTTAAAGCTGCTTGTTCACAGATAGTCATTGACTAAGATTTTGATTTTTAACTATATGTGTGTTTTACATCTCTAAATACCTATTTGTATAACACAGTGTCTCCAAATGCAACCATTCACAATCGTAAAATATGGGTGGTTTCCCCATTAAAAGCAATACCATCACAGACGGTATTGAAACTTTATTTAGAATGATTAAACCTATATCTAAACTCATTCACCCTGAACTGTTGAAGATGCCATATTGTGGAACGTGTCACGTGGTACCGCAAGCACCTGCTGCGGGGATATCGTATTCTATTTTTAACCGTGGTGATTTTGTTGATCATAACGTTTTCCTGTTCAAAAGCAACCTACACTTTCAGAGTTATTCTCTACCGATCATCTGTGAATGAGCTGCATTAAAATAGAAATATAACTTATATGATAATTTTAAGGTTTCTTTCATTGAAAGAAAATACATAAAAGTTTAACTAAAAATGTTATTGGCTAGGTTATTGCTTAATGAGTGTGTGTGAGTGTGTGTGTGCAAAGCTTATTGGGATACTGTTAATCATATTAAATATATGAGTGTTAATCTTAAGTCTGCAAAGGCCTATATATACATTATTATAATTTAGTGACTATTCAAAAGTGCAGTTTGTCTAAGCATGGATTACATATTATAAGCATAATTAATAATTGATAAACATATATGTATGTTCTGATAAACTAAATTACTTGAACAAGTGGGCAGAGTGCTGTTCCATTCGGCGGATGAATTGCACGTTCTCACGAGATCTCCATCGGTGTGATTGTAACCTAGGATACATGCGTATGTCACTTGGGTGTTGTAGTCGTACTTCAGTTGGTCCGGCGTGGCGGTAGAAAAGTTCACTGCGATTTTATCACACTGTTTGACTGAAAAATGATCATATCTATGAAGTGTCACAAGGGAGAGTATTTCTGTGCTTGTGTTTGATGCTTCAGACATACGGGACTTTTCTATTTAAATATATATGTGCTATCTTACAATCATATTATGCAGACAACTGCATGATACCTCATTTTCCTGAAAACAAGCTAATCCTAAAACTGCACATCACCATTTGAATAAATTCAATAAATCGCAGCCAAGGATCGAACACATGACCTCCATGAAGAAAGCTGCTTAGACTATAAACATTTCACGAAGAGGCAATCGATTTTAATTAACAGTAATAAATGCCTGAGTGCACTCTATCTTTTGCCACTGAGTGTTTTACTACAACAACTGTCATTAGTTTCTCTACTTTTTAAATGAGCTATACGTTAGGTTTTAACTATGCGCTTTATGATGATATTAATCAGAAATCAACATGTATTTGGAACAAACGCAAGAAAGATACAGGGTACATAAATGAAGATCAACTATTATGCGGTTTTACCTACGCAACATGAAGTAGTTTGTGAAATGTTTCGTTTAAAGTTTCCCTTCTGAATAATATGGCATCTCAACAGGTATAGATATATTCATTGCAACTCAACATATATGTGTCAAAATGTTTCATTTTAAATCAATGTGAAGTTGGTCAAATCATGTATTTCCGCCTGTTACAGGATATATTACAGATCAAATGTCTTTGTGTTGACTTCAATTCAATAATAAAATACACATGTCATAGGAAGGAACATCTATAGTCATTCCTCGCTACTGCCTGATATAAGATTAGCACCTGAAAATATGTTTGCCCACTCAGCACGTACTATGCGTTATTCAGAATTCTTTCGATGAGATGAGAACCAGCGCCATTTTATCGGCCATTTTAGCTTTTTTGATGACAGGCAAGTTTCTGTTAAGCCCACATCCTATCAAGTGCAAGAAACCATACGAAGCGATGACAATAATTCATTCGGGGGTTACACTTGAAATTGCATGAAAAGACGCCTTCATTCATCATTCATTCATTCATTACAAGCGTTTCATAACAATCCTTGGGGTCATGGCCTTAATTTCGTAAGTTAGCAGGCTCTACTATTATCTGTCACTAGGTATCTGTTTATGGCAGGGTGTCAGGATGCGATGCTATAGTTCACTAGTGTTTTACTCTGGATAATTTGGTCTTTTATACTGATAATCTGTTGCTGCTAGATATGGAAGTTAATCACACATAGCAGGGTTGGGGGGGGGGGGGAGTATATATGATTTAGAGGGGGAATGGGGTACATATGTTGATGAATGCATAGATGAGCTATGACATGTAAAGTTATGTCATTGATAGAAATTATGAAAATATTACTTATTTCCCATGATAATATTAACTTATTTTCAGCTTGATTTTCGTCAGAAATTTTGGTAACGTCACGAGCCCTTTGGTTAAACATAAATAAACTTTCACTCTATACCTCAAAGTTTAGAAATGCACTGGAAGGAACTTTTGGTAGGCTAAAACTTTGTAAACATTTTTATTCTACACAGTGTATGTTTTTTTTATATTAGAATGATATACAATACAATAATGATACTCACTTGAACAGTTGGGTGCAGAGCCTGAAAAGCTCTTATCATCCTGACAAGTTCGATTGAGATCACCAGATGTCAATTCAAACCCAATGTCACACGTGTAGGTTATCAGTGTATCATAAACGTATTCCGTATCTTCCGGAAACACCGTGGAATTGGCAACTGCAGGAGGTGCTACGCATCTTTTAACTGAAGCAGATGGCATTTAACAAAATATGTCAGAAACAGCTTGCCCCATCCCTGTAGAAAAATAGTTAAAGTCTATTTGTAATTAATTCTTGTAATAAAATTTGGTTGTGTTTTCTTTTTGAATATTGAAACAGTCGAAGTGTATGTATTACAGTATCTATAAAACGTATCTATAAAACGTGCATTTATGTATCACATCTTATTTGTCTGGAAGGAGGTGTCAAAAGTATACACCTGAAACTATTTTTTAAGAAAATAATGACAGAAAATGTAAATATTTTTTCAAAGGCTAACTGAAAGCATGTAAACTTTGTTAATCTTTTTTTTTCATAATGAATGTGCAAGTAATACTTTAAAGTCGCAATACCGCTGAATTAACGCTTCTAAACAACATAGTTTCAACAATGTATATCCATGGCAGTTAAGAGCAAATTATGTTAGGGACTAGTTGATGATAAGAATGTAGACTATGTACAACAAAAGTTAACAATATAAAATAAAGTTACAATATATAAATATGTCATACAATAGGAAACAATGATATATATGTATTTACATATAATTGAGTGAAACTTACTAAATGCACAGACAGAACTGTCTGTTGTTTTCTTTATTACATTGTGTATAAAAAAAAACAGGGACACCATATACAAAATTATGTTTTTACATCATACATATTAAAAGTTCTCTAAGATGGCAATCGAAAGCATGCAAATGACAAATAATTTAATAAAAAAACCACATTTGTTCTATGTATGAACAATAGATAAATACCAAGTGACAGGAATCTTAAAAGAAAGATAATGTAACTATATTACATGGAGAATGAATGCTTGCAGTTGAATTAATCGATCAACACATATTTCTATGGTGGCAATTCATTTTATTCAAGGTAAAAAGGAAACACTAAAAAGGGTAGTCCTTCTTTCCAGTATAGAATAAAATGTCAACATTTCGGAGTTTTCGCTCACAGTTCTTGACAAAATATAATCAAGCACTAGTATAACAAGTAGTTCCTGTTTCTTTTTCGCAGTTAATTTCCTCTTCGTGTTATCACAGTTACCTTGTGAATTTAAATGCAAGATGTTAACTTACTTGTACAATTGGCCTCAGTGCCTTCCCAGATCGTGGTCTCGTTACATTGCCGTGACGTGGATCCACTTGTGATCTCATATCCAATGATGCACGCATACGTAATGACATCTTCATAGACGTAACGGTCCCGGAACGGAGTGAAGTTGCCGTAGTTTATTGGATCCGGAACGTCACATTCGATAACTGGATTTGAAGAAACATATTCACAATGGTACACGACTAGATCTGTATTTTGAAATATCCGGACAGGAGAAAGTAGTTCTTCAAAAGCTAAGTTCTATGTCACGCGTGGCTGGTGTTTAAATTGTTCATTTTACAAATCTTGAAACATAGTATATAAATGAAAGACCCTTTAGTGTGATGTCATGATCAAAATTCAGTTACAGATGCATGTACGGTTAATATTATTTTGTTACCTGATAATATCAAAAAGCAAGAATCATTGCTAATAAGATCTCGATAACAAAACATTAAGCATTGAATGTTTGCAAAAAAAATATGATATATACCTGTGCAAACTGGCAGAGTCCCGTTCCATTCTGCAGAAGAGTTGCACGTGCGCTCAAGGTCTCCAAACGTGTGGTTATAACCCGTGTTGCATGTGTAGGTCACCTGGGTATTATAGTCATGGAGATCCTGGTCTGGGGAGGCAGTGGCATTTCCGACATCTACCTTGTCACATGTCTTAACTGAAAAAGCACAGTTGCATGCAAAGTTACTTAATCTTTTGCCCCGAGGTGTTCCAAAACTTGAAACCTATGATTTGCTTTTAAAGATACTGCTTGAAAAAGCTTTGCCAGCCGCATTTATACTTTGTGATAGAATCGCATTATATATTGCTTTTCTTTCTCATGGGTGACTTTGCTTTATTATGCCGTATAATGTATAAATATAATTATTTGGACAACAATCTAAATTAGCTGATACTTTTATCAAGTGTGTATATTGAATATGACCAAATAACGAGCATGTTTAGATAGCATATGCATTTCATTTAGCTAGATTGTGTTATAAATCAGCAACTATTCGCTCCGCTTAAAAATAAAAAAAAATAAAACTGAAAGACTGCAGCTGAGGACGACCGCTTAAATTTACTTGTGCACACAGGAGCAAGTCCTGAAAACGCCTTGTTGTCCTCACAAGTCCGCTCTAAGTTCCCAGAAGTGTGTTCATAGCCGATGTAGCATGTGTAATTTAATGTTGTGCTGTAATTGTAGCTAGGAGCGACTGGCGTCAAGTTTGAAAAGGCGACAGCAGCTGGCGCCGTGCAATACTTGACTGAAATAAAGGACATATTTGTAATGATTTGAACTGTTTGATTTTTATATGTTACTGCCATAAATCTTTAACATTATGTATTCTTCATTGAATACAAGTAAGGTTTGTTTAATTTCATCATGGGGTCATAAAGAATAAGGTTCATAAAAATGATTTGAGACACTGACAGATATGAATGATTGGCAATTGAGTTCATCAAAAGAATAAGAAAGATAGTGTCAATCGTTCCCAGAGGGGATACCATGGAAAGTCATTAAAGACACTCATTGTACACTGAAGTGATCATAATTGTAAATCGTCAATAAAACATGTCAAACAGTAACTGGAGGTCATGATACGGAAGTGAACAAAACAACAGAAAGTATGGCTGGAATTCTCCTTTTAACTAGATTCAATACATCAAAAGAGTTATAACTGTAATGCTGACCAACTGGTACAGATATGTAAAACTCTAAAGCAACAAAGTATTCAGTATGATTTGAAATATTGTTGTTTAGAGAAATGATTTCAAATGTCTAGATTGATATGGACAAAAACACAAAAATTAAACATAATAATAATAACAATGACAAATATATATATCTAAATGGAGCCCTCCACAAGTATTATAAGTTTTATTCTGTGTTAATAAATACCTGTACAAGGCAGTCAAGCAGTTTAAAGCAACACATTTCAATTCTAAAAGTTCTCATTATATATTTTTTATACAAACCTCTGTTAAGAAGTCACTTCCAGTCAATCTTGATTGAAGTATTTTTACCAACTGATTAAAGGGAAAGCAGAAGTAAATATTGATTCTATAAAATGCTCTGAAATATCTCCATATATTTTAGCTTTGCAACGCATCCCTGGTCAATGGCTAGAATAATGGCTGCAACAGAAATAAGCATTTAGATTTAATTTCATTCTCATTTTGTTGTACTTCCAAGATTAACAGAGACATTTGTTTACTTACTTGTGCACACAGCTTCTGTATTAGTCCAGTTTCCAAACTCAGAACATTGTCGCGTGAGGTTGCCACCCGTTTGTTCCCACCCGATGTCGCATGCATAAGTGATCTCGTCTTGATAAACGTACACACTCACATTGGGAGAATAACTGCCCATGAATATCGGATCCGGTGCCGGGCATTCAACAACTAAAATGATACATAAACTAGTGTGATTTGTGTTCAAACTAACTGGTTTGTATTTCTTGAAATTATACATAAGTTATCAACAATAAATAACAATAATTATTTTAATTATCGGTAAAACAACAACAGTATTTATATCATCATCTTAATAATAATAATAACAATAATAATAATAATAAAAATAATGATGACAATAACTGTTCTTGTTGTCATTCATTTATCCTTCCTCTCGTAACTCCAATCATTACCAAAAGAAGAAGTACTCGCATTTGACTTTTTGAATGGGCAATGTAACAATTAGCATAACAATTAAAAAGATGACCTTACTTGAACAAACAGGCGGAGTGCCATTCCAGTGTCCAGTTGCATTGCACATGCGCACAAGATCTCCACTTGTATGGTTGTACCCTGTGATGCACGACTGTGTAGCGGAAGTAAGGTAGTTGAATTGTGTTTGGTCTGGACTCACGGCTGTGAACTGCTCAGTCGGCTTTGAACATTTCATAACTGATTGGAAGAGACAGGAGGAAAGTAAGTATCGTATGCACTTTCATATTTGATTCATTTTCGTATTTTCAATGCTAAATTCTTAACCTGGTACTAAAGCTATACATTGACAAAAATCAGAGGATGGATCAACATGTTTGATTAAATCATACTTATATTAACAGCATTTCCTTTTATTTTTTTTTCTACATATCAAAAATAATCCCGATTTACTCACTTTCGCAATACGGTACAGTACCAACCCACGCAGCGAGTTCATTGCACGTGAGTGTGACATCTCCGCTAAAGTGATAGTAGCCCGTGTCACACGTGTAGGTCACGGGATCACTATAGTTGTAGATCGGCTGGTCCGGGTCAAATGTGCCGTTAAGTATGGTTGTGGGCGGGTCGCACGTGACCACTGCGCATAAAACATTAATCATCCATGAAGTGCATTCATTATTTAGATAAAGCTTACATCATTGTTGGCCATGTTCATATACATTTCCGTTATGAAAACTCACAGATCTTTATTGCATAAAACAATATTGCTTTTCAGATAATCTTATCATTTGCATGTAGCTCAAGAAAACAATGAAATCTTGAAATTTCTTCCTAAACAAACATGAATCCAGAATGAATGATTTTAAGTTATTAATTTTTCATATGTAAACTATTAAGAGTTTCAAATATTGATGACTGTATAGTGACCCAGCATAAACATGTAGTACTTGCAATCTGAAGGAAAGCGGCCTTACTTATATTTTTCAAAAATCCAAATGAGATTAAAATTGAATTCTTCTCAAGGTCTTGTTGCATGAAAATTTTACATACTTGTATTCTGAAATCTTAATATTTTTTGGTATTACAGACATAAATTAGACCTAGAAATGTGTCCATAGGACACGAATGCCACCACCTAAGTGCTTTTTCACAAATCTAAAATATGTTTGTTTATTGTTGCGTTTAACATCCCACGGATAGCATTACAGTCATTTTGAGACTATGTCTACTTGAGACAGATATAGTGCTGCCACACTGCAATATCACGCCATAGACATGTAGCATGATACCACATCAAGTCACTTTATCCTGACACCGGGCCAACTTTGAAGTCAATCCCTGTATTAGTATTCAAGTTATGCTCTGGACTAACTTTCAGAACAAAGGACAATAACTCCAAATTACTTGACTGAGAGTTATGGAACTTGGTCACTGCACCAAAAGTTTAATTTTTCAACCCCAGTATTAGTATTCATGTTATGCTCCAGACAAACTTTCCGGACAGATGTACTGACTGACGGATGGACTGATGTATGGATGGACAAAGGCAAATCTGTATGCCCCCACCTCACAATAAGTGGTGGTGGCTTAAAAATATCTACCTATGAAGTTTCATGTTGATACCTCTTATAGGTTTTGAGTTATGCTCCGGACAAAATTTAAGTATGAAAAATAACAAAGGGCAATAACTCCTAAATCATACAAAATAGAGTTATAGTTCTTGTGCACTGCACTTCTCTTTATTGAGCTCTATGTAAATATGTAGTATACACTCTGACAGGATATTCTACAAAAATAAACGAAAATACTGACTCAGATTAAAATTGTAACTTAAAATCATTCTGTAAATAAAAAAATAATGTTTAATCAGATTTTTCAAAACATACGTTTTTCAATTAAATCTACTATAGATATGTTTTACACGATAATGAGATCATTCATGATAATGTTTAAATATCAATGCAATTTTTTTCTTATTGATCTGAAAATATTTTATTAAAGAAAAAATATGCAACCTTATCTAAATACATTACCCTACCAACCTCACTTTTCACTATGATCATTAATATCAAATACAAAGTCAGCCATAATTTAAAAAATCTGTATATGTACAAATAGGACTAAGGTGTTTTGTAGCCTAGTTCCTGATTGTCACCCTCCACCCATCCACCGAACCAGTAGACATTAATTACTTAGTTATAAACCTCAATTATTTAAAACCTGCACATAATCGGCAATGAGTGGATGTGGATTAGCCGACTTATTATGGCATGTGTCGAATGATTGACACTGTTTTAAATTCCTTTATCAGGGAACATAAAAACGTTTTCAAATGATCAACACCTCCCCCACCCTTTTTAATTTTTGTCAGGAAAGTTTTTATCTTATTTTATAAACCCTGTTAGTCCTTATATGTAGAAATGGTAAATACCTGGAATTATAAAATGTGGTAAATTGACCTAAAAGGTGACATCGACACGTCTTTAATTTACGAACCATGATTTTATCAAATGTACATAGACTTGACTTGACTATTTGAGTTTACCGTCGCTTCGATAATATTTAGTCAAATAGCGACGTCCAGCTAATTACAGTTGGAGGAAGACCCCGAATTCACGGAGGCATCCGGGTAGAACCACCGACCTACCGCAAGCCAGCTGGAAGGCTTCCTCACATGAAAATCCGAATGACCCAGCTGGGATTCGAAACCACGCGGTGAGGGGCTGAGTGAGTGTTAAAGTCTGCGACTTTACCCTTTACTTTATTTCAATTCCATTTCCGAACTTTTCATACATCTGCCATCATGAAATTAATAATGTTGGTACATTTTAGGTTATCAGTATAACAAAAGAATCTCGTACCAGGATCATCTGAATATATTTTTATTTCTTCATGTATCAAAGAAAGAGTGCATCTGCTATTATCAATTGTTTTTATCTCACAAATTTTGAGCATTAATTTTGTATGACTATCATGATGATACATGTGCATATTTTTCGTTTAGAAAGTATTTATATTTAAAGGGAATATTTGCAGATCATAAATGATATAATTTTTTCGGGGTAGCTGTATAAAAATTGATTTTGACCGACTTCTTCAACCACTTAAATGTTGGTATGCAAATGAAGCCAGAGTAAATGCAGTACTATCATTGGCTTGTATAATTTATTTTAGGATATTCCACTTTTAAATTAGGGTTTCAAGTTATATATTTCTTCTTGATGGCACACACTTCTTTTTCAGTTTAAACATGAAATGTAACACAGCAATGAAAATTTAACACTTCCATATCATTTTAGGAATGTTGCCTTGACAATATGATTTAAAACAACTAATTAAGAAGCAGGCCACAATTTCCCCTAATTGTAAAAGTAGATTCTGTCTTCAGGGGGAGTGGGGAAGTTGTGCAGTTTATTGTGCAGATCTTGAAACAATAATCGGATATATGCGTTTTTCGCTTGGTTACATATGATTTGTCTTTACTTGAAAAAATTCAGCAAGTGCATACTATTTAATGGAAGTTGGTTAAATAGCTCTTTTTCGTGGTAAGCTGTATAAAAAATGGATTTTGACCTATTTCTTGAACCAATCTATTCTTGGTTAACAACCGAAGAGTTCGGAAAATCACTCGTTTCATTTGTTTGCATAAATTATCTTAGGATATTCCATCATAAAATGGAAGTTTCAAATTGCCAAACAAAATTTAATCTGCCTATTTTAACATAAAACAAGGGTCAGGACTGCCACAAAATATGCCCATCACAGTATGGGGACTCTCAGAAATAGCTCAGAGAAACAAGCTATTGTCTCCTAAATCCCATTAGTTAATGAATGTTACTTATTAAAACAATCATGTTGAAACATTTCCATTAATTTGAAGGAAAATGTCTCTTTTGACTTATTCAAGTGTTCAAGGGCCATAACTTCTAAGTCATTCACGCAATAATGCTGAATATCGAACTCATCCGCGATTTTATGGCCATGCACATGTGTGGAAAGTTTGAAAAGGATTGGTCTAACGGCATTGAAGTTAGAGCCCGGACAATCACAGTTTCAAGTATTTTGTGTACGTCAAGGGCCATTACTTCTAAGTCATTCACGCGATAATGCTGGATATCGAACTCATCCGCGAAATTATGGCCATGCACATGTGTGAAAAGTTTGAAAAGGATTGGACTAACGGTATTGAAGTTAGAGCCCGGAGAATCACAATTTCAAGTATTTTGTGTACGTCAAGGGCCATAACTTCTAAGTCATTCATGCGATAATGCTGGATATCGAACTCATCTGAGATATTATGGCCATGCACATGTGTGGAAAGTTTGAAAAGGATTGGGCAAACGGTTTTGAAGTTAGAGCCCGTACAACAAATGTTCCACGCCCGCCCGCACGCCCGCCCGCCCGCCGTGAGTGTTCACATAATACGCCCCATCTTAAGATGGGTGTATAAAAAACATACAGTTGAAAAAAATTCAAGCATAAAGATCACCCAGTTAAAAAATTAAACAGTTGAAAGTCTTTAGAAAACATAGTTGACCTTGTTAGTGAACTCGCCCCTCTAAGTTGCAAAAACTCGCATTGTATAAGTTAGCTAACATTAGACCCACTGTAGCGCAGTGCTTGTCTGTTAAAATAAGGGGCTTTGTTGTTGTTGAAAGTTTCGATTTTATTACATTTTTTCCCTGTTTTTTCTTTTTTTTTCACTTGCTAGTACGTATATTGTAATTCCTAAATTTAGCGACAAATACGTTTTCTAGCATTATTATAAAATCACAAGCTATTTAAAACTTGCCAGCATTATTATATCAAATATATTGTAACACTTTTCTTTCTTTAACTTTCATATCTTTGTTGTTGTTTTTTTCTTACGCTGAACATCTTTTTTAAAGATATTTCTTGTTTAGTTTGTAAATTAAATCCGTTTTGTTACACATCCTTCACAATACCTCCCGTAATCTTGGTATTTATAAACATTTTTGCTAACATTTCCAACTTTATAATAGTTTTAATCTGTTTTATATGTTACAATTGAATTGGAAATTATTTAGCTCCGCCAAATCTTTTTTTTTAAAGATATTTCTTGTTAAGAGATGATACATTTATGTGGAGGAAGCTGACTTACATGTGCAATTTGCTTCCTCTCCGTAAAAAAGTCCCGATTCGTTACACACTCGTGTCGCGTCGCCCCCTGTTCTGTTGTATCCCAAATCACACGTGTATGTAATAAAGGTATTGTAATCCACTGTCGTCGTATCTGGACTAATGCTCGCGTGCGGCGGGCTAGCTGGCACAGTGCATGTTATAACTAAAAGCGAGATAAAAAACATACTGAGAGAAAAAATATCTTAGTGTAATAAATATTTTAAATAATGTGAGTAGGTAAGTTTTAATGAACAGCTACATATTTGAAGTTCATTATTTTCAGAAAACATTATCTTAACAGTTTGAAATGCTGTTATTTATATTATTTTCCATGTGCAATAAACATCAACATTTGCCATAAGTCTAGATAAACTGTTATTGTAAAATCCATATATAACATAAATTTATCACTAAATATCACACTGTAATTCGCCAGTATATTTTCTGAAATATTTCATAAATATCCAAAGTGAATGATTATATAAAAATAGAGGTGTGTGCAGTTAGAAATCCCAGAACACACTGCATAAAAATTTGTGAGAATAAGCATTAGAATTAATTTTAAAAAATGCAATATTCGTTAGTATCAACTGCTAAAGCGTTTCTGTGAAACAATTGTGATGCGAGAATGAGTGAATTAGTGACAGTGCGCGCATATTGAAAAATGTATCACACGGTATCAGAATTGCTGTATAAATGGTGAAGCATTAACTTTAAATGATTTATGCATTTATTCATTAAACCCATTACTTATGTAAATAAAGTCAACCAATATCAGAGAAATATGAATAACTCCCATATCGGAAGTTCGTATTTCGGATGATACGTAGTGAAATGTAGCATTGGTCAGGGATCAGGGGAATAACAAGAGGTACGTTGTAAAGGTAATATGCAAGGTCTAATTTCTAATGGACAGGCAGTTTTTCAGTTTATACAATGCAGTCTATAATCTACAGGGAGGGATAACAGGCAAAATATCGATATGCAAAATAAAATATTTCAAATGATCTGACATCCCATATTTGTGTATACGAAGCAATATTAATACCTTAAAATGTATTATTATAATGTGGGCTGCATGCTTATTTTATTATAGACATGAGACCTGGACTACATCATTATTTACATAATTAAAAAGTTCAGACAAATCTTTATTTTACTTACAAAATGCATATGAACACAATTTTGAAAAAAAAATGAAATCTATTGTGATGTAAACTACATACATATCATTAGGAAATAACATTATGTATACCACGCATATATATCATGTTTCTACTACGCAAATACATTGCTAGTTTATATCATGTTACAATATACTCAAAATTAAGTTTAACAAAATTGAATGACAAAAGCAATTTAAAAAATTTAAAAAAAAAACACTGTTAAAGGGTTTTGAAATAATAATACTATGAGCTTATAGGAAGTCGTTGAATATTTATTAATGTATGACAATACATTTCGATGTCGATAATATATGTGTTACATGTGTGTACTGAACGCATTAATAAATGAAAATTAGCTATTTATGGCAAAGTTTGCCAGATAGCTGTCATACAGTAATATGATTTATAAAAGACTGCTCTTTATAAATCATTTTACTAATGCTTTACTGTCTATATAAATCAATTAAATATCCATATGCATTAACTTATTTTTGGCTTGTATTATACATCAAAACAATTCATGCTTGCAAAGACTGGATATTGAGATTACAAATGCTGAACATTAAGGCTTTATATACAAATAAGAGAGACAAACATTGTACATCTGTACATAGGTGTTGTTTTTAGTAGACAGATTTTTTTTTATTAAATTTTAATTTAAAAAAAAATAATTAAAAATTCGAAATATTTTACTCAATTTGTAACTTATAATGTATTATACAAATAAAAAAAAAGAAATACAAGACAAGCATAAAATTATAGACAATTTTAGACTACCAGTATTGTATAGTCTACATAATAACCCACACCTATGAAAAAAATAATTCAGTTTTTTTCAAAATCAATCTACTGATATAAAGGCTTTCTGAAAATGTAAAAAACATGTAGTTGTTTTTTTTTCACTTTAAGTTGCTATTTTTTTTAATTTGAACCTTCAAAATGGCAATTAAAAATTAATAATGTCTTGTAATTTTTACATTAATCTTTAAAATCTGAATTTTTCTAACATTGTACTTAAAATTTATGAGAAAAAAAAAGGAAACACGCGTATGTGTTCAACTAATAATATCAAATCCTAAAAGAGCGCGTGACTTACTTTGACATTCCGGAAGTGTGCCTGTCCAGGCCCCGGATGCTTGGCAAGTGCGATTGCGATCACCGATAGTGTAATTGTAGCCAACAATGCATTCATAAGTGATGACATCACTGAAGAGGTGGACAAGTTGGTTTGGAGTTGTCGTCATGTATGTGGCGTTTTCCTGGATGCAGCCATAGCCTAATGCACGAGAAACGCGTAAGTGGCAGCATGGTTTAAATATAGCACATTAGGGAGAAGTGGGTGTTACAAGGTAATACCAGATGTGGTTCAGTATGACAAACCGTATGCAACCGTACGCTTACAGTCAGCTATGAGCCGGTTTCAGTGCCATAAACCACGATGTCCACGTCTACCTATGTACTGCATAAGATGCACGTGAATAACATGGTATATGGTCCTAATACAACTCCATAGCTGACTGTAAGCGACCGGTTGCATATATGGTTTGGCATACTGAATGCACACCTGTACCACAGGGACTTGCTCCCATACACACACACACACACACACACACACACACACACACTGTACATACACTATCAACAAGGTTGATAGTGTATGTACAGTGTGTGTGTGGTGTGTGTGTATGGGAGCAAGTCCCTGTGCCTGTACTCTCGATTTTATGGGTATTAAGAAACAGTATGTACTGTAAGGAAAAGAGCTCACAATAATAACATATAGTGTCGATATGTCGATACGCATAGCGTGAAATGACATAAGCTAAGTACTTAGCTTAAAATGAAGCACTTTTGTACACAAATAAAACAATGCCATGATTCGACATCTGCGATGCTAAATGAACATCTATAATAGTGTTCATACTCATGAGGACAATGCTGATAACAATGATGCTGATGTTGACGATGTTGAAGATACTGTGGTGATGGTCGACGCTACGATGATGTTGACTACATGGAATACAGTTATGCTGTTGGCGATAATTACTTACGTGTACAGACCGGAGGATCGCCAGTCCAGGAGAAATCTTCTTTACACGTGCGGGTCAAATTCCCGGAAGTGTCTTCAAATGCATCGTCACAAGTGTAAGTGACGTCCGTGTTATAATCGTGCAGAGTAATATCAGGGACGACAGAAGAATCGCTGACGGTTGCCGGATGGGTGCACCTCACGACTGAAACGGGCACCAAGACGAAGAATTTAATCTGCATCAGTGACTAACACTTGTATGTCTTGTTTTTGTGTCACATCCCATTTTCGAGCACGGTCCTAGGAGAATTTGTACTATATGATCATCCTTTCTCCCTACCAATGACCACAAGATGACATCACCAAGTAAAAGACAGGAAAATAACATGAAATGTGTTTTAAATTGTCTCTTGTATGTCTTATGTGTCTCATTATCATACAAAAATGAGGATTATCTGCACAAAAACGCCTCAGATCAACCTGTTCAGAGCCCTAAAGAGACCCTCATAAATGTTTGCACCTTGAGAATTAATGACAATGTTCATGTTTACTACTGGCTGTTTCACCATCCAAAACCCTTCCGAATTAAGGGATTAATGCTCTCTTCTAGTAATAAAAATATCCACCTCGTCATAAAACTCCTACTTGGGAACCAAATAAAGCCAAACCCAGGCCCTAAGATGCCTAGATGGCCATGCGGTACGTGTGGAAAGAATGTAACATGGAAGTCCAGGGCCCTCGAATGTGACTCCTGTCACACATGGTACCACACTGACTGTCAGGGTGGCATGTCGGATACCATGTATGGTATCATGGATAATAGCAATCTGTCTTGGCACTGCCTTAAATGTGGGCTACCCAACTTCTCAAGTTCTTACTTTAATAATACAATTGAAACCTCTAACTCATTTTCCTCGCTCAACAATAATGAAAGCCCAGGGAGACCATATGCAACATCCTCACCGAAAATCACCAAACAATTCAATCCAAAAAAAGTAAATACTAAAAACAAACCCCGCAATGCTCGCCCTATACAAGTTGCCTTGATCAACTTTCAGTCAATTAAGAACAAAAAACCTGAAATTGATGCCTTATTTGATTCTGTCTCTCCAGACATCATTATTGGAACTGAGACATGGTTAGACTCAAGCATCTCCTCCTCAGAATTCTTTGATCCTCACCTTTTCAGTGTTTACAGAAAAGATAGACCCCAAAATCAAAAAGGTCAAAGTTTTGGAGGTGTTTTGATAGCTGTCAAAAACTTATATCAATCTACCGAAAACAAAGAACTCCAAACAAACTCAGAAAATGTATGGGTTGATATCACCCTTTCCAACTCCAGAAAATTAACAATTGGCTCCTTTTATAGGCCTCATCTAAATGACAGTGTCTCATTGCAACAACTTGATCTCTCTTTAAGTCGGATAAATCCTAACTCTAAATCAATACTACTTATAGGAGGAGACTTTAACCTAGGTCACATTGACTGGATGTCAAATAGTACAATTCCTGGAAAGCCCTATACAAAACACCATCAAGAACTTTGGACATACCTGGCGATCATTCTCTAACCCAGCTTGTAAAGAAACCAACCAGAAAAGATAAAACTCTGGATTTACTATTAACAAATTACCCCTCAGTTATAGACAATATAGACACAATACCCCCCATTGGCATTTAGGGCTGGGAAGGGTACTCGAGTACCCGGGTGCCCGGCGGGTAAAAGCGCTACCCGGGTAGTAAATTCCTACCCGGGTACCCGGTCTAAAATTAGAATGACTTTTTCTTACCGCTAATTGATGCATCGAGGTACTTTTGGAAAGGTTTCCGTGTATACCAGGTCTTAAATTCGTGTAGATAACGTTATATGCCACACATTGGCCAGGAACATGTGATGGAGGGGAAATATGCATAATATAGAATCTGTACAGTTAGGAAACACGCATGTACATATTAAATCATTAAAGGTAGGTAACCCCATCCGGAAACCATCGCCGATAGTCGGCCAAAAGCCAGCAGTCTTATTTCAATCTACGGCAAAAACGAATACGTATATTTCAATACGTTCAGGACATGAACAGTTAAAGATGAAATCTGAACGAATTTTCTGTTATTTTCAGCATGTAGGCCTACAGTATTGATGACTAACAACAAATGGGTTACAATTAAAACACTTGGAAACAATTTCAAACGAACAACTTTTTAATTTTTCTCACCGATCTATTTATATTCAAAGTTTCCAATGATTATATATTCAGGATATTCAGTTAAACAAATAATTAAACGAAAAACAAAACTATGGCAGCATTTTAAAACGAATGCAGGTGACTCAATATAAACTAAAAAATCTCGCCAACATTCTTCAACACTGACGGCGAATTTACTTACTTTTGTCAACCTACTGATCTATAGCGCGTCAGGTAACGTAGGCAAAGGCGGATCGTCACCAGCTAGACCTTGGTCACCATTTGGTTCAACTTTAATGTCGACTACGGGCATGTTGACCGTTGGCACAACATTTTTGCATATTTGAACTTTTGACCTCTTGAACTTGTTCAGGAAAATGATTGCATCGGCAACCTCTGGGTTAAGACTTGACCGTTGTTTGGTGATGGTTAAACCAGCGGCACTAAATGCCCTTTCGGACGGGACTGAGGTTGCAGGTATGGCTAAGTACTGTTTAGCTAGGAAGGACAGTTTTGGAAAACGTGTCTGGTGGCTTTTCCACCATGAAAGTGGGTTGATATAATTACACGATCTCATGGGCTCAGCAAGGAACTGTTCAAATTCACAGTACTCTGTGTCATCATCGTCCCCGATCTCTATTATATCACCCATTATGAATTGAAGGGCGTTGGTGTGCTGCTCTAGCTTGACCCTTTTGGGTTCAGGTAGGGGCGGTCCGAACTCCGACTTTACCTGCACGTCTCCTGAATTTTCATTTACTTGTTTGGCGTTTTCAATGCTAGCCAGAAGAGATTTTATCTTATCGTATACATATGTTCTCTGGTCATCTGGTAGAAACCTCAGACGTTTGTATCTAGGGTCCAAAGCAGTGCTAATCATGCAGACAGAAGAATAATATTCTTTACCATCAGACATGGTAAGCAATCGCTTTTGGATCCCAGAGGCAATTTTCAATTTCAGCTCACGTACAAGAGCGCTTTCCAGCTGACTTTCTTGCAAGTGGTTTTTCAACAGCCCGAATACAAGAGGATATACAACGCTGCTAGTTGCATATTCTTCAGCACATAGAACCTCTGTGGTTTCTACAAGAATCTTAAGCAATGGTAAAATCTGCTCAATGATTGACCAGTGGTTATCTTTCAGTAGCAAATGTTTATGCTTAGCGAATTCGGGCTGGTTTAAAACAGCATACAGCTCAGTTTTAATATCTCTGAGACGTTCAATCATGAAGTAGGTGGAGTTCCACCTTGTGCACACATCAATAATGGGACTTTTTTCTTTCTTGCCAAGTTTGACTTGGACACTGGACAGGGCATTAGAGGCTAACACTGATTTGGAAAAGAATGCAGTGAGTTTCCTAGCATGCATTGTCATATTTGACACTGCCTGTAAGGAAAGTCCCTCATTCACAGCTAACTGCAGACTATGTGCGAAACATTTCACCTGTGGTACACCAAATGACTGACAAGCAGAAAACATATTGGAAGCATTGTCAGTGGTCACTGACGTTACTTTTTCTATGCCAAATTCACACTTTATTTGTTCGAGAGTTTTACCAATGTTTTCCCCTGTATGGCGCTCGTCCATTTCTCTAGTAGCTAACACAAGGTTAACTAACTCCCAGTCAACATCCAGGTAATGGGCGGTGACTGTGATGTAACCTTCTGTTGCAACACTGGTCCACATATCTGTAGTAAAACAAACACTTTTGTCTTTAAGACAATAGCTCACGTCCGCTTTAGCGGTCTCGTACATTCCCATCAAATATGTTTTGACAGTTTTATGCGTTGGCGGCTCATACCCAGGCTTTAGCGCTTTCAAATACTCCCTCATGCCGAGTCCTTCAAAGATGCTGAGCGGGCGCAGATCTTGTACGCATGCAGCAACGGCCTTTTGTGTAAGGTTGATGTATGTCTGTCTGGAAACGGGCTTGGCAAAATGACCTACCGTAAAGAGGAGTATAATATTTACCAATAAAATACACAATAATTAATGTTATTAATACATCTAAAGCCTGAGCGGTCGTCTACGGACTTTTAAAATAATATATCTAAATTAATCGATTTTAATTTTCGGCAACTGGCGAGAGGTGATGCCAAATCAAATAAAATCATATTGTCAATCTTTTTAATTTTCCCTGACGGCTGTACGTACGATAGTCGTTGAAGATATATTTGATAATAAGGGAATTAAAAAGGGACCGATACCTTAAAACGCCATTATAATGTGCTGCATTAAATGTGCAGCAAATAATACATTTTCGCAAAATAGGCAACTGATGCCGGGAACCATAGCGAAAACAATTTACGGTTGATACTAAGCGAGGAACCAGCAGTGTGTGGACTGAATATATGTCACGTGTATCTATTTATAAACCTATTGTACACACGCTTAATTTAAAGTGATGGCTGTGTGTAACCTTCGAGGTTTAAAAGTTTAAGAGGCGGACAAAATGAAATGTTGGGTTTATTTTTTCTTAGATCTAGTTGTTGCAAAACATGCGATTAAACTAGACAAAAAATCGAATCACCAGTGTATTTTACCATCTATTTTGCTCTGTGTTTGAGCCTGTACTGTCTTGGTCTCTTCAGCGACAGAGCTCTTTTTCGTCAAGCGGAACGGATGTTTGTTTTCCAGGTGTTTCTTCATAGAGGAAGTTCCCCCACCTCTATAACTCAGCTCAAGATTGCATATAATACATTTTGTTTTGTTTTCTTCTTTTAATAATTCAAAAAATTGCCAGACCTGACTTTTGTTTGCTGACATGATGCTTTCATCAAGAACGTGTAAACATACAGCATCTAATCTGCATACACAGTGACGTCAGTGATTGATCTTAATCAACTGAAAGTTTGATTTTCGCGGGTACTCGAGTACCCGCGGTTAATTGGACCACGGGTACCCGGGTAGAAAATCTCTACCCGTCCCAGCTCTATTGGCATTGCAGATCATGACATAGTATTAGCCACCTGTAACTTATCACTACACAGAACCAAACAAAAATCAAGAAAAAATTTTAAGTACTCAAAAGCAAACTGGGATGCCATCAAATCAGACTTGAGTCAAACATACAAAGAGCTTCATAAGATAGAACAAACAACATATGTTGAAACCCTCTGGAACATGTTCAAAACAGCTATACATAAAACATCATCTATAAACATTCCATCTAAAAATACCAAGCCTAACCATAAACTGCCCTGGATCTCGAATCAATTACGTAAAAAAATGAACAAATACCGACACAAATTGTTAAATCGTAACAAAGAGCATAAAAATTCTGAAAAACTAAAACAACTAAAAGCTCAGATTCAAAGAGAACAGAGGAAAGCCTATTGGGAATATGTAGAAAACATGATCCTTAATATTCCTATCCCTGACCAAGATACAAATAAATTTAATAAATATCCTAAAAAGCTATTCTCCTACATTAAAACACAGAAAACCGAAACATCATCAGTCCCACCACTCAAGGAGAGGGGGGTGCTTGAGACTGACACTGTCTCTAAAGCAAACATTCTAAACAATCAGTTTCAAAAAGCCTTCACACCAATAACTTCAGACCCTATACCAAATAAAGGACCAAGTCCACACCCTCATATGCAAGACATACAGATTACTGGGAATGGAATTGAAAAACTATTAGCAAACATCAATGAGTACAAAGCATCAGGCCCTGATGAAATCAATGCAAAATTATTAAAAGAAAGTAAAGATATCATCACCCCGATTTTAACATTAATTTTCAATAAATCTCTTCGCCAAGGAAAAATCCCTACAGATTGGAAACATGCAAATGTCTGTCCAGTATACAAAAAGGGTGACAAATGTAATGCAATAAACTATAGACCCATATCTTTGACTTGTATCTGTTGCAAGCTCTTAGAACATGTTATATCTAGTAAAATTATGACTCACCTTCAAAAACACAACATATTATATGACCTTCAACATGGATTCAGATCATCTCGTTCCTGTGAAACACAACTTATTTCCTTTTTACAAGATATAAGCAAACTTAATAACGATAACATCCAAACTGACATAATCCTGATGGATTTCTCCAAAGCATTTGATAAAAATTAAAATTAATTAAAAACATTAAATTGGATTTCTGATTTTCTACTTAATCGAACACAAACAGTGATACTTGATGGAAAATCGTCAAACACTATACCCGTTTCTTCTGGCGTGCCTCAAGGCACAGTCCTGGGCCCGACCTTATTCAACATCTACATAAATGATTTTGCTGATTATCTTAAGCATAGCACTTTAAGGCTTTTTGCCGATGACAGCATCATATATAAACCTATCAGGAATGTTGAGGATGCTGAACTCCTCCAATCTGATCTGAATGCTGCTGTCAAGTGGGAGCAAGATTGGCTCATGGCATTCCATCCTGACAAGTGTAACACTCTTAGTGTGACACGAAAACGACGCCCAATAAATTTCTCATATAAACTTCATGACCATATTTTAACTAGAGTAAATTCAGCTAAATACTTGGGAGTTACCATCCAAAATAACTTAAAATGGGATGAACACATAAATAACATTACAAACAAAGCGAATCAGACACTAGGCTTCCTACGTAGAAATCATAAAATTAATTCACAAAAAGTCAAAGAACATGCATATAAAGCTATTGTCAGACCCAAAATTGAATACTCATCTACAATATGGGACCCATACATGAAAAATCAAATAAACCAAGTAGAGAAAGTCCAAAGAAGAGCAGCTAGATTCATTACCAATAGATACCACAATACAAGTTCTGTCACTGACATGATAAATACTCTCAATTGGCCATCCTTAGAAATTAGAAGAACTAAAATCTGTCTTATTATGTTTTATAAAATTGTACATCAGTTAGTTGCTATATATCCTGAAAATATACTCATCCCTGTTAACACTAGATTAAGATATAACAATATGAATAACTTTAGGCACATAAGCACAACAATAGACTCATATAAATATTCATTTTTCCCACGCACTATAGTTCAGTGGAATATGCTACCTGTTGTGGCCCAACAAGCAGACACAGTTGACGCTTTTAAAGCTCAAGTAACTGTATCTGTCCTCCTATCTTGCCTTCATCAGTAAACAAAAACCTACATGTATATAGTTTTAACTATTCACCTTGTAAAATATGTTCCTTATTCACATTTAATTGAATCAAAATACTTTTTCATATACCAGCGCTGACACATAATCTTCAAAGTACTGAAGGAGTGTCAATACCATAAAGAAGAAGAAGAAGAGTACATGCATTTACAGAATCAAAGCGCTGAAGGCACTGAAGTTGTGTTT
>CM037781.1:35214293-35264293 GCA_021229015.1 Solen grandis | reverse complement strand
TGGACTGATCAGTCGGACCTCGAAAGGTATATGGACCTCGGCTTCGTTTCGGCCTCTGAACCCGACCAGTCCATACTCCAATGCAATGTAATTCTTCATATGCTTTATCAAATGTGCACTTCATGACGTTTATGTATTTTAATTAAGTGTAACTGCAGTTGCAACTGCAATTTAATCTAGCACAATTCCAAATTTGTCAGAAAGTCATTTTCATAAGGTCGGGCAGGTGATTTTTTTTGATTTTTTTTTTACCACTTTGAGGTAGAATCAGAGAGAGAGAGAGAGAGAGAGAGAGAGATGACTATATCATAATTATAAGTACTTTATATACATATTTCAGGACAGCCAGAAAGTTTGCCGACCAATCCTTTGTCCTTTCGGGCAGATGTATAACAAGGACGGAGAGTGTGAACACTTGTACGAAATATGGGCAACATCCGGTTTGATTCTAGCATTGAAGCTGACACTGGAAACTCCAGTATTTTTGTCTGACCTGTACAACAACCAAGAACATGTCTGGTTACGTTCTCCAAAGTCAACGGATTTCTACCTGGACACTATATATCTAACCCAGGAAGATAAGCAGGATTCGAGCGTTATTGATAGCATTCATGTAAATGTGCTGTTTCAGCAAAAACGCCGAACACCTGACAAAATACAAAAGGCAATCTCCCTGTATATGTCGGAAGAATGGTACCTGTATTTGAATGATTCGAAGTATGCTATGAAGGTAGATTGGGGGAAATATAAATTCCCCGCTGCAAATAGAGGCGTTACAAATTTGATGATCTTTGACATTGCTAAAAATGAAACGGGGGAGATTGGTTTAAACTTAACAATTCGGTATACGTTATTTGATACAAAACGACTCGGTCAAATGAACACTGCTCTATTCATATCACAAGTGGCATTCTGCGACCAAATTGCTCTTCGTGAAAATGAATATCATCTTTTGGCAGACGATTTGCTATTATACAACAAGTTTACCAAGAAGTTTTACTTCATGAATGAATTTGAAATAATCGTAGACAAGGACAGTGAGAAAAATGTCCGAATTTGCCTCGGTAACTCCGGCTTGTATAGAGTGGACAGAAACAATGCTCTCAGTATAAGAACATTTTGGTTTCTCGTTAAAACCATTTTGTTTTTCCTTCTTCACCATTAACTTGCATATATCCAAGATCACTTTGGCGTCTTCAGAGATTCTCTACGGTTGGAACTGAAATCAGTTTGCTAGATTTACTTTTCATAACGTAAAATGATTTTTGTTGATTTCACCCATTGTCCAGGAATTTATGTCCCCACGACATTTAATGTTATTTATCAGGACTAACAACACGCCAATAATGGCGAAACCTTTATCCACCCCACTCACTGTACATCGAGTTCAATTGTTCATTGTTAATGTTTATGCTGAATTTGGAATATACAGTGGATCTATTGTAAATAAAATAAACCAATTTCCTCTTTAAATTTCATAAAAATCTTGTACGTTGTGAGATTACTGGTGTTTTTATGATTAATTTATCACTTGTCTTCAACTAAGTCAGGATGGGTTTCCACCGTATCATACTACATTTGTATTAGGTTCGCCACTGGACAAATCGTTTGTCATCAAGACTGCTGACTGACAAGAGCAGTGCACTCTTCTGTTCTATTGACATGGACCAAGTTGGTGACTTTGTGCATGGACTCGGGTTTTAATTATCATAAACCATCAATAACAGAAATATTGCAAAGTTTATGGGGCTTAAAGTTTAGTTTTACCTATACCAGAGAAACACAGCTTTCCAAAAATACGCGCTTTATCGCGTTCCTCGAGGGTTAACAAGAGCGCGGGGGCTTGTCACACAGGTTCCGGACATTTCGGTAAATAATTAAGACAATTAAATTATTTATTCATATATACAGGTGAATTTTACTTATAGTTTATATGGTAAATTATTTGGACGGTTAGGTAAAATTGAATTTTATAGTACATATAAATCAATAAATGAATTATTTGAAAAACAAAATAAAATGTTGTATCTATATCTTGTTTTCTTTACTTATTTTTTTACACATAATTATAGTTCCTCCGCTTTACGATACAGTTGATAATTTATCAAATAAAAACTTGAAATAACCATGTTTGTTACTGAAAAAAATCTTGTTTGGACAAGATTGTAACAATTTGACAATGTTATTATTTAATCGCCTAATTTAGCAGTTTTCACACCCTCATTTGCCGTGTTGATTCCAGAACAATACACCCAGTTACATACACCTACAGCATGGGGATATATAAGTTTTCTTATTCAAATTTGTCCGGCCATTATGTAAAGTACAACTAAATCGAGTATATCAAACATAGAATACATATTAAACATTAGATACAATACAAAGTTCACATGTCATTACATGTATATTACTTTTCAAGTTTCATTATAAGAAAGAAAGAAAGAAAGAAAGAAAGATAAATGGTCCGATATGACTAAGCTTAGACATGAGAAAGCGTCAAGAGGATGGATAGCCGGACTAAGACCACAATTAATCTTACTATATGTTCTATATAAGCATAAATACAAATGACAATTTCTGGAAGGGAAATTGACATCCAAACTTACCCTCATTAGATAGATCTATTCAAGAGAAATAATTCTGTACATTTTAAACATGGGGTCACCCGACTACTTTTTGACCTATTTAAGGCCAAATAACATATGTATGAATTTAGTGCACCGGTCGACCATTTCACACCAATTTTCTCAAAAATTCCCCTCTCAGCAATGCTCAACTTTTAAGGTTGTTGTGCAATAAGGCCTCCAAATTGGGCATTTTATGACTATTTAATCCTTTATTGCATGTCTTTCTGTCAAAAACTCACCTTAATTCAGCATTTAATAGGGTCACTATTTTCTGATTATGCACATCCGGATACAAGGGCAGGTAATTGTGGTCTTAGTCCAGCCTCACCGTGATTTTCACCGGTTACCGGTTAAGGTCATCTTGGTCTTTTGACTTAACTGGAGTTATTAATATAAATCTTCAAAGGCACTCATGTAGAATGATTGCTTACTGATTGATCTGATTGACAAACCGTTTTGTTATAAATTTGGTGCAAATTGTAATAACGTTTTGTTATAAATTTGGTGCAAATTGTAATAACTTTATTACACTGCACCAATGTAATCTTTTTTCTGCATTGATTTACATGTTGCAACTTTATTGCAACACGGGTTGTAACAAACCTCACTGACGTCTGTTTATGTCAAAAGCAATTAAAAATGAAATAACTAAACAAAATAACCATATCAATATTATTATTAATTTAAATATCAATTGGAACTTTTCATAAATACGTATGGACTTCTAAATAAACGCTTTGATTTCCAATCTCGTTTCCGGTCTCGCAGAAGTCTCGGGTAAGCACGCATTTCTGAAAATCGGTACGTGCTTACACTGTTTTGTAAAGGTCTTCAAATCCACATCAAATTAAAATCTTTTCTAACATTCGAATCCACACATGCTTGTACACGGACATGTCGTCTATCACCGAATCATGGAACATTTGTTCCAGTTACTTTTACAGTACATTGTTATTAAATATTTAACTATTATTACCTCACCATGGGGAAGATTCTGGAGTAAGACGATTGTATCAAGAGGACGACTACCAATCTCCAACACAGGAGATATCACACAGTGTTCTTTGGTCACCATGGATGCTTTTTGAACAGTCTTCTGTCAGCTGCTTCGGCACCCACCATGCACTTACCTTTTTCGTGTAAAATATGATGTGCCTACGTTTCACCAGTGAAACATTGATAGTTACTCCAAGCAATGTCACTCTGACATCTTTGTTGACAAAATCTCAACAATCGCTACAAATGAAGTGGCCATTGATTCAGCGGGCCTCGGCCTGTCTGTTAAACCAGGCTATATAAGTATGAACTTAGGGAAACTTATATCAACTAAGCGGTAAGTTCGTAAGCTTGCCATTCCATTAAACATCATTCAATAGTATGCTGTACTCATTTCAGTAAACATGTACCAAACAAAACTAGAAATTTCACTAAAGGTTATTAATACCCCCGTGTCCCAACATGTCTTGTTATTTGAGAGTAGGGCGGGGCGTGACAGAGCGCGACGAGAGTTAATTCCAGTTTAGCTGTAATTTATAGATGTTTTTGTTCAAAGTTTAGGGTAAATCCTTCATATAGTTTTACGTTTTGCTACAAACATTACTTTTTTTTTTTACAAAATCAACTATGGGGGTCAATTTGATAAGATTAGAAAGTTCTCATGGTCTGAACAATATATATATATGCATATATTTTTTACATTTTACAAGATATACTAAGGGGGGGGGGGGTCAAGAATTAGACGAGCTTAAGTTACGGATGTTGTTCACTGCACTTGTACAGCTTACAAGATATCCATGTGCAAAGTTTTGAGTGAATCCAAACAATAGTGATGAAGTTATTGTCTAGAAATCAACAAAGGGGGATAATTCAAGAATTAAATGAGCTAGAGTTACGATTCTTCTACACATCATAAAGTATCTCTGTTTCATGTTTGGAGTGAATCTGCCTTGCTTACGCAGTCGACACAAAAAAATTCAGTCCCTATAAGGAAGTTGGGCGAATCGGTTTAAAATCCTATAGGAGTTTGAGTAAGATGAATGATAATAAATTAATTAAAACGATTGTTTAACCTGAATCATGTACCTGTATAAGAGTAATATGATTGGATATTGTCTTCAAACAAATCAAAGCAAGGTACCATTCAGATAACTGCATTCGAATTCATTTATGATTCGTGAGTATGATTAACAAGGAGGCAATAATGACCTTTAAGTCACTCACCTGAGAAATATTGTCTTGATTGTCTGTTCTATATTGTAGCATAGTCATACTGAATACATTATCCATACAGTAATACAGCAAGATCATTTCAATTGCAGACATCAAACAGTACCTTTGGGCCAAATTTGAAAGACATAGCTTACAACACACAAAAGTATGTCACTGGGTCATAGTCAAGGTCATCCAAGGTCAAAGTTAAACTGTACCAGTGGTCCAAATTTGAAGGCCGTAATTTGAAATATCAAAAGTAGGTCACTGGGTCATGATCAAGGTCATCCATGGGCAAATTCTGACCACAGTGCCATATGATATGACAAATTTGGTAAAGGACACAAAACAAATATCTAAGCTCTAGACCTTGGAATTTCAAGAAGTGCTCAAGAAATGAAGATGCAAGAGTGCACATTTTGGCTTTTTTTATCATTCAAGGGCCAAAACTCCTGGCCTAATGGGTGGGTATCAGTTATAATCGATCTTGTCCGAAAGATTATGGCTTTAAACATTGTCATAAAGTTTGAAGAAGAATGCTCAAGAAATGAAGATGCAAGAGTGCACGTTTTGGCTTTTTTTATCATTCAAGGGCCAAAACTCCTGGCCTAATGGGTGGGTATCAGTTATAATCGATCTTGTCCGAAAGATTATGGCTTTAAACATTGTCATAAAGTTTGAAGAAGAATGCTCAAGAAATGAAGATGCAAGAGTGCACATTTTGGCTTTTTTTATCATTCAAGGGCCAAAACTCCTGGCCTAATGGGTGGGTATCAGTTATAATCGATCTTGTCCGAAAGATTATGGCTTTAAACATTGTCATAAAGTTTGAAGAAGAATGCTCAAGAAATGAAGATGCAAGAGTGCACATTTTGGCTTTTTTTTATCATTCAAGGGCCAAAACTTCTTAACTTCTGTCTTCTGAACATCGTCTTCTCAATAAAAACATTTGTGCCAAGTTAACACTATATTTCAAGATCCATCTGTGCATGATGGAGATTAAGACTGTTCCCTTTTTGACCTTTGATCCCGGACTGTGATCTTGACCTTTGAGCTGTAGATCTGGGTCTTGCACATGACACATTATCATCTTAGATGAATATTCGTTCCAAGTTAAATCATATTTCAAAATCCATCCAAACATGATAGGGTTAGAGCCCAGATACAACAAGAGGGCCATGATGGTCCTGAATCGCTCACCTGAGAATTATTGCCTTCATTGTCTTTATAACACAGTCATACTGAATACAAAATCCATGCAGAAGTACAGCAAAATAATCTTAATTCCACACAAAAACTGTACCTGTGGTCCAAATTTTGACGGATATAGCTATAAAATCAAGTGACCCCTAGGGTGGGACCTTTTTTGACCAAAAAGCCATGATTTGAAAACTTGGTTCTGGTCCACAAGGCCATGTTACATACCAGATATCTAAACCCATGATCTTGTTGTTTTCTGTCCAGAAGATCTTTTAAAGACTCCCCTATATATGTAAAATCAAGTGATCCATGGGGCAGAGCCAATTTTGACCCATAAGCCTTGATTTGAACACACTTGGTAGATGTCAATAAGGCAATGTAACACACCAAACATCTAAACTCATGGGATTGTGGTTTCTGACAAGAAGATGTTTCTAGTTTTTTCCTATATAAGCCTATGTAAAATCAAGTGACCCCTTGGGTGGGGCCAGTTTTGACCCAAGGGCCATGATTTGAACAAACTTGGTAAATGTCCATAAGGCAATGTTACACACCAAATATCTAAACTCCAGGCCTTGTGGTATCTGAGATTTTTCTAGTTTCTTTCCTATATAAGCCTATGTAAAATCAAGTGATCACTGGGGCAGGGCCAATTTTGACCCCAGGGCCATGATTTGAACAAACTTCGTAGAGATCCACTAGACAATGTGTAGCCGGGTCCAGGTATTTGGGGATAAATCAATAGGCAAGAAGACATGCGACTTGATAGCTCAGTCGGTGGACTGCAGGAACGGTATTCCTGAGGCCCTAGGTTCGAGTCCCAGTCGAGTCATTGACTTTTTCACCACCTGTTACATTTGGCGCCCAACGTAAATAACCTACTGTTTGATATGGCTACTGCTTCAGCACCTCAAGAACGTTTCATAATTTTCTTTGTCTCTTTAGAATTTGGGACGAATTCTAAATTTTGAGGGGGTATATGTAGCCGGGTACAGGTATTTGGTGATAAATCAATAGGAAAGAAGACATGTGGCTTCATAGCTCATTCGGTAAACTGCGGGAACGGTATTCCTGAGGCCCTGGGTTCGAGTCCCAGTCGAGTCATTGACTTTTTCACCACCTGTTACAAAGGCTACACAACAAATATCTAACTCAAGGACTTGTGGCTTCTGAGATTTTTCTAGTTTCCTTCCTATATAAGCCTATGTAAAATCAAGTGACCCTGGGGTGGGGCCACTTTTGACCCCAGGGTCATAATTTGAATAAACTTGGTAGAGGTTCACTAGACAATGATACACACTAAATATATAAGCTCTATGCCTTGCAGTTTTGCAAAAGAATATTTTCAAAGTTTGCATTTTTAAAATCTTTTTTTAGCTCCTGTGACCTACTTTTTCAACCAATCAAAATAATTTGAACAACTTTGATAGAGGACATCATAAGAATGATTCCTGTGAAGTTTGGTCAATATCCATTCAGCGGTTTAGGAGATGTTTAAAGGAAATTGTAGACGCCGGACGCACACTCGGACGACGGACAAAAGACAATCACAAAAGCTCACCATGAGCACGTTGTGCTCAGGTGAGCTAAAAATAAAGGTTCCTTTTTTTCAACTTTGACCCCAGGTTGTGACCTTGACCTTTGAGCTAGACATGGGTTTTTGAGCACAATACGGCATCTCCTCTAGAACATTCGTGTCAAGTTATTTCAAAATCCACCCATGCATAATAAAGTTAAAGCCCAGACACAAGAACATGTTCCCATTTTTTGACCTTTGACCCCAGTTTGTGACCTTGACCTTTGAGGCACGGGTCTTTATCATGAAACATCGTCTCAATGTGGTGAACATTTCTACCAGGCTATTTCAAAATCCACTCATGCATGTAGGCGTAACAGAGCGGACACTAAGTGGGACAGAAGGAGGGACAGACTGACAGTGTATGCCTAAAAAATATTCCGGTTAAGTCCAGTTAATATGTTTATTTCATGTAAATAAAAAATCCTATTCGTGCATTAATACCCTAGACAGAGTCTATTAGCTTCATGTGGAATGTACAATAGTTATTGGTGTACTGGCTGTTGTGATTGTTGGCATACCAGACATGATTTAATGTTTTTGGTTTGCCGTCGCTGCGACAGTATTTCAGTCATATAGCGACGTCCAGCTAATTACAGGTGGAGGAAAGCCCAGAATGCACTGAAGCACCGACCTACCGCAAGCCAGCTGGAAGGCTTCCTCGCATAAAAATCCGAATGACCCTTCCGGGACTTGAACCCACGCAGTGAGGGGATGAGTGAGTGATAAAGTCCAGAGACTTTATTGAATTCCATCGCATTTACTACACTAACCATAAACAGAGTCCAAATATAAAACGTTTTATCATCCAACACTTCTATAAAGTTGGTACCAGACCCAGAATTTGTGCAGTTTTTCGACAGCATACGAAATTTGGTAAAAGGTGACCTTATTTTAACTTAATTATTTTAAGATTTATCAGTGTGCGTGTGTGTGTGTGTGTGTGTGTGTGTTAGTTTTTCTTTAATCTCAAACGGACAACTACAAGTTCTTTATGTTCATGCTCTGAGAGATACCCTACTAAACGATCGATCATATTGGCAAAATAACAATAAGACAGCAAAGTTTTTATTTAGAAAACAATTTTATTGTCACTCTCAATCGATGACAATATTTTAAAGTACTTATCTAAGCCAATGAGTAGCAACATTTTATACAAAAGCTATGAAAGTATAACAGAAGTGGATATCATTAAGTTGATTGAAGAATGCCCCATGTCACTGTGTTATAAGCAAGCCCTTCTGACTTTGTAGTTTCTTGACAAAAAGATTCAAAAGTAGTACAAATCCAATATATCAAACTATAAATGTTATAAATGTACAAAATGCTGACAAACACTCACTTCAATTCCAGATAGTTACTTAGCTGAACACATGTACAAAATTGCATGCAGAATACATCACAAGGTTTCAAGTTTTAGCTAAAAACAATTCTTTGTTTTAACATCAATGTTCTACAGAGCAGACCACTGCTAAAGCAACTTATTCTTACATCGAACAATAGTCATTAATGATTATTATCACAAATTGTTGTCACACCACAATTTCTCTCTACCCTCAAATTCCTTTACACCAAAGCAAGCTTCTCCATAACAGCAGGTAATTTAGCAAAACTCGATTAAACTCCCATTAGTTTTCATGTTGCATCATGGATTTCTTACACCGATTGTATAGCGTGAGGTATTGCTTATATCCAGAGGATATCCAACTATGACAGGCTGCCTCAACCATACCAAATCTTAAAGCAAATCAAAATGACATGTCAAGTAATCAAATACCATTTACATGGAAAGTCACTTGACCAATACGGTAAACAAGCATAATGAACAGTTTTTACACTACCTGTTTGAAAAGGTAATTAAAACAGTAAAATAAAAATAAATATGATGCCTTCCCCATGGAATGAATAATCATATTTATGATTTTGACAGAAATACATCTCCCTCTAATTCACAGTATTACTTGAATATTTAATGACAGCACTTTCAATGGTTCAGCTTCTTTTATAATAATTCCATCAGCGTAACTGCTGGAACAGTTTATAATAATGAACAAAATTCTTATTACATTCTGGTTGCTGACAAGAACATGCACCAATTGATTTCAGTACCCAACACCTGTAAAGTGACATCAAAATATTATAATTACGATACCATTCTCATGGATTTTTCATAAATCACCAAGTAAAATATAGGCCAAAGACACATCTTCACAGATGTACAAATAAAACACTTAAAAACATATGCTTCAAACTTGAATGTACATTTTGGACAGTTTATCGAGAGAGAATTTCTTGAAAAGATTTTAATTTACCATTAAAATATTGCTGACAACAGTTACAGCTTAATCCCACTCAGCCCAACTGGTTTTCCCTTAAAACTGTTCCATAGACATCTGCCTTCACTTAGTCAAGCCTCTCCCATAGCCCTATTTCCCTATTACATGATTTCACTGATCTTGCCAAAATCTTTTTTTCCAACACCAATCATACAACTAAAGTAAAATTTGAAAATCTTTGGAAAATGTAAATATATATGTAACATTGACTTTTACAATATCACAACAAGAAAAATCTTGACTGATTTACCTGCAGTTTTATTTCTATGATAATTGCTGAAATCCAATAAAATTCAGAATAAACTTAAAGTGCAAAGTAATTTAAAAATAAAAATACAAATTTACTACAGAACAACTTACGATTTTCATTATATTTAATTGTCTGTCATTCACCCCAACACATTTTATGATGTCTCAACATACACTGATTATAACAATTATTATAACCTACAAAAAAATGGAAAACAACTTGAAAGGCTTTCAAATGGCACCACTTGTATAGAAGCACAACTGTTACGAGCAAGTATTTTCTGACAAAAAAATTAAAAAATTTTGCATGGTAGTATGTTTAATTGAACATTCATCAAAAACATTTTATACCAATTAATACTGAACATAGACTACCACAAGGAAAATGTGCTCTATATGTCCGTAGTTAGGATTCATACATCAAATATTCATACATATGAATATATATGAACTCGAAACTTCATGGAATACACCTGAAAACTTTGGTCAGCATATTTATCCAAATCAAAGCCAGGTTTGTTAAGTCAAATAAAGGAACTTTCCATGGTCTTTAAGTTACGATTGTGCAGACAAAATCTTGATCAGCATGCATGTCACTGATCTGGATTAATAAGAGTTTTCAAGCTCATTCCGGTATACATCAAATTAAAAGCATAATTTGTTTGCAAACCCTGTTCCGAAATAATGAAACCTATGTAAATACAGTATATGTCTACGAGATAAAGAGTGAGCTACTCAATATATAAGTTGTAGAATCATTAAAAACATGTTCTTGTAACAAATCAGTAAACCTTAACATACTGATGAACAAGTTCTAACTAAACATTATTCATAAAAAAAATTATAACACAATTATCAACAAAAAAGTTAAAGTTAAAAAGACATCTTCCTAAAGCTTCACATTTCATTTTTTTTCTGAATAACAATTAAATTTAGAAACAAAAAAAATACTATTTCTTAATACATACTAAACTATTTCTTTTTTAGACATAAAGAGCATATATATACACACACACTCTTCTGTAGGATGTTTACATATCACATGGTTATTATATTATACTGCACTCAAAGCATGTGGAGATTTTCTTTTTCTGACAGCTGATCGAAGTCTTTCTGTTGATGTCTACTTGGGGAGAGAGGAATCACTAATAATCTCGAGAGGCTACATAGTTACCACAGTCAGCTTCCTGGTAACGTGTGAAAGGCATTATGGGTAATTTCTTAAAAGACATAATAAATATTATAATCATCAAAACTGTTAACCAAATATTATGAAGATCATATATCAAAACTGTTAACCAAATATTTTGAAGATCATATATCAAAACTGTTAATCAAATATTTTGAAGATCATATATCAAAACTGTTAATCAAATATTTTGAAGATCATATATCAAAACTGTTAATCAAATATCAAAATTGTTAACCAAATATTATGATGATCATATCAAAACTGTTAACCAAATATTTTGAAGATCATATACCAAAACTGTTAACCAAATATTATGAAGATCATATATCAAAACTGTTAACCAAATATTTTGAAGATCATATCAAAACTGTTAACCAAATATTTTGAAGATCATATATCAAAACTGTTAACCAAATATTATGAAGATCATATATCAAAACTGTTTTAAAACCAAATATTATGAAGATCATATCAAAACTGTTAACCAAATATTTTGAAGATCATATATCAAAACTGTTAACCAAATATTATGAATATCATATCAAAACTGTTAACCAAATATTATGAATATCATATCAAAACTGTTAACCAAATATTTTGAAGATCATATATCAAAACTGTTAACCAAATATTTTGAAGATCATATATCAAAACTGTTAACCAAATATTTTGAAAATCATATATCAAAACTGTTAACCAAATATTTTGAAGATCATATCAATACTGTTAACCAAATATTATGAAGATCATATATTAAAACTGTTAACCAAATATTTTGAAGATCATATATCAAAACTGTTAACCAAATATTTTGAAGATCATATATCAAAACTGTTAACCAAATATTTTGAAGATCATATATCAAAATTGTTAATCAAATATTTTGAAGATCATATATCAAAACTGTTAATCAAATATCAAAATTGTTAACCAAATATTATGATGATCATATCAAAACTGTTAACCAAATATTTTGAAGATCATATACCAAAACTGTTAACCAAATATTATGAAGATCATATATCAAAACTGTTAACCAAATATTTTGAAGATCATATCAAAACTGTTAACCAAATATTATGAAGATCATATATCAAAACTGTTAACCAAATATTTTGAAAATCATATATCAAAACTGTTAACCAAATATTTTGAAGATCATATCAATACTGTTAACCAAATATTATGAAGATCATATATTAAAACTGTTAACCAAATATTATGAAGATCATATATTAAAACTGTTAACCAAATAATTTGAAGATCATATATTAAAACTGTTAACCAAATATTTTGAAGATCATATATCAAAACTGTTAACCAAATATTTTGAAAATCATATATCAAAACTGTTAACCAAATATTTTGAAGATCATATATCAAAACTGTTAACCAAATATTTTGAAGATCATATCAATACTGTTAACCAAATATTATGAAGATCATATATTAAAACTGTTAACCAAATATTTTGAAGATCATATATCAAAACTGTTAACCAAATATTTTGAAGATCATATATTAAAACTGTTAACCAAATAATTTGAAGATCATATATTAAAACTGTTAACCAAATATTTTGAAGATCATATATTAAAACTGTTAACCAAATATTTTGAAGATCATATATCAAAACTGTTAACCAAATATTTTGAAGATCATATATTAAAACTGTTAACCAAATATTTTGAAGATCATATATCAAAACTGTTAACCAAATAATTTGAAGATCATATATCAAAACTGTTAACCAAATATTTTGAAGATCATATCAATACTGTTAACCAAATATTATGAAGATTATATCAAAACTGTTAACCAAATATTTTGAAGATCATATCAAAACTGTTAACCAAATATTTTGAAGATCATATCAAAACTGTTTAAGCCGTCCAAAATCAAAAACTTAAATGCATATAGGTAACAACTGCCCACCTGGTTTTTAGTAAACTTTTTACCAACTTCAACATTTTCCCCCGTAAATTATCATTATGTTGTTGTGTCATCACATTGTTTAAGTTTTAATGCATTCTACTGAACAAGATTTTGATGTTTTTATCCCCGTACATTTTCTTCTGTTTTGTTTTGTTTTTTTTAATATTGCATGTAGTGTGTGGGTACAACTCAAACTATCATGCTCTGTAATCTATTGGTTTGAAACAATGCAGACAATAAACAGTAAGGACAAATGAATCAAATCAAATGTCTGACGATATCAGTGATTATGTTGTGAAACACATACAATAACAAGTTTCCACAAGTCAACCAGAAAAGACTCCAAAGAGATTCTCTATTTGCTAAGACATCATTGGAAAATTTAGACACTGATACCATATCAGAGCCTTGTCAAGGGCGGGCCAGCAATACTGAGAATGTTAGTGAAAATAGTAAATGTTGTTTAGTTAGTTGTTTTTTTACATCCAGTTTATTCTCCTCTGAAGCACAACATCAAATTGCTTACAATTTCAGTAAATGTGTATATTATTTCACAATTCTATGGAAAAAAAAGAATGCTTTTTCTTTGGCCAAAAATTTTGGGGGAAAAAAATCATCATTCATCATCATCCAGTTTTGATTATCCAGGCCTTGAATTATTCCTTTTCACAAGGGTTAGGCCTGGCTGTCCAGTCAGGAGCGAAGTCTTCCTCTCCATGCCTGGCGATCTGATCTTGTTGGTTGGTACAGTCCATTCCTAGAGACTCACGATCCAGTTTCACTAGGTCGTCTCAAGACAGCTTTGTTCTGCCTGGAGCCCTTTAACCAGTAATGCTAAGGTTACGAACCTGGGATATCCACCCTTGACTGCGCTCTACATGGCCAAACCATCTTAGCCAGTTTTTTCGGAGAATATATGCGATGTCTCTAATGTTAAGCTGAGAGAGAAGGGTCTCAAAGGGGACATTCTCTTCAGGCTTGACCAACAGGTCCATCTTATCATGGCTCCGTCATTACGCTGCAGTTTCCTGAGAGTGGCAGCTAATATAGTCCATGTCTCAGAACCATATAAATGTAGTAAGACAGGTCTTATGTAAGAAGAGTAGATACGACCTCTGGTAGCAATTGGACGTTGTTTGCTTGCTAGGACTGGGAGGAGCTCTCTAAATTTGTTCCAGGCGGACTTTCAGCGTGTTATTGCAGCTAGTTCACAACCTCCTCCAGATGACAGAGTGTCTCCAAGGTAGCAGAAGTCAGCTACAACCTCTGACTTTTCATCACCATCAGGCACCTCTTTAACTGGTCTACCATCAATAGGTCAAGCTTGTCTATTGCAGTGTGGACACCTGTAGCTCGGGTCAGACTTAAGAGGGCCATTGATACCACTGCATTTTTCATGAACCCAGTTTGAGCATTTGGTACAAAAGATGGGAGTTTCTTTCTGTGCCGCTTAAGCAAATGGCACAGGGATACTTTCTTGTTCTTCTCAGAAAATCAAGATAGGGACCAGCGATCATCACTTTGGTCTTATTCAGGTTTACTCTGAAACCTTTCTCCTCCATGCCTTTCTTCCACTTCTGCACTCTTTCTAACAGCACTTCTAGGGAGGTGTCAACAACAGCCAGGTCATCAACATACAGGATCTCCCATGGACAGCTTGTATGGAACTCACATGACAATACCTCCAGTACAATTATTAATAGTAGGGGGCTTTGTACAGAGCCTTGATAAACACCCACATTGACATCAAATTTGTCACTGTAGCCATTACCAAGTTTGGACAAGCCATTCTTCAACACTTCCGTATGGCCAACCATATGACTTTCCTTGGGATGCAATCAAAGGCCTTCTCAAGGTCAATGAAAGCCATATATAAAGGTTTGCTGGCCATGAGGTGTTCTTTCTGCATCTGCTGTATGATGATGATGGCATCCGTGGTTCCTCTGCCTGGCATGAAGCCAAACTGCATCCCATCAATCTGGACTTGATTTCTGATCACCCACAACTCTCTCTGAGATTTTCATGACCTGGTCAAGCAGCTTTAGGCCGCGGTAAATTCCCCTGATACGTGCATCACCCTTGCCTTTGTAATGGTTGACTATGTAGTTTTCTTCCTACTCCACCAGGATACATCCCTCTCTGACAATGGCTTCTAAGAGGTCTCGAATAAATGCTACACCAGCCTTGCCTGTAGGCTTGAGCATCTCAGCCACAATGCTAAATGGGCCAGCTGCTTTACCCAGCCCCATCTTATTTATTGCTTTTTCGATCATCTCAGCGGTTATTGGAACACTTGGGCCCTCTGTTGGAGGTTCATCTGAGAGATCACTAGGGTTCCAGGGGAATTCCACATTTAGCAGGCGCTCATAGTGCTGCCTCCATTCAGCTTTCATAGCTTCCTCATCAAGAGAAATTTGCCCTCATCATTCCTAACTGGTTTCTCACCTGTAACATCTTGATTGTCATGGCGCATTTGCTTGGCCAACTTGAAGATGTCACCAGACTTGGGATTGATGTTTTGAAAAATCTCTTTCTCAGCCTAACTTTTGGCATGGTGCACAACTTGTCTAGCATAAAGTTTGGCAGCATTATACTTTTCCCTACTGCCACCTGCCTTCCAGGCCTTAAAGCAGCGTCTCTTTTCCTGCACCGCTTCCCCACCGTGTCACTCCACCACCAGGTCTGTTTTCGCCATAGGTGCTTGGTTGAGAGTCCACACACCTCTGTCGCAGCCTCATTCAGACCATTTTTCAGTGCTTTCCAAAGCTCCTCCACACTTTTAGCCTTGCTGCCCACAACCTTTGATGCAATGAGTTCCGCAAACTCTGCTTTTGTGGCTGCATTCCTAAGTTTCCACAGCTTTATGCGTGGGGTAAACTTATGTCTACGTTTGCAGGGAGACTCAGCCTTAAGGTCGCAAACAACTAGCTTGTGTTGAGATGCTGTTTAAAAAAAAGAAAGAAGCAAATTATCAATAAAAAAATTATTCAAATATTTCAATTTTACCTTTCTCTTCCTTCGGAGCTTGCACACCATTCTCTTTTGGAACGTCAATTTCTCCCGGAGACGTTACACCAGGGATATTCGCCATGTTGGGGGGTGGACTCTTGGTCAGTGGAGAATTTCTGCACTGCAACAAGAAGGCCCGGTCATAAAATATCCTTGTACCTGAAAATATACACAAGTAGCCAATCATCATTCAGAATTTATTTAAGTTTCATTTTGTGGCTTGCGGTAGGTCGGTGGTTCTACCCGGGTACCTCTGTGTACTCGGGGTCTTATTCCACCTGTTATTAGCTGGACGTCACTATATGATTGAAATACTATCGCAGCGATGGTAAACCCCAATACAACAACAACAAATTTTTTGCATATCTTATTCATTTTCTTTTTTTACCAATGTCCTGCTTAGATGGTGTTTACTGTTATGACTAGATAAAGAGAAAATCATAGAGAGTCAGAGATGATTGTTTCTTTGGGTTCAACATCCCATCAACAGTATTTCAGTCATTTGGAGATGATGTCTACATGAGACTGAGACAGTTATAGAGCTGCGGCTCAGCTGCCACACTTCAGTATCACACTGTAGACGTGTGAAATGATACTACAACTAGTCACATCAAAAAAATTAAGCTAACACCAGTCCAACCAGTACTGGCACTACCTTGTATATTTGCTGAGTGCCAAGCAGAAGGCTACCAGTACCATTTTGACTTTGTTATATCATGAAAATGCAAACAACCTGAAATTTACCCAAGTAAGTTGGACATTGAAAATCAAGTGCCCCAGTGTCAGGCGCTTGGATGGACAGAAATATCAGTAACTTATGTGACATCAATTTGCTTACACCTCTGCATTTCTTCCAATATACAGCTGCAAATATATAATGATGACAGGGAATTAGTGGCAGAAGTTAATGATATTTGACAATAACTTAAATACTGATTAGGTTTGAAACAGTGTTCATAAGCAGACTGACTTATCACTTGTTAGAATTGTAAACAAAATATTAATTTCTTTAATAAAATTTCTGGGTGCAGAAGAAAGTGTATCGTATAGCGGGTAATTCCTGCTTTTCTTGGGATGAAAACAAAACCGTAGAATTAAAGCTGTGGAATATATCTAACAGTAGAAAAATATTCGCAGAATAAAACTCTCATTCTCCCATTAAGTGATTAACTGATCTTTATTGAATACACTGTGACTGTGTTTCTATTATCAAAAAGTGTCTGTTTACTTCTACAGCTAGCACTAAAACAAAACAGCAATGTAGTTCCTTGCTATATTGACGAATGGATGGTAATTACAGGCAATGTATGAAAAGGCTAAAGGAAAAAACCAGGCTATAGTGGTCATACTTGTATAAGTGCAAAATACGACTGTTTGACATGTTTTCATTGGAATCTTCCCCACAATAACAATGGCACACAACATGTCACCTTCCATGTTCAACTGGGGACAGGGAGATTTTCTCTGCCACTGGATCTTAATTACATGTCAAATACTGCAGACCTTACATATTTTTCGCACGTATACCAAATGCTTAGTAAACAAATCACCCTCAAAGATTATTTTTCATAGAAGAATCTGCATACAACAAAAAGTCAATTAATACAGAAACCTATTTCTGTAACTAACATTTTCCCATAGCAAAGAGTATGCAAGATGTAACAGAGTGATTTCCCTTAAATGAAAGGAAAATGTCAGGCAATTACTTGACTTAGAAATTTTAATATCTTCGCTTAAACAAAATTATAATTTAAAACATGGGGAGAAATAAATTCTTCATGGGTCCAGATATCGCAGAAAAACAATCTTTAGGGAAAAAACCCCGAACCCTTTATTATCACAAAACTGCAAAATATCACAATTATAGAAGTAATCCACTATATGTAAATTATCAATTAGTCAAAAATTCAAAATAATCAAGGATATGGGATACACCGGGTATAAAGGCAGAGTTTAATTGCCTAAGTACAAAGCCAGCTTTTATGTGATATGGTTTATAAGGACAGTCATTGGGCGGGTCACTGCCCCTCTCTTTATAATGGTGACTGTAGTACACTGTACAGAGTCATGTAGGCATGCCTGCTTTTGATTTTCTGCCATGAAATGTGCCATTTGTAATCAGGCAGATTGTTTGTAGGAACCAGGCTGCAGGGTCACAGGTTTAAGACAGGCCTTAATCCAAAAGAGAGTTGATGGAGAAACGTTGTGATGAGCTACTTAAAGGGTACCGGACGTTTCGGTAAATTGCCAGTTCGGTAAATTGATTTTATATAGGAAAATGAGTGGACGGTTCGGTAAATTGGTTTTCAATAGTATATTTGTATATGAAATACCTCTCATATCACTTATTAAGTCATTTGTTGACAAGATATAAATGAAAATAATAATAAAAATTATCTCATTAAAAGAATAAGAAGTGTTAGTGTTTCAATGAATCCCATGATCGGCCATTTTATGTTCGGTAAATATGGTAAATGTGCGGGGCTTTACAGTTTATACGGCGAAATATGTTAATATTTTAAAATAAGATATATAAAGAAAAAAAAGAAGAAAAAATCAGAGAGAGAGAGTGAGAGACAGACAGACAAAAAGAAAGAAAGATAAGTAAGAGAGAATGAAAAATTTATGTTAAAATTAAAATATAAATTACACATATATGATGAAATTACAATTACAAAAAAAGAAGGTATAAACAGATAGCGACATTCTTTGAAAATTATTTAATAAAATTAACATAATTATAATAACGATTTAGCTGTTAAGTCAAATTGCTGATAACCCATTATATCAGTTCCAACTTCATCAAACCGTTAATTCATTAAAGTTCTTATTAAACACTATTGGCATGCGCATTAATTGAAATTCGTAATCCATTAACGATGATTAATCTCAGTTTAAGAAAACAATTCACACATCCTTTAATTGGTCCAGTGCGTGGTTTGAAGTTGGCGGTCACCAAAGGTTGATTGTTAGTAAACATCTAACGCACCGGCATTGATTGAAGTTCTTACAATTTTAGCGTTCATAAAAAATATAAAGCATGTAAACGATTTTTGTTGCAAACAAATCATTTTAAATATCATCAAACCGAAAATGACTGAGACATGAAAAGGTAGATATGGTATAAATGTTTGGAAAAAAAAAAAAATTCTTCACTTGCGACAACAACCATCGAGTATGTCGGTCGTATATCCGTGCATTCAGTGCAAGGTAGGCGTTACCGGTCGATCGCATACCATTGCTTGTGACAACTGTGGAAGATGGAACCACAGGAAGTGTGGAACAGGTAAGTTTTTTTTTATTATTATTATCATTATTTTAAATAAGAACAGAATATAAAAGAATATTTAGAAAATAGACTATGTATACATTGTAATCAAAACCAAATAGAATCGGAGTTTCATATGATGTTTATTTGTCCGAAATACAGAGCTATTAGAAATACATATATCTCGAAATTTTCTAATTTCCCAACAGTAAATAAATTTATATATTTAATGTCAAATAATTCTGTAAATATCCAGTAGCAAAATTTTTGAAATATGTTTTTATTGAAAGAGAACAAAACAGTTTTATTTATTTATTTTTTGGTTTCTTCTCGTAAGCATGTGAACTATTTATTATTCTTATCATGCTGAAATTTATTTAGTGATTTATTTATTGTAATTTCCTGTATGTATTGATGTGATATTGCCATGTTTGATGCATGCATTTTCTTTATGATTTTTGTATATGGCCAATGGCATATTGTATTGCCGATTTGCCTAAATAAAGTTGAGTTGTTGTTGTTGTTGAGTTGATAAAAAATAATAATATGGACATACATTATATTTATTATTTGATAATTAATATTTCAAAAATAATTAGTAACATATTAATAAATATTAATATACCCAGTATTCAGATATTATCTCTAAAGTATTCCGCTGATTAATTTAAATCCCGTACATTAAACCACTCAGCGAACATAACTTCCTCTCTACCTTAAATTAACCAATGCATACATTAATCACATATGAGTATAAACACGTTTTTTCACACATACATGAAGGTGTGATATACATATAATAGGTAATTACTATTGAAAATCAATTTACCGAACCATCCAAACCTGTTACTATATATAATCAATTTACCGAACTGGTCATTTACCGAAACGTCCGTAAATCTACTTAAATACTTGCTCTTCCAGATTTGTTATTAAGCAACGTTGGGATCCTTGAGGTATGTTCAAAATATAGGCTATTTTCTGAATCTGAATCTGAAACAAATACGTTGTAGATCCCAATACTGGGTTTTACACAACGGAAGAAGAGCTCCGCACTATTGGCGGTGGCTCTTTAAGGCATTTTTGAATGCCTCAACAGAGCCAGCATGCACTATATTATCAGGGAGATGATTCCAGTGAATCACAGTGTCCACAAAGAATGAATTTTCATATTGTTTAGAGTTTGATGATGGTATTTCCAGACCCTTTGAAATTTTGCAAATGCGTTTTTCTAATATATTTGATGTTTCGCAGCCATTAAATCTTTTTGTTTTTATTGTTCTTTTAGGTCTGGTGAATTTTACAAAATCTGATGTTGGCAGTGCTGGAACTAACCCCTCAACCACCTTGTACATTAATATTAATCTGAGGCTTAGGCGTCTGTCTTGTAAAGTTTTTTTTCTGATTCAGAATCTCACATCCTGCTATCATTTGGTAAGGAGAACCCTTCTTGGACAAATTACAAGTGTAATTTAACCCCTAAACATATCATACCCTTTTATCAACTTCAGTCTATTTCTTGATTGGGAAGTATTTCACTTTTAACCCACCAAGGGCAATTGAATATTTTAACCCAAACTATATTCATGATTCACAGATTGTACTGAAGATGATAAGATGTTCTTACATGTTTTGAAATACTGGAAAACCTAATGATCTAAAATCATTTAGTCTGAAATGATCAGATCCTGACTTTGTAAACAAAGAGCACGTGGTATGTGTCATCAGCAAAACAAACTCCGCCATCTTGAATATTTATCAAGGTTGTTGACAGTGTAAATAAACCAAAAATATTGCACTTAAATCTCCATGTCACGCTCTGTCATCACTCCTATACACATTTTCATTTATTCGAAATCTATATCTCAATTTTTAATGTATTCAGTTCGTTCTAAAATAGAAAATGACGTCAATGTATATGAGCTTACCTCCTGGGGTTGTAGAAAATATGGAACCTCCTGGAGTTGTCGAATAGTCCGACGGTATGTTCGAAATATCGGCTATTCTCCGGTTCGGAATTTCACGCCCTGCCATTATTTGGTGAGGAGAACCCTTCTCGGACATAATGCGGCTATGAGATGGGTAATGGCAAGCGGACGTTCCAAGCTTTTATTGTTTATTTACATGCGAAGTCAGCTGTTTCCTTTCACCTACAAGTCCGTCACATGGCATACGCCGATCGTCAGTTCGACACTTCCGGCTTTTTCCGTATATCAATTTTAAATCGTGAGATCGCATATTTGTCAATATAAATGTTATTAAAATATTTTGTATCCTTATTGAATTTGGAAAATGCGTCGGAAAATATCCATTGGATTAATTTGCAATCTTTAAGGTTTTTCTATGACAATCTGTAATTACCGTAAAACTTGCCGTTTTGAGCCGATTCTTTGCCGATCATGTCCCCGAGTTCGGACGATTGGGGTCACTGAAACGGGTGATGGTCGTTTCGTCGACCAACCGTTTCGTCTAACTGATTATGTATAGTAAATGAAAAGTCGTTTCGTCGACCTTAATTTTCAGTAGGCGGAAGGTGTGAAATACTCAATTAACACCCATTTACTCGCGCATTATTAATGTAATGTAAAAAAAGACATGTAATGTGTTCTGTGTCTTACTAAATTTACACTATACATGTTTATTTAAATTGCAGGTGAAGGAAGTTGCACGGGAGAATGTGTTTCGACCAGCCGGTGATATTGTAGAGTCCGTAATGAAGGATGAGATCACGCGCGAGGACTTCATGTTGCCGAAGCCAGACCTTCTCACCAGAGCTGCCAATAGACATCGCCAGAAACACAGACCCAAGGACCCCACCACACTTGACTTCGAGGTAAAATTTGTTTTGTTAATTTCTTGGATTTACTTGCTATAATATTGACCGCAAATTTTAAACATAATTTACATTAACTTAATATGCTTACATATTTTTATTCATTTTACAGATCAACCTAGACTTCATCGGCACTGACTTCGTCGTAGACGACATCCGAGTAGAGGACCAGCGTCACATCATCATGGCTAGATCAGATCAACTACAGCAGCTGACGAAAGCTAAGAGGTGGTTCATCGATGGTACCTTCAAGCTGGTGAGGCGCCCTCCGTTCTACCAACTGATGTCCGTGCATGCGTTTGTCCGGAAAGGAGAAGATGCAAAGCAGGTTCCCATTGTATACATCCTGATGTCACGCAGGTCGAAGCTGGACTATGTTGCTGTAGGTATCATCTAGGCCGTCTAGCGTATGGAAGACTGATATTTTTAATTATTTTATTACTTTGACCGGAGATTCCAATACTAGTATAAGCATCTAGCACCTGTAAATCTAAACATACTCATTAATATAGACGGTACATATGCATGTGTGTCACCAATTTTGTTATTTACTTATGAATTCTCTTTTATTTTTTTTATTTTTTTGCAGGTGTTGAACAGTCTCAGACAGAAGCTTGACACATATAAGGAGTAATAAATAATTTGATATCAAATAATAAGTCAAATTTCAAATAATTTGATAAACACAGTCAAGTATTATAATAAATATATTTTAATGCTGACCCCATCACATATTTTATTTATTATTATTTCTTTCTTTCTTTTCAGGGTGGCATAGGCGTATCAACACCAGAGCCAGTGGAGCGAGTCTCGCTTTCTACGTTCTCGTGCCCCTGCTCCGCGCTGAGGCTGAGACAGTGGACTTGCAGATCCGATTGGTGTCGGCTCATCTGTTGACGAGATTACATCGAGCGAGATATCACCGAATCCACGGGGAGCTTTTCAAGGCATGGGACAGCTATGAAGACGAGGAGTTGACGACAACGCAACTTTTGAGGCGATGCAGCATCCTCGCAGGTCTGGCTCCATCACCACCAGCCGATACCATCCACGATGAGGACTGCTGAGTAATTAATTTTCAAACTCCACACTTCAAAATTCAATTGCAACAGCCTTCAATCAAAACACATATGCTGAATCAATGTGCTTTAATACCATGTTGGTATCTTGTAATTAAATGTAAATATCATCATAGATATCATGTTTATACTGTTTTAAATTTGCATCATCATCGTCATAGTGTATATATTGTTTTCTTATCACTGTGCTATCATCATACGTATCATCGTCATTGAGTATATATCATGTTTCTTATCATCGTATCTGATCTATAGATATACCATGTTTGTATCTTTTAAATATCATTAATCAATCATCATTTTCATCATCATCATTATGTACAATAAAGACAAAAAAATAAGTGATAACTGTTTGTTTGTTATTCCTCCTAGTGTGCTAGTTATTATGTATGTATGGTCCTCTTCCACTCGAAAAAAAAATACGGACATTAAACAATCCGTCATCACCGCCATCATCACAAAGAAGTACAACAAATAATGAAACCAGTGTGCGATTAATTATGTATGAATGGTCCTCTCCCGTTCTGTAAAACAAGTTTCATTTTTTTTCCAACATCTCATGGACAAAATGAGAATACAAAAAAAAAAAAATACATATACGTTAAACTAATACTGTCATCATCATCGTCATCATCACTTACAACAAAGACCGAATAATGTGTGATAAAAAATGTTTCTTCCTCCTAAACTTGTGTGCCTAATTATGTTACACAGTTACACATGCGCGAGTAATTAGGTGTGAATGACCCTACAAAAGTATTTCACACCTTCCACCTACTGAATATTAAGTTCGACGAAACGACTTTTCATTTACTATATGTAACCAGTTAGACGAAACGGTTGGTCGACGAAATGACTGTAATTCACTGAAACTAGTGTTATGGTTCTGGGGTCATATTCATGAAGCTCCTTAGTTTTTAAGGAAAAAAAATCCTTAACTGGAATAAATCTCCTTAGGTGTTTTATATATAAGACTAAAGGAAATCCTTAATACCTAAGGGAAATCTATGTGATTTTAAGGAAAATCTTAGAGACTAAGGGAAATTTGTTCCTAAGGAGCTTTATGAATACGGCCCCTGGTCTTTGTGTTGTCAACTGTTGTCAACTAAAATAATTAATTTATACAGATATGTAGGATACAGGATAGCCTAGCTATGTTCCTTCTAATATTATACTACCAGTATATGTTATGCTAACCATGCAGGGTGTCAAGAAATTATAATTAGATTAAGCTATTATGGAACGCAACGTCTACATTTAACATCTTATATCTCTGCAAGAATAGCGTTTGGAAAGCCGTGGTTTGGATGAATAAGAGACAGAATGTTAAAGTTAATGATGTGTAGCTTGAAATAATTCCCTTTGATCAGAAAACATAAATCTTTGTGACTGATTGGCCTAGTACTGGCTTATTCCATCGAAACTTTTTCATTCAAATTCATGATATGTTTTAGATCTAGATCTATAATTATTTATACGGGGAGTACATTAAATCGTATTCACATCACTGTTATTTATAATTAAGGCGTTAACAGGGTCAACAGTTTGTCAGCAGGACACTAAATATGTATAGGCTTTGAAAATGTAAACTTGATTTTACTCAAAAGTTGTTAGAAAATACAAAAACCGGACAAATACGCACATTGTACATCCACTGCGTCCCACGCTATGTACAGGCCCCTATATTTATCAACTTGTCGAAATCTTGTCGACTCCAACTTATGTCTCATTTTCCGATTGAACAACGTGTCGTGTACTCATAGCCACGGAGCTAAATTATTACATATAGGCAATTTAAATCTCTGTCATAGCTATAATGTTTTTTATGTTTTGTAAAATATGCATCCGACAATAAATAAAATTTGAATTGAATTGACATTCCCGATCTTGTGGTTGAATCCCAGAATATTCGCCAATTTCGACGATGGTTGAGAAGCGCACTCTGTTGCTGGTTTGGCCAATCTTTGACTGAGACGGTCAAAAAGGCCACATGGCACATACTGGGGGCATCCTCACAAACCCCCAAAAAGTATTCCCTTGATTTTGTCATCAAACTCTCACAACTTCCTTAATCTTCCCCGAGGCACCTATAGGATGGTTCGCAAGTCATCAACGATATCAATACATCACCTAATCTACAGGGATATATCCCCCCGATGATGTTTCAAATTCGCTGAAGCTCCGGGGCACCCTTGCCGATCATTGAAGTCCCCCAGAGCTTTCCTGAACATCGAGCGCCATCCCCGATACTTCAATGCCATTGTTCGGGGGACATACCTATAGAAGCTTTGTGAGCACAGATGAAACTTCAGTGAACGTTAAACTGACCAAACCCGAAGCCTATCCAGTGCCATTTCTCATGGGAATGCTCAGTCCTTTATTGGCTCCATCGTATGTGTATTTCCACATCGCCGATGATTTTTCTTTATTGGGACCTTAGCATTAGATTAATGGCCTTGAAGTTTCAATATGATCACACATACACACACCAGATATCCTTCAGACTGCATCTCCATCATACTCATAGCATTTTTGTTGCCGGACCCCCAGGGATCGACTCGCATCACATTCAGATTTTGTCCCCCACCTCGGAAAAATTCTGGATCCGGGTGTAATGTTCTCCACTTGTGGGTATGTGGTTAATTGTATACACGTAGATCCTTTTATATAGGAATAAGTCTTAACCCAAAGACAGGGTTTTGTTTTTTTGTACATATATACTAATTATACACACAGCATACTTGATTCATACATACATTCTAACAGTTTAGTCTGTAAGGATGCTGGCCACGCCAGTAGGCGGGGCTTATCAGGGTTAGCACCATTGGTCACTACATATCCCATCTATCTTTAAATAGAATAACGTTAGCATTATCATAACAAGGTCACTACACCGGGCCAGTTCTAATATTTTATAATTGAATTTGCGTTTGCATGTCTTCAAGGCAAAGATCGACCTATTAAATATGTAAAAGGTCTTCGCAGCAAAGGTTCAGTTTTTAGTTCCCGCAGCATCATGTATAGCTTCTTTTTTGTCTCTGTAGTCTTTCGTTAATAATCGTGCTTCTCTTTTTTGGATTCTTGGATTCTTTCAAGCCGATTTATTTCTTTTTTAAGATATTAGTCTCATATATATAAAAGCGCCGAAAATAGGCCGGCCTATTCCATGATTTTACTATAGGGCTACGTATGCCTTACGAGTCTCCTTTTAAAAGAAACCAGGAGTCGAACTGATTTTCCTTGATGCATTATTTGAGGAATTGTCATGCACATGGTCTGTAATTTAGTCTTGCATTAGCATTTTTTTAGTTATCCCCCTTTTCCGCCATGCTTCAACTCCTACTCTACTTATGAAATTTCATTGATGGGCAGAGTTTGACTTGCCATGCAAAATGTCCATAATTATGTTTAAATTATCTATCGGTGTATCTTCAAATAATATGCAGGGCCCATCTGAGCATCGTCGCATATGAAAAATACTTTATATAAAGTCGTCATGCAGATAAAAACAATTATCCCCTTTTCCGCATATCCGTCACGCTTCTTTATTCGACAATAACTCCTGCTCTAATTTTATGTTATTGAAATGAATCAGAAATTCCGTTAAAGTACAGAGCTTAACAAGAGAAAAACCATGTACTAGAAATAGCATTCCCGCCCGAGCTATCACATAACAATTAGATTAATTTGTTCGCGATAATATATGCTATCTATCTCCTTAAAAGTGTTCATCGAGTTGGTAAAACCATATTTAGTGAATGATTTTCTTCTTAGCACAACACTTACTTGTTTAATTACTGTTTCGTCCACTACGTGGACGTCCTCGGAGCTATTGACGTTGTGACAATATCTCACTCACGACTCTGATCCTCGGGAATTTCCGCCAATCTTACGTAGATCGGCGAAAAGAGGGTCGTAGATTCCGGAAAGGAAGGTCCCCTGGTCCCTGTTCATAACCGTCCCTTGTAACCTTACCCATATTGCCTCCTTTGCCTTTCTTACACTCCAGTTACTTTCTCTTTCTACTATTCTAGCCCTTCTCATTTAATTTTGGTGATTTTCTCTAGTTTGATAGTCTGTAATAGCATTTTCCCATGGTACTTTCTGATGTTCTTCTAGTAGCTCTTGTTGAATAAAGATCTCACTGCTGGATACAAACCTAGGTTGGTTAAATTATTGACAGGTTTCAAACAAGAAGACAAGATTTCAGAATCTCAATACAGACACTTATACCCTACTGCAGAACAGGTACCACAAATGTATTGTACTCCCAAAAAGAGGATAACCCACTACGGCCTATCGTTGATTATACAGGAATTGAACATAATAGCTCCAGATTGCTAGCAGATATCATCTGACCGTCTGTGGACCAGACCTATTACCATGTCAAGAACTCCAAACATTTATCTATAGCTGATTCTCTCAGCACAGAAATGATATAGAATACTGAGGTGTTTGTGTCACATGACGTGGTCTCGTTATTTACTAATACCCCCATAGACAAGGCCCGGTCAGTACAAAGGACAAAGACTTGAAAAAACGTATGCAACTTAATGTGGATGACATCATGAGCTTGTGTGAGTTTATCCTGACTACCACATACTTCCAGTTTAGAGGTGAACTGTACAAGCAAAGGTTTGGTACAGCGATGGATATCCCGGTTTCTCCCATAGTTGCAAACTTGTACATGGAATTCCTGGAACAAAAAGCAATTGCAACCGCCGCTATGACAATGAAACCAAGACTATTGAAAAGGTTTGTTGATGACATTCTTGAGAAAATTCAGAAAAGGGAGTTACAAAACTTGACATACCATTTAAACACTGTCCACGAAACTGGAAGCATTATGTTCACCCATGAGGAAGAGAATGAGGGTTCTATCCCGTTCTTGGACACCGTTTAGTCAAGCTATTAGTTTACAGAAAAAAAAACACTGGCCAGTACTTTAATTTCTCGTTACACCAGCTAGCCGCTCCAGCACAAACTCATTGTAATAGGAACATTACTCGACCGGTGCCACAGCACAGTCACCGAAGAGGAGGAAAGGGAAAAGGAAGAAAAGATATATCAAGGACGCTTTGGCGCAGTGTGGGTACCCTGAGTGGACAAACAAGTCGAAAAAGATTGAGGAAAAGAAAGACAACAATGACAAGAGTAAATAACAAAAGAAACAGAAAGACACCAAGTTAAAAGGTATGGCTGTAATCCCTAGTGTAAAGGGCCTCCAGACAGCATCAGTTGGTTTTTTATGATACACCAAGAATCTACGGCGATACGCCCCCACAAGACGCTATGTAACATCTTAGTGCACCCTAAAGTCAAACAGAAAAGAAAAAAAAGACAAAGCATACCGTGTAAGAATTGTGATAGTGTATATGTGGGGGAAACTGGTCGTAAATATGGGTCCAGGCTCAGTGAACATAAAAAGATTGTGGAAAAAAGAGGAATACAACATTCAACAGAGCTACTATAGAAGAACATCAGGAAGTACTATGGAAAAAAGGTGCTATTACGGCCATCAAAAAAAGAGAAAATCTCCAAAATTAACTGGAAAGAGGCTACAATAGTTGAAAGTAACTGGAGTGTAAGAAAGACAAAGGATGCAATATGGATTATGTTACAAGGGCAGGGTGGTTATGAAAAGGGATCAGGGGACCTTCCTTTCCGGAATCTACGACCCTCTTTTCGCCGATCTACGTAAGATTGGCAGAAATTTCCGAGGATCAGAGCCGCGATGTTGTCACAACGTCAATAGCTCCGAGGACGTCCACAGTAGTGGACGAAACAGTCAGTAATTAAACAAGTAAATGATGTGCTAAGAAGAAAATCATTCACTAAATATGGTTTTACCAACACATGACACTTTTAAGGAGATAGATAGCATGTATCTCTTTTCGCCGATCTTGTAAGATTGGCAGAAATTCCCGAGGATTAGAGCCAGTAGCTCCGAGGATGTCCAAAGTAGTGGACGAAACAATCAGTGATTAAACAATTAGATTCTAAGTAAGTGTTGTGCTAAGAAGAAAATCATTCATTATCTATCTATCTATCTATCTATCTATGTGTGACGAATAAAGTTGCGTTGTGACGAATAAAGTTGCGTAGTTCGTTGTTATATAATGTTCCCGTAGAAAACATTGTCCGTTCTCAAACATTTATATCTCCCTTGTTTTCCGTTAAAAAGAGAAAAAGATCCAAATAACTAAGTTTTATTATTTTGATATATTTTTTCTTTAGTTAAATAAGTTATAAGGAATTAGTTTGGTAACTTTGAAATGGTCATTTTCATTTATATTGGATTTGTTTCTATTATTTTCGTGGTGGACTAACCCAGTTTGCCGATTGTTAGTTAATGGCCTCGACCATTACCGCTAGGTGGCACACTTGCATAAAATAGTATAAATACCGAGATCGCGCCGTTTTTGTTTTGTTTTTGTGTGTGTGTGTGTGTGTGTGTTCATATAACCAATCAGCGATTGGAATTCATATGATTATTTTAAGTGTTTATTTGCTTCTTTAAATCACTTTTACTATTATTTATTCTAATCAAACGGATAAGAAGCCAAAAGGAAAATCATTATATATTTTGTGTATATCATTGTCGTGTTATTTACCGCTCGGGAGTTTGAAAACCGTTACATCTGTAAACTGCCAACCCCTCTCGCAAGTGTTAGAGGCAGGACTGCGCGTCGGACTGTTAGTAAAGGGTGAGGAAAGTAAAACCTGACATACGAATTAATGTCATATTAAAGTGACAATAGAACATAAAGGATTTAGTCTTTGTTAAAACGCAGACATATGGTGAATATGTCTATGGTTAAAATTTGTTAATGATAAAAGCGACGTAAAGGAAGGTTACAAGTTAAAACATTATATTCTCCTATAACGTTACTATATACTGGACACTGCCAGCTTGAATTGGTCAAGCTGATTTGCAAGCAGGTCAGCAACATACACAGGTAGATTGATCCAAAGAGTGAAACTGTGGGGAAAGAAATACTTGACTTGACTTTTGACTAAGACCATTAATTTGTGATAATCAGATGAAACTTGTATTTGTAAGAAACTTTGAGGGTGCATATGTCTAGTGAGTCTGGTAGGTCTCTGTAGATAGGGTGGAATATTAATTATTACAATATTATGGATGACCTTGAAAAAATATTACAAGTCTGAAGTCATATCTGCGATGTTCTATGGACCTCCAGCCAAGTTTTTTTTTTCTTTTTTTTTTCTGTAACACTCGCGAGAGGGGAGTAATTTCGCTTAATCAGCCATCAAGCAGCCTTTACCTTGTGTATGTTAATTGGTCTTTGTGTATAAGGACACCAAACACAACACTAGAGGAGTACTCGACCAGTGTTTTTTAGTTACATGGATGACTTTGCATTTTGAATGGTTAAATTCCATATCCCACTCTTTCTTCCATACTTCCATATGCTCAAGATCATTTTGCCGGCTATTGGAGTCAGAGAGGGAGTTCATGGTCAGATATACAGCAGTGTCATCCGTAAACAATCTGATTTGGGAACCGTGACAGTGGTGGGAGCAGAGGGACCTAAGAACTGTTCCTTGGGGTACCCCGGAGGTTACAGCAGGGTCTCTTTATACTGTATATACAGAGATCCTGATTAGGGGTACTTCAGTAGATTTTTCACCATTTAAATTAAACAACTTTCTGACTACGTCCAATGAGAAATCAGTTTGTCCACTTAAGAATCTGGGGAGAAACACCATGCTCCAGGAGAGTATGAAGAAGTTTAAGGTGGTTTACTTTGTCAACGGCTTTGGAACAGTCCAACAAGATGAGATCAGTTTGTTTGCCTTTGTTATTTATAGGAAAATATGTAAATTGATAAAGCTGTGTCTCATATGCACGTGTATCAAAATTATTAAAACCAGATCGAAGAAGGTCTGACGGTATATATCTGTGTAATTCATACATGTCTCTGGAAAATTAAGAATTAATTATTTAAAAACAAACAAACAAACAAACAACAACAACCTGAGTTATGTAAAACTACTAGAAATGATAATCTTAGTACCTTGAACCCTTTGATTCAGAAATGCTTACGTACTTTACAATATATATTTTAATTTAGACATCGTTGAATCTTTTGGGAGTCATACATAAAAAAATGAAATATTTTCTAGTCTATAGAAGTTTATGCTGCAGATAACTATTTCTATGACAAAAGTATTTTGAAATGAAATTTCATTATTATATTTTTGTTATTGATAGGAGCAGTTTATTCACCAACATGGCGGCATTCCGACGACTCGGTCAACGAATTTTGACAGAAAGCAGAGTTTTAAGGACAAAACTTAGCAATAAACCACATACTCGCGCTATTTCTTATTATCCAATAGATGATAATTTATTTGGCTTGACAGAAGAACAAAAACAGGTAAATATTGTTTGCTTATTTATGTAACTAAGTATTAAAGGTCAAAGTCCTAGAGAACATTATTATGGCCCATTATTATGCATGGCAATGCACGCAATTATTGCATGTCATGCGGCTGTGACAGTTTAGGTGTTCCCATCTCTGCTTTCAGGCATATGAGAGACCAAACAATGATTCTGGTTTTTCTCAATTGTAATACATCTGTTACATATATAAGCTAGAAAAACTAAGATCCTACAAATCAATAAGACAAAACTCCTTCGCATATAGAATTGTAAACACCTGGAATAGGCTTCCTGGCGGTATATAATAGTGACATCCAAAAACGTTAATCAAATTAAATCACTGGCAGTGGAAAAGATTCAAGTAGATACTATCTATTGAGTCAGAGCAGTACTGGAGTGGATGACAAGAGAAACGTAGCGCGAGGGGAAAGACAATCCATATTTCCCATTCATAATAAGGTATCGGATTTAACTTTCTGAATAACACATTAAAGTCCAACCTCTGGACTAGCAGTCCTATAAATAAGCCATAGTGCGTCAATTTTACTATTTTGAAATTTTCTTGATAAACTGTGTCTTATGGCTCACCGTATACATTGATGTAGCAAGCTATGGGAGGGGATCTCTCTTTTCAAATTGAGGTTTCACAATGCTTATAAATGTTACATTTTTTACAATGCTAATTATATTTACAACATTCTTATTACATTTTCATAATGCTTATTACAAGCTTGATATTGTTATTTGAAAATTATACTTTTAACAATCAAGTTAACGTTAAAGTTTGAATTTGGAGTTAATGTTCATATGTTACAAATCGTTAAATGTAGATTCTATATTGTAGTTTTCACTTACTCATTTTTGACTTTTGATTTACATTGAAGATTGAAAACGTTTGTTTCATTCAGAAAGTTCTGCTACAGATCAAGTGTCAGAGCTTTATTTAAGCAACTGGGCTGAGGTTCTATAGAATCTTTGTGACAGTGTGCTGAGGTTTCAAGGGAGCGAGTCAAAACATACCCAAACCAAAACGTACTCACTTTTTGAGGTCAAAAAGTACCCAATTTTGAGGTCAAAACGTACCCAAGTATTTTTTCTTATTATTTACTCTTTTTTTTTTCATTTCACTATTGATATTTTCATATAATATTTTTGTCAGGTTATAATTTATGATTTTGTTTGAAAATCTATTTTTTTTTTTTTACATGAACAACATTCTTTTTTTAAGTCCTTTGTTGATGTTTGCTTATTTATGATATATCAGGTCCTGGATATATCAAAATATTAATATTAATATTCTCAAAAAAATATTATTGATACTTTTAATTTTTGAATGAAATATTTTTGATTATTTATCTATAAAACTAAATGTGAATTTTATTCAATTTAATACATGATTGTCGGTACCTTTGATCTCTACAATTGTATGTCTCGGCTTCTTTTCTTCATTGAATTATAAACACCCTTGATTGAATCAGATTACACGTTTTGATCAATTATTTTGTACAGTCCTCTTTAAAAATGAAATACATTAATGATGAACAATACATTATAACATATTAATTGTACTTTAAAAACAAAATACAATCATAAAAATAATTTAACTTGGGCACATTTTGACCTATTAGTTGGGTACATTTTGACCAACAGGTGGGAACGTTTTGACTCCATTTGGGTACATTTTGGTAGTGGGTACATTTTGACTATAACTCAGGTTTCAAGAGTCATATTGCGCATGTGCAGTATTTGGAAGGAAACTTCAGTCCGTCTAAGATTTTAATCTGAGCTTAGATTTCCAACTTTTTCTATATGCGTAATATCACAGGTATATATGGTATAGAGACTGGTCCCAGCGGCCGAGTGGTTAGATCACCCGCACCGGAATCTGGAGGTCATTGGTTTGATCCTCAGCCACGACATACAGTGTGGCAGCACTATATCTATCTCAAGTACACAAAGTCTCCAAATGACTGAAATACCGTTGGTAGGACATTAACCTCAAACAAACAGACTGAATTTCTGCAGATTTCCAACCTGAAGTATACAAGTAATGTCTTATCTATACATGGTAGAGATTGAAAGACTATCAGGTGAGTGGGCTGAGATTTATACACAGACTCAGACTTGCAACCAGTGTATATGAGTAATATCCAAAGTATGTATGGTAGAGATGGAAAAATAGTTAGCCCTTGTACAAGTGGGCTGAGATTTCCACCTGGGCTTAGATATATGAGTAATGTCACATGTACATATGGCAAAGATGGAATGTTTGGCCCGATGGAAACATCAACCCGTCTATTAGAAGGCTTAGATCTCCACCCAGGCTAAGGTTTCCAACCTGAAGTATATGAATAATATAGCCCTTATAATCATGAGTATACTGAAATCAACACTCACAGACCTCATGTATACCATCTATGTAGAACCTCAGCCTAGCAAACTCCCCACAGTACGTTTAAGTAGTGCAGCATGATTACTGTGAGGAGTGTGTCAGCCCAGCTGTTTAAAAATAGTTCTGACACCTGTCATGTGTAACAAGGATCTCACCCAGTACGTGCACCCTCTAAAATTCATCAACCATACATTACTGTAGACACACAACACCCCCAAAAAACCCACAAGAATGCACTTTTTCACAGCTTTAAATTAAAACATTTCGCCGGGGAGTTCCCCCAGATCCCAAGTCCAACTGAAACTATACCCTTCTCACGGCTCGGGCAAAGTGACAAGCTGCTTGCTTTGTCACTGCCTACATTTTGATCACCCTTCATCAACAATTTGATTTAAACCACATCTTCTCTGAAACTGCTGGACAGAATTTGATTAAACTTGGCAGGGATGATCCTTGGGTGAACCTTCACAAAAGTTGCTGAGATAAACTTGATCCATGTAGAACTCTGATAGCCATGGCAATGGAAAGAGAAAAAAAATGAAAACATTAAATATCATCTCCTTCAAAAATACTAGCCAGATTCAAAATGTTTTAGTACAGATGTTCCTTGGGTAACCCTCTACCAAGATTTCTTAATTTATTCTGATCTGCAAAAAGAATATGGCCGCCAGGGACGGGGCTTTGCCATAAATGTATTAGTAAAATTTTTTAAACGACATTTCCTCTGAAACTGCTGGACAGAAATTGATTAAACTTGGCATGGATGATCCTTGGATGAACCTTCACAAGAGTTGCTCGAATAAACTTGATCCATGTCAGAACTCTGGTTGCCTTGGCAACAGAAGAAAAAAGTATGAAAACTTTAAACATCATCTCCTTCAAAACTACTTTCCAGATTTTAGAATGTTTTAGCACAGATGTTCTTTAGGTAACCCACTACCAAGACTGCTTAAATTATTCTGATCTGTAAAAAAAAAACATGGCCGCCAGGTGCGGGGCTAATTTGCCTGAAATATATTAGTAAAAACTTTAAGCGACATCTTCTCTGAAACCGTTGGACAGAATTTGAGTAAATTTGGCATGGATGATCCTTTTGGTGAACCTTTACAAAAGTTGCTAAAACCCTAGTTGCCATAGCAACAGAAAGAAAGAAATATATGAAAACATTAAAAATCATCTCCTTCAAAACTGATGGCCAGATTTCAAAATGTTTTAGTACAGATTAATGACTAGTATCTTGCCATGGCTGACTTGTTATTGGACCATTATCTCTAATTATGGCCCTTAAAGTATAAAAAAATTTCCTATTTAACTTTGTTTACATTCTAGCATCCACATTTATATGGTAATCTTGATCAGACATATATATAATGATAATAAACCAAAGATTAATATGCCCTTGTATGGAATTTATGGTCCATAATACTTAAGGTTGCCTTTAGAGCAGTGGTATTCAGGGCCATCATGGCCCTCTGGTTAAATATAGCGCCCCCCCCCCCCCCCCCCCCCCCCCGCCTAAACTCCTGGATTTGGCTTTGTTAGCAGCCTTCTGTTGGTAAAATACAATGTGTGAAATATCTGCCAGTTACATTCTTGTTTGCAATATTACACATCTATCTTTCATTATTGTATTTGAAGAATTCTTTTCTTAGTTTAATTTTCACATGTCTATTTCTTCTTCAAAAATAATGATACTTAATATTTTCCAATTAAAACAAAGCTTTTCAAAGAAAAAAAAATAAGCAAGTGAAAACTACAATATAGAATCTGCATTTAAGAATTTGTAATGTACGATTCAATGTTTATATGGCAAACAGAAACTCGATTGTTAAAAGTTTAATTTTCATGTAACAATTTCAATATTGTAATAAGCATTTTGAAAAAGTAATAAGCATTTTGTAAATATAACAAGCACAGTAAATATGCAATAAGCAATGTGAGACCTCAGTTAGGAAAAGAAGTGAACTGGTGGATATCCCCTTCCATAGCAAACTGTGCGAATTCTAACACGGAACATTTTCACCCATCATGAGTATAAAAGTCATCAATTCATTATAAAATCAAATTAAACCTATGGCAGACATAATAATTTGTTAAGGAAATTATCATACATTGACATTAAGAAGGTGATATACTTTATTAAAAACAACACTGTCCATTTCTACTTTTATATCCTCTATTATCTAAGACTATAATGAACATGGAGTGTCCTTAATGAAATGTGTACAGTCCGGGTAAACTGGGAACACGAATCCGAGGTGGTCGATTTTTTTTTTTTTTTTGCTATATCATGTTTAAAGTCTAAATAAACACGTCCAATATTAGAAATGTTGATATCGGTTAGTGAGCGAGGCAATCCTCATTCAATAATTTATTTATTTAGTGTGCAGTTTTTCAATGGGAAATATACATGTAATTCACTCATAGTTCATTATCACACATTTGTAGAAAAAGGCAGAGATTTATATTACCTAATTAGGTTTGTGAAAAAGGTAATTCTGTTATGTGCAAATAGGCATGATTGCTTTCATTTGGTTTTTCATTGCTCATTCTTTTTCTTTTCAAATTCTTTGCAAGCTTTTATAAGTTGTAGCTCCCAATATTGAGTTTTTTCACAAGAGAATAGAGATCACTCATTTCTTTGGTAGGCAGTGGCTCTTGAAAGCATTTTTGAGTGCCACTACTGATGCAGTGATGCAGACACTCACGTTAGTGAATGTTAAACTTTTTGAGTCAATGTGAACCACTTTGTTAGACGATTGAAACTTATAAAATCTTTTTATTTTTGTCCTTTTATTTAAAATGTTAATTTGTAAAAATATAAAAATATTGGTAATTTTAAGTACAATGCAGTTTAAAAACCATTGTTTAAACCTGTCGTAATATTAATTTAGAGTTCAGAGTGAGCTATTGGGATTACCCTCCATTGGTCATTAAAAATTTGCATTAAAAGACATCTCCTCTAAAACCATTAGGTAGAAATATAGTTTCTTGGGTGGCCTTTCCCAAAAAAACATGCTAAAATAAAGTTAATCCATGCAAAACTGGTTACCATTAAAACCAACAGGATTGTAATCATATAACTCTTATAAAAATCTCCTCTGAAACAGTCTGTCAGAATTTAATTTCATTTGTCACAAATTGTCACTCCATGGCTGTCTACCATAATTGTTTAAAAATAAGTTGATCCCTTGAAATATAAGTCGCATAGATATAGTTTTCTAATATACTGCATATAGAAAATTTCAAAATTCTTCTGCTATGAAGCAAATGGTGCTAAATAAAATTAAATTCTGACTGTTGGTTGCATCACCTCATAGCCCTTTACCTTAAAGGATCCTTAGAAAAATGAGGCCCTTGGGGGTCAGCTACTTTCTTTAAATAGTATTCTGTATAGAAATTGTCAAAATTCTTTTCTTGGCAACTAATTGAATCTGACATTTGAATCTGGTTGCTGCTGGAAGAAACAAGGTAAAATCAAATCACAAATGTCCTTAATGATTTAAACTTAGCTTGTTAACTCAGGTGAGCCATATAGGGCCATTGTAGCCCTCTTTTTTTCATAAGTCTTGAACTTTGACACATTTGGAAGCTATCTGCTACTATTTAACTACATGTATTTCAGTTGAGAGAATCAGTCTTCCAGTTTGCACAAAAAGAACTTGCACCAAAGGCAGATGAGATTGACAAGACAAATTCTTTCCCAGACATCAGGGTGAGTATTAATTAATAAGTATTAAAGCTATTGTAGTCATACTATTCGGTATTGTACTTTGAAACTTATCTTTTTATAAATATCATAGTTTTCAAAATATACCGGTAATATGGAATGCAATATTAGTGATTAATTATGCAGTGGTTGTAATTACAGATGTCAAATGGCCAAACCTGTTTGTTGTTGAAGATCACAAGGATAAAAAGCAAGTGACCTAAAATACATTGTAGATACATGTATTATTGACGGGTTTTTCAATGAAAAATTTGGTCCTTTAAATCTATGATTTTTGGTCAGGTGTCTGTGGGCATCAGGTGTCTGCTCTTGCACAAAATTGACCCCCAGAAATTTTTATTTGACCATCAAAAATTTTGGGTCTGGGGTCAATGACCATAGAAGTTCATAGTCTACCAAATGCCCAGGTTGACTTTTGACCTACTTTTGATGAAAAAAGCAATGTCTTAACAGGTTTACCTTTTGGTTAATCTTCTGTGTCTAACTTCTGTGTACTTCATTGGATTGCTTCAATATTTGGACAGCTCCTATTTTGATGGACCTCTTCATTTGGCAGTTGACCTTGATCTGACCTTTGACCAACTTTTGATGAAAAAAAACCCCAAAACCCCATTTGTAATATCATCAGGTCTTGTTTTGGCTGATGTTACTCAAATGACCGATCTAGTACCACTATGACCCTCTTGTTTTATGTTTCATTATTTGATTTTTCTCTTTTTACAGGATTTCTGGAAAAAATGTGGAGAACTTGGCTTACATGGAATAACAGCCCCAGGTAGATATGCATTCATCTCTACATTTTTATCTGCAGTGATTCAAGATGAAGTCAGCCATCGGCAATTTGCTGATAAAAATTTCAAATGGCCTATCTTATTTCAGTAATTAAGACATGAAGGCCTATCAAAATTTCATTTACCAGACAAAATGGCCAATGAAAACTGAGACAGATATGACATTTACTCATGGGTCTAATACATCTGTCTGTTCCATCAGAAAAAGTTCAAGTCGGACAAAGTTTTTATTTTAATACATGCCCATGCAGTATAGAACCTCACCTATAAGACGGACCCCTTTTTACTCCCCTAATTTGTGGGTTTTGCATTGACCCTCTGATAAGACGGGATAAGAAATCAAGAATACATGACAAGGAGTGAAAAGCGCCATTTTACCTACTATTTTAAATTAAACATTGCAGTTTCATCCTTAATTTCTGCCATGTGACAAATGAAAAACACAACTTGATTATAATCAGTGTATGTTTTTGACCTGTTTATTTACTCCATTGCCCAGAAGTTTTTTTTTTGTTTTTTGTTTTTTCTCATCATAATTTCAAATCATCTCTCAGAAACATTCTTTTTTGCACATCTTAATAAGGTGTAATATGGTCCAGGTAAAGGGGAAAAAGCCGTGACATTAGGATTAGTAGAATTGGTCATGCTTGTGTATAAATTATGGGGTGAGAAGCTGCTGATTATCATAAAATGATTGCTTGCACAAGTGTCACCATATACATCCTTCTCTCCCCCTCCACTGATTTCACTTTCACCTTACGTTGCATTATTTAATCTATGCATCATCCCGATATGTTGTTGTCTTTATCTCAAAAGCCTTTCCTAATTTCGTGAAAGTGAATTATTTCAGAAGTAGGTCTGTATAATTATGTAGATACAAACCAGGATCTTGCAGATTTTGTCTGTCTTAAAATCGTCTGCTCTTTAAGAAAAACGCTTGCTAACACAAAGCAGAACAATGTTGTCCATATTTAATATAATTTTTGTTGGAATTCAAATCATTCCCCCTCCGTGCAAACACACCCTCCATAGGCAGGTATACCATTATTACACACACACGCATGCGCTTGCGTAGAGAGGGACTTATATCTTTGTTTTTCGCTTTTTTGTTTTTCATGTTTTGAATTGAAAAAAGAAAATGGATTTGAGGTTTGTTTTATATTTTTTGTACTTGAAATTGTAAAACGAAATGACAGCATATACACGGTCTGTAGAGTAAGTAAGATCCTTAGTAAGAGCTTCAAACTTGATTACAGTAATGAATATTTATACCAGTATTCATAAAAGCAAACAATGCCAGCTGATGATTGCATGTTAATGGTGCTATTCTGTCATTTAAGACAGTACTGATAAAATATGCTCTGTGTTGACAGGGTTTTCCCTTGATATTTTCAAATGGGGAAAAAATGACCCAAGATAAAAATATAGATAAAGAAACAAATTTGAGGGTCAAATTGGGCAATTTTGTGTACCCTATGTTGAGCATGTAAGGTTTGGTTGCCCAGTCAGGATGATATGACTCAGTTCTATCATGCCAGTTGTCCATAGCTTGATATAACTACGAGGCAGTTCTATATTTGTTTTGTGTAGAAAGCAGTTCCCAAAATGACTGAAATACAGTATGTTCGATGGTAAATCCATACAGATATATTATTTAATTGTGATTATAAAAGTAACTAAGATGATGATATTGATAATGATGAGGATGGTAGTCATATTGATGTTGATGAAACCTGTTTCAACCCTATGTGTACAGTGGAGTATGGGGGTCTTGGACTGGGCTATCTGGAGCATTGCCTAGTGATGGAGGAGTTGTCCAGAGCTTCAGGAAGTATCGCACTCAGCTACGGGGCGCACTCCAATCTCTGTCTTAACCAGATCGTCAGGAATGGGAACGAGGAGCAGAAGAACAAATATTTATCAGATGTAAGTGTAACAACATAAAATTGACAATGTTCTGTGCTAGTTTCTTTAAACAAGTACAGTGAAACCTCGTTAGTCCGGACAGTTTGGTTCCTGGGTAAATTTCTGGATTAATGAATTTTTCGTTGTAACGAATCAACTCAGGAATCTTTTTATTTCTTTCATATTTTTGTGATGAATCCTTTGTGTGAATTCATATGTATTAAATTAATATTTTGTATCTTTTAAAGAAGTAAAATGTGTAAATATATAAGTGATTTTAATTAAGGTTTTAAATTTGTTTTAATACCTAATTCATTTTTCACTAATTTAAACCATACTTGTTATCAATATACTCTTAAAAGGAAAAGAGACAAATAAGTAACTTTGTCCCACTTTTTCATCAGAATATATGAACAAAATTAAATGGATTGAATAATTAAACAAAAACTGTTGCCATCAATTAAAAATATAGAAATTGATCTAAAATACTTGCCAAAAGAAAGAAAAAACATGGGATGGTCAACTTTAACATCTCATCATACAGTAAAACTCTGCAGTTGTGAAAATTACCTTCTTCACCTTCTTACTAGATACCAGCCCTTAACTGGACCCCCCCCCACCCCATTTTTCAAATGATAGCTGTGAAATACACAAAACAATCTGCAGGTGGCAGGGCCATGCCAGTCAGGTGCTAAGGGTAGCCTAAATAATGCCTAAAAGTAGTTAGAGGATAATCCAGTCTGAGCTGGTTTCCGGATTAATGAGTTGTTTTATATAGCAATAGGAACATTGGTTCCCAAAATGGATTTCCGGATCCGGAATGCGAGTTTCCGTATTAATGAGTCATTTTTGCACTGAAGGAAACCGTTCCCGGAGAAAAGTGTCCGGAAAGCAAGGTTTCCGGACTAATGGAACCCGGATTAACGAGGTTTCACTGTACCTGAAGTCAGCCACTGGGCATTTTTCCCTCTCTTTATCTCTGGCCATTTATAAGCATTTTTTCCCTCTGAAAATATCTTTAAACATCTTCAGTTTTCCCTAAAATTGCTATTTACCCCAGGATTTATCTTTCCCTAATGTATAGATATTTGATATATGTTTATTGCAAATTTCCCCACTCAAAAACCTTTATAAGAAACAAAACAAACTATACAAATAAAAAAAAAATATGATTGCATTATTATAACTAAAAAATGTGACACTAAAACAAGCAATTCCCTGCTCAAAATGTTTGTTTAAGGCTGTGGAACATTGAAAGTAAGGTAATGCATTTGTTTTTCAGATCTTTGAGCAAGTTTTCATTGTTTACTTGCATATTCATTTTGAGGTGGTTTGGTATCATCTTAATTGACACAGTGGTAATGTAACTATGTTTAGTTTACAAAGCCAATGAATTTACTCCTTTCACACAATTTTGTTGCAGCTTATTGCTGGGAACACAATAGGGGCATTAGCCATGAGTGAACCAAATGCTGGATCTGATGTTGTGTCTATGAAACTGAGGGCAGATAAGAAAGGTAAGCTTAATTGCAGCTGTTATACAAAACAAGTACTGTAAAGTATTGTTTAACTTATTTATTATGAGTATGCCATCCACACATTCTTTTTCATGGTGTAGAACTATTTTTCAGAGTGTCAAAAAGTGCAAACTCCAAACATCAGTAGTTTTAAACAGTTTATTAAAACCAGCTAGTTTCGATCAAAGAAAAATCTTCATCAGGGTAATGTTCAATTAATTGTTTTTCCCAAAAAAAAATGAATTATAGTAAATACAGTAAATCAAATATTATGTATACTTGTTAAGTATATAAAATTGATATTTGTCTACAGAGAATTAAATGTTACTGTATATATTTTTGGCAGTATATTGTCTATTCTCCATATTGTTAAGACTTTTCAATCTTTCTTTCTGATGTTTTACCACATAGTTTGTCAAACCAAAAAAACCTTCAATCTATTGAGTCACTCTGAGGCATATTTGATTTAATAATGTCAGTTATTCATTAGTACTTTAAAGATAAAATTACACTTTCATCCTTTAATAACATACAGCAGAACCTCGCCAAACCGAACTTCATTAAACCTAATTCCTCACCATTTCGAAGTTTATTTTCGGTCCCGATTTCTTCCCTTCTAATTTTAACTAAAAATAATATGTTTAATCCTAATTTCGCTATTTCGCTATTTTAACTATTTCGAAGTAAAATCCCAGTCCCGAGGTCGCAATTTATGTATATTTTTATGCTCACCGAAGGTGAAGCATATAGTCGCCGCTTCGTCCGTCCGTTCGTCCGTCACACTTTCCTTGTCCGGACTATTTCTCAGGAACTAACGGCTTGAATTCAACGAAACTTTATGGGAAGCTTTATTACCAAAAGGAGATGCGCATATCGTCAGCATGACCCGATTCCTAAATTTTTCAAAGAGTTATGGCCCATTGACTTTTCGGCCTATAGTACATATTGCATGATTCTTGTCCGGGCTATTTCTCAGGAACTAATGGCTTGAATTCAACGAAACTTTATGGGAAGCTTTATTACTAAGAGGAGATGCGCATATCGTCAGCATGACCCGATTCCTAAATTTTTCACAGAGTTAAGGCCCCTTGACTTTTTGGCCTATAGTACATATTGCATAATTCTTCTCCGGGCTATTTCTCAGGAACTAATGGCTTGAATTCAACAAAACTTTATGGGAAGCTTTATTACCAAGAGGAGATGCGCATATCATCAGCATGACCCGATTCCTAAATTTTTCAAAGAGTTAGGCCCTTGACTTTTGCCTATAGTACATATTGCATATTCTTTCGGGCTATTTCTCAGGACTAATGGCTTGAATTCAACAAACTTTATGGGAAGCTTTATTACCAAGAGGAGATGCATATCATCAGCATGACCCGATTCCTAAATTTTTCAAAGAGTTAAGGCCCCTTGACTTTTTGGCCTATAGTACATATTGCATAATTCTTCTCTGGGCTATTTCTCAGGAACTAATGGCTTGAATTCAACAAAACTTTATGGGAAGCTTTATCACCAAGAGTAGATATGCATATCGTCGGCGTGACCTGGTTCCTCAATTTTTCACAGAGTTATGGCCCCTACTACCATGTTGTTGACTAATATTCATGTCATTTGCCTAATTTAACAGGAGATATCATTTAAACAAAACCCCACAAAATTCAATATGCTAGTAATGTCAATCATAATCATGTCAGCTAATTGTTGTTTAGGCCATTATACACTATTTCAAATATCCAGTCATATGTCAAGAGTGTTGGTTAACCTCTTTGATATGAGCACACATTGAAATGTATGACTTAATTTTTAGTAGTATAAAAACTTTAAAAAAATCAATGAAAGATCTGAAGAGTAACACGTATTATCATATTAAATAGTAAACTGTTACTAAGTCTCCAAATTAGAGTTGGTAAAACATCTCATCTGATGAGGTATGATTTAGGAATGGGGATTTCAACATATCCTCCCACCCATTGACCAAGGTCTTATTTGTAACAATGACGTTCTTCGGGGAGCATCTGTCAGTTCTACTGACTTTCTTGTTTAATTTTTATTTCGAAGTCAATTTTCATAAATTTTCGTGAACCAATTATTGTCCTTCTCATCATTCGTATCCGGTCAATAACCTAGTTTATTTTGCGGCTGCACCTGGGGTGATGGCTCGGACAAGTTTTTCACACCTCTTTTTAAGATTGGATTGGGCAGTGTGTGTCCGACCGGAAATGTTGATTAATGCTAATCAAAGTCTGATAGGTTACATAATATGCACATGCCAGCAGATAAACCCAGGTTTCAGATCTTGAATACATTCCATATCATCGCGTTCGTCACCAGCATGCGATGCTACATGAAGCAGCAGATCGACGGTAAAAATATTTTAAAGATTATGTTTATCAGTAACACCGTTGTAGATTATGAAATATTTTTATTACCGTACTTTTCATAACATGCAAATAGTATTTAGACCTACATACGTAACGATCTGCACCGGTAATGAAAATGCAGACGTGCACGCACAGAAATTATTATTTCCATCGGATTTTTAATCCGAATAATCGTTATTTCGAAGTTTTCAGCTTGGTCCCAAGGACTTCGGTTTAACGAGGTTCTACTGTATATAGACCCTTTTCATGCATTGGCAAGCAGAGCAGACTGGCCACAGTCTACACAGTCTGCACAGAAAAGAGCCTTTTGTTTCATATACGGTTTGAAGTTCTAGTAAATAAACATTTATTAAATCGCAAAAAGTTTAAGAAAATCTGAGTTTTGAAAAAAAATATGAACTATTGTCATCACCCTGGCATCAGTGTAGGCATTCACCTCTAGTTATGTTTTTTGTTTAGATACACCTCAACTATCAAAGCTATTGTTTTGAAACTGAACACTTTTACACCATCTTAACCCTTTCCCTCATATAGACTCATTTTGACTCACTCAATAGGTACCACATAAAGCCTGATCTGCAGAAAACCACAGTTAAACCTTACCAAATTTAATTATAAAGTCCTCATTTCCAGACCACTGAGGAGCAGCGAACAGCAGAGTTACTTGCCAGCTGATCTGGTTTTATGCTGTTCGCATAGGTCTTTTCATGGTTCCCTCCATGAGGGAAAGGGTTAAGTTGACTCAGGGCTGCAAAAATCATAAAAGATATTACTTTTGGCAAGAGTTATGACCCTTTTTTACATTTAAAAAAAATGTAAGATTTCTTGCTCATTTTTTGTGTTTAAGCCAGCTTTGTTGTCAAAGCCTTATCTCAGTAATCACAGCTCGTATTTGATTGACACAACACATTCCAGTCTACTTAAATAATCAAGTCAGATAGTCCTTATATGAATTTAATGCAAATTATGGGTCTCAAAGTAACTGACAATACACCTCAAATTTAATAATAAAAATAATGAATAACAATATATCTTGATGGAGTTAGGGTCCTGTTTAACAGCTTTTAATATCGATCTTATAAAACAAAAGGGGGAGGAAACATTTGTGTTCCATTACACATATCTAGTTTCATTAAAAAAAAAATGAAATGAATAGGAAATGGCTCTAGGACCAATAATTGGACATTAACTGTAATTATTATTATGCTTGTTTAAAATTCCCTTAATTATATTAATCTATCAATTTTCCCAATTATGTGAAATCTGGACCTTTTCCCAATGTGCTGAAAAACCAACAAACTGTTTAGGTGGAAAAAAAAGTTGTTTGTTTCCTCTAACATCTCTGAAAAAAATAGGTTGGCTAAACATTTTTTTTTTATTTTTAACATTTTTCCACTTTTACCTTCTTTTTTTAAGGGAATTGATGAAAAACAGTGTTTTGCAGCAGTAATAGTCAGAATGCTATGAAAAAAAATAGTTTAGAGTTGGTACAAAAAAATGGGGTCGGTCAGGTTAGTGGCAACAAGTAACTTTTTTTTTATTACGCTTTAGCAAAACTTTCAAAGAGTAATATTGTATGTGAAACTGTGTTTGAAAGAGATGATATACTTGTTTTCTTTACCCTGTGCTTGCAGGTGATTACTATGTACTCAATGGGAGCAAGTTCTGGATCACTAATGGACCAGATGCTGATGTATTGGTTGTGTATGCAAAGACAAACTTTGATTCAGATAAACCGCAGCATGGAATTACAGCATTCCTCATAGAGAAGGTAATGTCTTGGAGGGTTCCTATTTCTGTCATTAATTTGACATCAGTATATCACAGAATCACTGGCAGAGCAACAACTACTTTTTTTGTCATTAATTATTATGACCCTATCACTAAGTGTCTTAGGCCTATAGTTTAATCCATATCAGTCATTCTGAAATATAATCAATTTCTACATTCTTGGAGATACTAAACTGACATATTTATAAACAAAGACTTACAGAAGGAGTTTGAAATTTGCTTACCTTCATTCTTTTTTTTTTCTTTTTTTTTTTCATTTTTTTGCAGTCCATAGACTTGGACATTTCTCGATAATGAAGGTTTTCTGGACTGTTATCTACATGTTTAGAGATAATGAGCTGATGTTTTGGTATATAGGAATACTGTGATGAGTTACAGACAATTATTATATTTTGCATTCGAATTACACCACTATCAAAGCCATCATGAGTGATTTTCCTAAGTGGGAATTTATTTTGTATTTGAATTCATAAAATTCAAACTTTTCTTGCATGTCATTTGTTTTGCTTTGCTTGTGTTTCTATTCCAGGGCATGGAAGGGTTTAGTACAGGCATAAAGCTTGACAAATTAGGTATGAGGGGCTCCAATACATCAGAGCTGATATTTGAGGACTGCAAGGTACCAGGTATGGCAACCATATTCTTGCAGAAAAAAATGATTTTTTTTTTTTTTTTTTTTTTTTTTTTATCTAAGGTCAAAATTCAATAAATGCAGTTGAATGCAGTGCTCACTGGATTTTAAAGACATAAATGGAAGCTGTAAGTTATTTCAAAATATGATGGGGTAATTCCCCAAATGCCACAGTGTCACACCATGCACCAAACAGAGCATGTGATGTCACAGATGTGTACCCTTTAGTGTAAAAATGACGGTACTCTTGTACATGCTCAGTACTGCAATATATCTTTTCTATGCAGTTACCAATAAAGTAATAATTTCACAGATATCATTTTCAGGAAATGTTTTTCGATTTAACCCTTTCCCTCATATAGACTCATTTTGACGCACTCAATAGGTACCACATAAAGCCTGATCTGCAGAAAACCACAGTTAAACCTTACCAAATTTAATGACAAAATCCTCATTTCAAGACCACTGAGGAGCAGCGAACAGCATAAAACCTGATCAGCCTGCGAGTTACTCACAGGCTGATCTGGTTTTATGCTGTTTGCATAGGTCTTTCATGGTGTCCTCTATGAGGGAAAGGGTTAAGATTTTGTTTGTGTCAGGGTCGCAACCTCCTTTAACAGTACAAACAATTAGGTATTCGATTTAGCTCTTTTATTCAGAAGATCTTGAAAGAGTCTTTCTCTAAGTTGGCTCAGACAACTTTCAAAGCAAGCTGTTTAGTGGAGGCTATATATGAATCATGTTCATCACACACCATTCTGTTCTACACCCACATTACATGAACTCTTTTTCATAATGCCTTCATACATGGAATAATGATAAGTCTAATCAGCAGACAAGTGCAGATAACTGTGTCAAGGATTTGTTTTGAGTTAACATGATATGTGGGTTTTTTTTTTGAAGTTTAGAAAATATATGAAACATATAAAAAAAAAAAAATGTTAAATGACAACATTATAGGATTGATATGTTATTAGATATTGTCATCTACTTCTTTCATTGACCATGATCATTGCTGTGGATAGCCAGTCAAGTCTTGGGTGGAGAGAATAAGGGTGTATATGTGTTGATGTCTGGACTGGACATAGAGAGGGGCGTGGTCTCCTGTATGCCTGTGGGGTGAGGTTACATACCTATGTTCTTCCGTATGCTAGACCTGGAAATGTACATAAAATTGCTGGTCAGATATAGCTAAAAAAAACTCACATTACTGTTAATTAAATAAATGGTTTTCATCTGTATTAGAGGGAGCCTTAATTGACCCATAAAATACTTTTGGTGTGGATGCAGGATACATTCTTGATGGTAGATTCAGCTGTGGTTCACCTGATAAGGTCACTTGTCTATTTGCAGTGAGTCATATTCTGGGTGGAATCGGGCGTGGGGTGTATGTGTTAATGTCAGGGCTTGATATAGAGCGTGGTGCGGGCGCAGCCGGGCCTGTAGGGTGAGACTCAACTTCTTAAATTCCTTTTCTGGTGAAAGTATCCAGCTAGACATTTACAAGTGTATTGCTTTTTTTAGTAGAACCACTTGTATTTGTTTATCTATGTGTTGTTCTGCTGACTATCAATAATTGCTTAGCATACTTCTCTTTTTTGACAAAGTTCAGTTTTCCTGTAGATCCTTTTTTTTTCTCTCGAACTGGGGCATATTTGGTTTGACATAATAGTTCAAGGATAATTTATGATTATTGGTATCATTTGAGATAATTATGATATCAATTTGGTAGACAATTATTCTAAGAAAGAAAAGTTTTTTTGTTTGTTTTTTTATTTCCGGCCTTTTTAAAGGAACACTGAATTAATGACTGCCATGGGAGAAATTGTTGAAAAAGGCATGAAATAACTGATTGATATTAAATGTAATGAATGAAAATTTCATGGTGTTATCTAAGTACTACTTACTTTTTATTTTTCATTCAATATTTTTGTAACAGGGGAGATTATTGATGATAGTTGTTGTGTTATCTCCCTCTGACAGATAGTAGTGTTATCAATCTCTTAAATATTTTGAGATGTTCCTAGAGTGAGTTTGGTTTTCTTGTGCTTTTCATGCAGGAGGTAAATATTGGTTTGACATTCAACATGTGCTTCCATGGCTTAACCTATTTATGTCTTTGTGTAAAACTCAGTTTTAAGTCAGAACAATTGATGACATCAAGGCAGAAGGAGGCAATTTTTATAATGACTTGATATACATGTAATCCACTACAGTAGAGACAGTGTAACCAAGTAAAACCCTACTACCCCAAGCATATAACCACAAAAAACTAGCTCTGTAGCATAGATGCATAAATAAGAAAGTTATACTCTACTACATTTTATGGACCTAAGCAATTTCATGTACAGTTTCCATTATAAAGTGTCTAAAGAAGCCACAAATACCAGCTTTGCTTTTGTAAATTAAGCACGCTTCAGGTTATATCTGATATATCAGCCTAATCCACAGCACTATTTGAAGCCTATAAAAGACTGCCCTTTGTAATCCATGTTGTTTTTTTTATCAACGCCATCTTTCAAAGCTACCAGAGCATAATCTACCAGTACACTCATATTTGTTAGTTCAATATTTTTCCATGAATGCATTTATTTGTACTCTAAACTGAAATCTGTTCACCACTAAAAGTAGATCTATTTACTACCTGGAAGTACACTCTTTGATCCTTTCCTTGTTTTCTAAATCTTATTAAAGCTAGAACTGTCTGAAGGAAAGAAAAGCTGCGTTCATTTTTAGTACCAGAGTCGTTCACTATAAGCAAGAATAATATATGCTGGCAATTACATACAGTCAGGTCCTGTTGTATACTGGTGACTGTGGCTATATTTTCTGTGAAGAGTAAGCTGTAATGTACTCATCCACTTCAGCACTCATGCCCTCTGTATTGCCATTCTAGACTGATACTAAACTGTGCTCAAAACCAATATATCTGTATTG